>CM053599.1:72789784-72807284 GCA_028646575.1 Pseudocheirus occidentalis
AGCCAATGAAGAGAAGAATGCCTTAAAAAGTCGAATTTGCCAGATGGAGAAAGAGTCTCAAAAGCATTCTGAAGAGAATAATTCCTTCAGAATTAGAGTGAAGCAAGTGGAAGCTAATGACTCTATGAGAAACCAAGATACTATTAAACTGTTACAGAAACTAATTAGACACGTGATACTGGGCAAGTCACTTAATCTCTGTCTGAGCTTTTTCATTGGTAAAATGGAGAAAATAATAACATCTGCCTTACAGGATTGTTGTAAGGATCATCTGAAATAATAAATACATGAGCCTGACATATAGTAAATGTTATATAAAGTTAGTTATTAATTATCATCATTGTGTTGATCAGAGTTCCTAAATCTTTCAAGGTTGCTTGTCTTTAAATTGTTATTATTGTATATGTTATTGCATATTGTGCTCTTGGTTCATTTTCATTCTGCCTCATCTCATACAAGTCTTCCCAAGTTTCTCTGAAAACATCCCCTTCATCTTTTCTTATAGCACAATGGATTCTATCACATTACTACACCGCAACTTATAAAGCCATTCCCTAATAGCTGGGAACTTCCTCAGGTTCTATTTCTTTGCCACCATGAAAAGAGCTACTAGAAACATATAGATCTTTTCCTTTTTTTGGGTCTTTAGTCAGGAAGACCTGAGTTAAAATCCAGCCTTACTTACTTACTAGTTGTGTGACCCTGGACAAGTCACTTAACCTCCATTAGCCTTTATTCACTGGAGAAGGAAATGGAAAACCATTCTAGAATCTTTGCCAAGAAAACCCCATGGACAGTATGGCCCATGGGATCATGAAGAGTTGAACACAATTGAACAAGAAGAAGAAAATTCTGAGATTTCTGAGAACACTTGTACTTTTCTAAGAAGGGAAAGATGGTGGCGTTAAGCCAGAAGATCAGGTGGTGGTGTATTGGGGCAGGTGATAAGAGGGAAGGAATAGCAGGGACAGAGTTTAAGGGATGTAAGAGAGCCCATGGAGGTGCAGCTCGGGTGGACCCAAGCCTTAGCCTTGGAGGCTAAGGAAGTGAATGCATGGGAGTGGTAGGTGTGAACCATGTGCAGTCCACATCTCAGAGGCCCAGGCCCTGGCTCCCTCTGCAGGAAGGGGCTAGGTTTCTCTTTCTAAAGAGAGTGAAGTCAGAAAAAAAAAATCCAAAAAACCAAAACCAATGGCTCGAACCTATCTCTGCTTGAAGTCAGCTACTCATCCTGAGTCACACCACCTGGAACTGCACTCTCTGAGTGAGCCTCGGCTTTGTTTAAGAAGACCAAAGGTCATCAATCTGCATGAAAGAATCTGGAAGCCTGGGAGCCAGCCTCTACTCTGACACTCTCTCCAGGCCTTGGTTTCCTCCTTTGTAAAATGATGGGGCTGGACAAGGTAATCTCCAGCAATCTGTCTGTCTCTGAGATCTTACCTTCAGTAAGAGGTAAATGAATCTTCCTTTGTGACCTTGGACCAATCAATTTCTCCTTTCTGTGGTCTCAGTTTTTTTCCCTTTTCAAATGGAGGAGGGGGACTGGGTGATCATTACAGTTCCTTCTAGGTTGAATTGTCTGTCCTGATACTTTGAGGGGTTGAAAGTCCTGAAAATCCTCTTTCAGTCCCCTCCCTCAAAGCATCTGTCTCTTTGTTGTAGTAATTACCACACTCAACACCTCCTATGCCTCTACCCAGTGATCAAGCCTCTCTCAATTGCCAAATAAGATACAATTAACTTCAGGGATTTTGCAACTTACTTTTCAAGAATACTTGGTTAAAATAGGAAGCTACCTGATGGTCCATTTCCTTTCTTCAGGACCAGCCTCCAGTCTCCAGCCTCCTGGTGTCCTTAGATTTCTGCCCATGGAAGCTGACATTTCCACCATGATCAATACCCACTAGCTTCCGCCATCAACCTCCCTCTCCCCATAAAGATACAGTAACTGAGGGCTCCATTTATGCGCCTTGTCCTGCATACGGCTTGTGGTGCTTACTCCAGACACCAGATGCCCAGGTGTAGCTCTGATTCTATAATTCTATTTAGCGCAGACATTCTACATTCTGAGGTCCTTCTCATCACTGACAGTGTTTGTTTTATGGTCTAAAGGAAAGCCTTTGAAGCTCTATGTATCTATGATATATTCCATTAGCCACAGCCTGTATTTGGCTCAGAATCATATATATATATATATATATATATATATATATATATATATATATATATATAAAGAGAGAGAGAGAGAGAGAGAGAGAGAGAGAGAGAGAGAGAGAGAGAGGAAGCATGGGGTAGTAGATAGTGAGATGGCCATAGAGTCAGATGAGCTGGGTTCAAGTCTTGCCTCATGCATATGTGAAACTCAGCAAGTCTCAACCTCTCAATGTTTTAGTCAGTGATTTAATTACATAAGTTGTAGAAAAGTTGCTTGTCTGCATTGATATAGAACGATTTCCTCTCTAGGAATTCTCTATACCAATGAAATCACAGGTCTGGATTTTCCAAACCCCTCCCTCTCAATTGGATTTGGATAGATACAATATCTATGTACTTGGGGGGAAGAGTTATGGAAACAGCAGGGACACTGGGCTCTCTGGTCTGTTGGCTGGTATGAGCAGCAGTGGGGGTTGTGAAGTCAGAGCTTCAGAAGTACACACACACACACACACATACACACACACACACACACATCCCAGAGCAAACCCTCAGCCTATGAGGTCACCATGTCCATGGCTGGCAGGCTGCACAGGATCATTTCTCCTCCAGCTCTTTGTCCGGCTCAGTTTCGAATGAGTCATACATGGGTTTTTTTGCCTCATCCCCCAGGGAGACCCCCTGCCTGGCCTCATAAACTGTCTCCATTAGGCCATTTTCCCCTGATAACCAGCCCCTGCTCATGTTCAGTGTATGACTCGCAGGCCCAGGCACTTGGACCACCCTGAGAGGGCCAGCCTCCCTCCTCAGCCTCCTGCTAGGGATCCAAGGCTGCCCAGGCCTGTGTCCCGCCCCCAGCACCCACCACCACGTCAATCATTTGGGCCAGCCTGAGCCCAAGAGGGTTCTATAGTAGAGAGAAGTGGGGGAGGCAGAGGAGAGGAAGCAGTTGGAGTGGGGTACAGGATGGAGGATCATAATAAAAATCATTATTTGGAATCTCTTTGGGGTAGAAAATAGGAAAATTGGATAGACCTGAGTTTGACTCTAACCTCTGTTATTTACTCTGTGACTTCCGGCGAGTCACATGGCCCTTGTGGGCTTCAGTTGTGTTCTATGAAAATGAGGGCTTTGGACTAGACGTGCTCTGAGGTCCTTTCTCAACGCTGAGCTGAGGAGCCGTTTGTAGTCAGAAGACCTTGATCCTTCTGGCTGTCACTTAACTAGCTGTGTGACTGGGTGGGTTTCTTTACATCTGTAGCTTCCATTTTCTCATCTGTAAAATGGGAGAGTTGGATATTCACAGTCTGTTTCAATTCAAAATCCTATAATTCATTGAATATCACTTTTCATTTTGCCCCTCACCTCCTCCATTTCTTTCCCCTCCCCCAAATGCACATATACACACACACAGAGTTCATTCCTTCCTATGATCTCATTCACACTAGCTCCCACCTGGAATGAACTCTTTTCTCTGACTAGACAATCTTATTCATCATTCAAGGACTCACTTAGGCCCCAGACACTCTTTTATAAGGTCTGCAAGCTCCATACCCTCCTCTTCTCTAACTCAAAGTGCTCCCTCCCTTGCTTTCAGTTACCACACACAACCCTGATTGTCTGAACCAATGATTGGACCAGTTGAAGGAAGATACAGTGGAGCATAATGGAAGGAGCACTGCATATGGGGACAGAGGAGATAGGAGATATATGTGTGTATACACATACACATATACACACATGTGTATACACATATGCATATGTGCACATACACACAGCACACATACATAAATATGTGTGTGTGTCTGTGTGTAAAATTTATCCTGATTTATGCTAGGTTTCATACATACATACACATATATCATTCGATATAACATATAACACAATTCATATACATGTGTATACACACACACATACCTTGATTTACTTCTATAGGCTTCCACTCTCAAGGTCTCAAGAGCTTTGGAACTGATTTTGTGACATGAGAGACACTGGCACAGGACCTCTCAGCATGGCGTGCCCACATCAGAGAAGGTGCTGTGCTGCATGAGCAAAGCAGAGGTAAAACAGCTCCAAAGAAATGCAGGATGTGCAAATTTGGAGAATCCACCCGAAGTGTGCACATGGACTATTAATGCCCAACCTGTGGTAAAGCATTCCAAGCTTATATTGGTCTGATCAGCCACAGTTGAACACACTGAAACTAGACTCTATCATACTAATGTCATTTTCTTCCACTTTGAGAACAAAGGACAACGACTAACCAACCATTTGATGACCTTGATACACATATGTAGGCTCTAGAACCCAGAATAAATCAGCTCTCCATTCTGAATCTTGGTTTTTTCGTCTGTAATATACTACCTACCTCACAAGATTGCTGTGGGAAAACTCTTGGTATGCATCAAAGTGCTCCAGAAATGGGAGTTATTATTCACTAGTGAAGAGTCAGCATAGAGGAGACCTCCTTGCTGTCATCACACATCCAAACTGATGTCACATGCAAGAGAGTATGGATTTATTCTGCTGGGCCTCAAAGGGCAGAATCAGGAATAACAGGGGAGGTTACACGAAGGCAGATTTTGGCTCAGTATTGGAAAGATCTCTCCCAGCAATTAAGGCTATTCCAAGGTGCAGTCAGTGAGCTGCCCACCAATGAATATCTGTGAGTACAGAGGTGTGGTGATCAATTGTAAGGGAAATTGTAATGGGGAGCTCCTGCTCAGGTTGGGGTTGGACAAGGTGCTCTTGGGGGATCCCTCCCAATGCTGAGAGTCTGGGGTCCTCTTACATGGGTTAAGAGCCTTCCTGTGGCTATTGTTGACCTGCTGCTGTATGTATGTCTTGGTGTCCTATTTATACTGTAATCCTAGTGAGAAGAGAGCCTATGACTTCTTCACCTTTTCTATCCATCTCCCTTGGGATAGGAAAATGGTAGGCACTTAGAAAGGTAGCTTCAAATTCAACACGCACTTCTATATGTCCTGGTTGTATGACCTTGGGCAAATCACTTCCTTTCCTCTAAGACTCAGTATTATGATTTAAAAAAAATCAGGACCCACAGTCCTTTCACCACTTCCATGACAGAGTGATTGTGAAGAAAATACTTTGTAAACCCTAATGCACTAGAGAAATAGGAACTGCTGCAAAAACAAGATTCCAACTCTTAGTGTGCCTAGGACTTAACAACTGCATACTCCTTTCCCCCCATGTAGGTGAAAGGACAATTTTGCTTCTTAAAAGAACTTATCCATTTTGGGGTATAGCAGCATCCCAGAAGTACTGGAAGGGGACTCAAACTCCATGATTACTTGTGTCCAGAAACAAGCTTAAATTTCAGAGGGACTAATTATGGCTTAGTCGGGGTAATACTGGTAAGTATTCAAATCCAGGTCCTTTGACTCAAAATCTAGTCCTCATTCCACCTCGCCATATTGCCTTTACTTATCTCATAGGGGGCTTATCATGAAAGAACTTTTTAAACCTTAAAGGGCTTTACAGATGGGAGCTGGCATGTGCTGTGCCTTAGGCAGCTGAACCATTCTTCTCAGTCACAGGTGCTTCTAGTTAGTGGTTCAGGAGGATGACCTTTTCAAAGTCTTTACATAGCAGTCAATAGCCTTATATAGGATGAATACAGCTCTTCTGAACTCCCTGAAGGGGTTCTGAACAAGACATACAAGCAGGAATATCTTATTGCTGCCAGTGCCATGGACAGGACTATTGAGGAATGAAGGCAGAAGAACTCAGTTCTACAGTCTTGCTGCCACCGATGACATGGGATTGGACTATTGAGGAATGAAGGCAGAAGTACTCAGTTCTACAATCTTGCTGCCACCAATCACATGGATTGGACTATTGAGGAACAAAGGCAAAACTACCCAGTTGGTCTTTTTAAGCTTCTGTTTCCTTTGCCAAAGAAAATAATCTTTGTATTAGAAAAGACAGAACAAAAATGGTTAACAGGGATTGAAACCCCAAGATAAGTAAGGAAATTATTAGATGCCTTTTGTGAGTCCAAATTCCTAGGCCTAGTTGAACTATACTTTGGCTACAATGTTTGAAGGCTCATGGGTAATTGGAGAGCTGTTATAAAGCTAGAAAATGGCAAATGCTTTCCCAATGTTTTAAAAGGAAAGAGTGGGATTTGAAAACTAGTGGCTGATGAACTTGACCTTAATTCCTGCAGGAATAATCAAATAAATAATTAGTGAACATTTGGAAAAGGAAGTAGTGATCATAAGGAACCAATAGAGCTTCAGCAAGAACAGACATGTCAGACTAACCTTATTTAATTTTTTATAGGAATACTAGACTGGTACATCAAGGAAATCTTGTAAAGTTAAATTAGATTTTAGCAAAGTACTTGACAAAGTCTCTCACGTTAATCTTGTGGAAAAAGAGTGATGTGGGCTAGACCAAAATAGAGTTAGGTGAACTTGGAACTGGTTGAATGAGCAGATCCAAATGAAGGCATTATTAGCACTTTAGAAGTCATAGTCTCCAGTGGAGTACCCCAGGGATCTATCCTTGATTCTGCGCTGCTTAAAATGACTTATCCACTTTTCAAATGTCACAAATCAGGGGCGGCTAGGTGGCGCAGTGAATAGAGCACCGGCCCTGGAGTCAGGAGTACCTGAGTTCAAATCCGGCCTCAGACACTTAATACAAAAAACTAGCCGTGTGACCTTGGGCAAGTCACTTAACCCCAACTGCCCTCCAAAAAAGCAAAAAAAAAAAAAAAAACAAATGTCACAAATCTGGGAGGAAGATGATAGAATAAGGATTTAAAAAGAACTAGGTAAACTATACCATGAGGCTGGATCTCGTATGATAAAATATAGTAGAGATACATCTGAAGTCTTAAGAGTTGAGTTCAAAACATCACTATCACAAGTACAATATGGAAGAAATATGACTAGATAGTAGATCATCTGTGAAATGTCCATGGTGTTAGCGTACTACAGACTCAAATTGTGTCAGTCATATGATATTGCAACCAAGACGTAGAAGAAGAGAACAACAGTAAGAGCAACGAACACTAACACGGCACGATCTATGTACTAGGTACAAAGTAATAGGTTGACATTAAGCACGGCAAAGTCACTAGGACCAGGGAGGTGACATTTCCACCACATTCTTCCACGATCAGGCCGTATCTGAAGCATTGTGCTCAGTTCTGGCTGCCATATTTTAGGAAAGCCATTGACAAGTTGGAGGGCATCCAGATGAACATAGTCACAGTGGTGAAGATTCTTGAGTTCGTGACATATAAGGAAAAGGTGAAGGAACTGGAACAACTTAAACTGAAGAAGAAAAAACTTAGAGCAGGGTTTGTGGAGGGGAGGGTATCAGGACATTTGTTTTTAGGTATTTGAGAGGTTGTCATGTGGAAGAGGAATGAAACCTTCTGCATTGCCCTAAAAGGCAGTGGTAGAAGTTTCAGGAGGAAACTGTGGCCCTATAACCAAAGTTTTGAGCTTACACTGACCAATTCTAATCTTGGGGAAAGGCCTCCCCAAATGAACTCTGACCTGTATTGCCCTGAACTTTTTGTTTTTGCCTTTGGGAAATCTCAGAATATAACTCCAATATAGTTGAGTTATCTCCAGATGTGGGTAAAAGAGTTCCTAGATCCCACACGTGCACTAAAGGTAACAATGCACATGTTGGATATAGGACAATCTCTATTTTATTCCCAGAAAATTCAGAGAACACATAAAGGAGTCATAGTCCATAAATAATGGATAAAACTCTCCTATTTCCAGGGAATCTTGCCTTGCCTGAGGGTGCTAAAGTACTTTATATTCACAGAATCATCTTGTGGTTTGACTTCCTGTTGGAAGAAAAACAAACTTAGAGTTGTTAGTGAAGTAACCCACCTGCTAACATTTTGATGAGTCTTTTTTCTGCTTCAGAGGCATCTAATTAAAGAAAATCATTATTGATATCTTCTAATTTTTTTTACATAACCAGTATTTCTTGCAGTGGTCCTCCCCTTCTCTCCCTCCCAGAGAGCCATCCCAATATCACAAATAATGGTTTTTTTTTTAAATGAAAAAGAAGATACACTATGACCAGGTGGGAGTTATACCAGGATTGCAGGGTTGGTTCAATATTAGGAAAACTATAAACATAATTGACCATATCAATAACAAAACCAAGAGAAATCATATGATTATCTCAATAGATGTTGAAAAAGGTTTTGACAAAACGTAGCACCCATTCCTATTAAATATAATAGAGAACATAGGAATAAAATGAGTATTCTTTAAAACAATAGGCAGCATTTATCTAAAACCATCAGCAAGTATTATCTGTAATGAGAACAAGCTAGAAGCCTTCCCAATAAGATCAGAGTGAAGCAAGCATGCCCATTCTCACCATTATTATTTAATATTGTACTAGAAATGCTAGCTTTAGCATTTCACACAAATAAAGTCAGATCTAAACAACTAGAAAAAATATTAATTGCTCATGGGTAGGCCAAGCCAATTTAATAAAAAGGACCATTCTACCTAAACTAATTTTCTTATTCAGTGCCATACCAATAAAACTACCAAAAACTTATTTGATAGAACTAGAAAAATAGCAATAAAATTTATCTGGAAGAACAAAAGGTCAAGAATATCAAGAGAATTAATGAAAAAAAATACAAAGGAAGGTGGCCTCACAATGCTAGATCTCAAATTATATTATAAAGCAGTAATCATCAAAATCATCTGGTTCTGGGTAAGAAATGAAGTGGTGGATCACTTGGGATAAATTGGGTACATAAAGAAAAAGAAGAAAAAAATCAGTAAAATGGATGAGTATAACAAAAAGCCTGAAAATATCTGCAATGTATCCCACATAGGGACTACCCAGCTCTTTGAAAAAGCGAGATAAGTGGTCCATTCTCATATGTCTTCTTTGGATTAACGCATGTTCTGTGTTGTTCTTTCCATTGACACTATTGTAGTCTTTCTGTATATTGCTTTCTTACCTCTATTTACTTTACTCTGCATTAGATTATATAAATCTTCCCATGCTTCTTTATATTCATAATTTCCTACAACAAAGTAATATTCCATCCCATACTAAGATTTATTTAGCCATTGCCCAAATGACGAGTATATGCTTTGTTTCCAATTCTTTACTCTTAAAAAAGTTTTGGTGCATATGGGGGATTTTCTTCTTATCAATGACTTCCTTGGGGATGTAAGCTTAGTGGTAGAATCTCTGGGTCAAAGAGTATGGGTATTTGGTCAATTACAAACCATTTCCCCAAACTGTTGTACTGATTTATAGCTCCATCAACAATGTACCGCAATTTTCCAACTATTCCCAAAGTGATAAAAGGGAAGTGTGTTTGGTTCTACTAGAAAGAATCCTGTCCTGTCAGACCTATTCTATGTGAATAACGCATTCTAATTCCAGAGGGCAAAGTTCAGGCCTTTTGCTCCCTCATATCATGGCTTTAGTCCCTTTAATCCTCCCGCTATCAGGGTGGGAGGAGACGATGGGATATACTTAGTCCTCGTCTCTCTTCAAGAGTTTGGTACTATTCAAGAATTTCCTTCTAGACCCTAGAAAACAGGCATTAGGGTTCTCGAACCTGAGGGTGCTAATAATGTGGTTCTTAGGACGGAACCGTTCCAGAAACCCCCGTTTTTTCACTCGAAGGCAGAATTCCAGGAGTAGGCTACCTAGTAGCTCCTCTCTCTCCTGTTCAGGAAATTTGGATTCAGGATCTCTCGAAGCTAAGTGTAGGAACTCCTACCACTTCTACCACTTTGTTCCCCATTCCACGGCTGCCGTCTCTGGAATGAGATGAGGTTACACTACTGCCTCTTCAAGTCTGGGGCCAAGAATTTGGGATCCAGCAACTTTCTCCTCAGGCCGTATAAGCAAGAGTGATGCTATTTATATGTGCTTTTTTTCCCAAGGCAGCCAACTTTGGACCAACATCCACACTTAGCTTTGCTATACTCTGGTATATCCTCCAAAAAGGATTGGGTTGTGAAAAGGAAATATGTCATCCTAGAGGAGTGACTCCATTTTCATGAACAGATTCATCTCCAAGTCAATTTATGCATCCTCAATAAGTGATACTGAAGGAGATGGCCTCATCTTTGATGAGGTATGTTCCAAAAAATGTTCCCCAGTCATCTCAACATTCTATGTAGGCATGGTCCACACCTTCCACAGGAAGATATAATTGGTTCCATACAAAGGCTTACCACCATGTAACTGTATCAAATTGATAAGGGAACTCTCCTGATAACCCCTAATAGGAGAAAAAAACTAAACAATTTCCTAGCAATTAGAGCCATCTAATTAGCATGGGAATTTACCTCCTTATTAAAGAAAACAAAGAGCAACTTCCTAGCAATTAGAGTCATCCAATCAATAAATTAATCAATAAACATACATTTAAGTAATCACTAGGTGCCAGGCAAGAGAGGGATCTTGGCATGAGATAGAGAATGGATCTGGTAGTCAGGAAGAGCTGAGTCCAAGTCCTGCCTCTGTCCTATACTGCTTGTATGACTAGGTAAGTCACTGAAATTCTCAGTGTTCTACATTACTGTCTAAATCTATACATTGAAGAAAAGTTGCTGACCTGAACTGGTAGAGGGATTTTCTTCACCAAGGAATTCTTTTTATCAATGAAATCACAGACACTGGGCTAGATACTAAGACAGAAAGGAAATAGTCCCTGCCCTCAAGGGGCTTACATTACATGCATAGATCCTATAAGTTTATACAAAATAAATAGATATAAAATAAATACAAGGTGAATTTTGGAGGGATTTGGCAACCACAAATCAGGAAAAGGTCTTGTGTAAGGGTAGCATCTGAGTTAGGTTTTGGAAGAAACTTCAGTTCTAAGAAGCAGTCCCTTCCAAGAAGGTGGCACAGCCAGTACAAAGATGCAGGGAAGGGAAATGAACTGTGGTAAGTGAGGAGAAGGCCAATTTTTTCAGGGTAAAGAATCATTCAAAGAGAGTAATTGGTATCTAAAATGAAGGGCCACTTCCAAAGGTGATGGGTACATCCTTATTAGAGATGGAGGGGCTGGATGACTCCTTGGCGACGTTGTCCTTTCTTGTGAACTAGTTGGCTTCTGGGATTTCTTTCAACTCTGCAGGTCTGTAATTCTGTGATTCCATGATCTTTCCAGTCCCTGGCTATAAAATGCTACAGAAATATAAACAAAACTAAGGATGAAGGCTATAAAGATTAAGACGCACGGTCTCTGCCCTTACAGAGGTTACAGCCTAAAAGGGAGGTTATAATTTGTGTACAAATGAGTATGATTCTGTGTAGTGTGATGAGACAAAGGACAGAAGCCAAGTGCCCATTGGACTTAGAGAGAAATAACACTCCATTTGGGGTTAGGGCTGGAGTGAGGAGAAGATCACAGAAGGCTTCATAGAGGAGCTGACAGCTTGGATCTTAAAGGAAGAGAGGCATGTCAGCAGGCAGAGATGAGATGCTTGTCCCAGGCATAGGTAGGGGACATTCTGGATGAAAGCATGAAGGGAGGGGAGATGAGGACCCGTTCCGGGAATAGCATCTAGTATAGTCTGCCTGAGGTGTAGAGTGCCCAAAGGTAATAGGTGGAATTAAGGCTCAAGGGGCTGGTTAGAGCCAGGTAAGGGAGAGCCTTAAACCCTGAGTGGATGAGTTTGTGTTTTATCCTGTAGATAATGGGTAACCACCGAACCATAATGAGGAGCAATGTGTTCAGATGTGTCTTAGGAAAATCATTTTGGCAGACTTGCAGATGTTGGATTGGAAAGAAGAGAAATTGGAAGCAGGGAGAATAATGCTGGGGGGTATTATAATAGTTCAGGAAAGGGGTGATGAGGGTTTGCAAAAGAGGGGGTGGAAGTAGAAGGGTGGGCACCAATGGGAGAGTTAGCCATCTTCCACATTTCCTTCTACTTTATTCCAATGGTGGGATTTCAGGCAGCAGCAAGCAGTGGGGGTCCGCCTGTGTGTGTGTGTGTGTGTGTGTGTGTGTGTGTGTGCGCGCGCGCGCATGGTAGCCTTGGAATCAGGAAGGCATAAGTTCAAATCCTGCTCCAGACACTTGGAAGTTGTGTGACCCTCAGAAATCACTCTGGTCAGTCGGTCAACCAGTCAATAACCATTTATTAAGTGCCTACTATGTGTCAGGTACTGGGCTAAGTGTTGGAGATACAAAGAAAGGTGAAGGGCAGAAGGACAGTCCCTGTTCTTGGTCTAATGGGGGAGACAACATGCAAACACCTATATAGAAACAGGGTGTAGACAGAACAAGTCAGAGAGGGGGAGATACAAGTAGTCAGGGGGAGATCAGGAAAGGCTTCCTGTGGAAGGTGGAATTTTACCAGAACTTGAAGGAAGCCAGGAGCTGGAGATGAGGAAGAAGAGCATCTGAGGCATGGGGGATAGCCAGGGAAAATGCACTCAATTAGGAGATGGGGCATGTTGGGGGAGGAACAACAAAGAGGTCAGTGTCATTGGATTGTAGAGTGCGTGGGGGTGAGTAAATATGACTGGAGATGTAGGAGGGGGCCAGGTTATGAAGGTCTTCCAATGCCAGATGGAGGATTTTATATTGGATCCTGGAGGTGATAGGAAGCCATGGGAGTTGATTGTTAGGGGGGTGACATAGTCAAAGCTGTGCTCTACAAAACTCAACAGCTGAGTGGAGGATGAACTGAATGAGGAGAAATGAGGCAGGCAGACCCCTCTCCCCCCACCCCAGCAGGCTATTGCAATAGTCCAGCTATGAAGTGATTAGGACCTGCAGGTGGGTGCATGGTAGCCATGTCAGAGGAGAGAAGGAGGACTTGTATGAGAGATGTTACAAAAAGGGAGAAATGAAAGATTTCAGTAGACTCTACTCCTCTCAACCTCAGTCTCCTAAAATTTAAAATCAACATCCCGTATGGTTCTCTCTAGCTGTAAAATCTGCAGTGCTATAATTTAGAATTATATTTTGAGAGTGGATAAGTTATCATTTATCCATCGAGGCAACACCTAGTATAATATGTCTCCAGCATCTTTCCCCGTCTCAGACATCATCTTCTCCTGTCCCCCATCCCTACCTTTGCTCTGGACTGAGGAATCAGGAGACCCAGTTTTTTCTAGTCACAATCCACTGTTCCCAGACCCATCACATGAGCCAAATGCTGAGATCCAAGGAAAACTCAACACAAGGTATAAAGTTGGGAGACGTTCTAGATTTGAAGCTAGAGGCATTGGGTTCAAATCATGGCTTCCCTCATTTGGGTCTTAGTTTCCTCATCTGTCAAGTGAGAGACTTGAACCAAGTGACCTTTTAAGGGTCTTTTCTAGTTCTAAGCTCTATAACCTTCTAAAAAAGAGGGCTGACTTAATATTTCAATCCGCAGCCAAGTTCCTCTTGAGATTCTCCACTTGTTTTGCATTTTCCTGGGTGGAGAAGCCGTCAGATGCCCTGCTCCAGGGAAGCTGCGGTCATGCTTTCCAAGAGGAAGTAGAGTTTGTTGGGAATGATTGGGGTAGGCTTAGCCTGTCATAAACACCACGCAGGTGCTGGCTGGATGGTTGACTCCCATGGTTTGGGCTCCTGCCTTAGCAGGCAGACCAGGGCTCCACCCCTTTCCTTGGGGAGGTGCGCTCCACCTCCTGGAGTTCACAGGGTTTCACGGAATCATCATCCCCCCTTCCTCCAGGTCTTTCCACTAATTTAAAACTGGAAGGAACTTCGGAGATATGGACTTTTGAAACAGTTAGCATTTATGTGGTGTGTGAAGGTTTACAAAGCAAACTGTATCTCATTAGGTGATCCTCAAAACAGCTCTATGAGGGAGGGGCTATCATTATTACCCCCATCTAACAGATGAGGAAACTGAGGCTGGGAAAGTTTAAGTGACTTGATAATAAGTGCCTGACTCCAGGTCCAGTGCTCTATTCACTGAACTGCCTGTCAACTGGGGGCCATCTAGCCCAACTGCCTCATTTTCCAGATGGAGAAACTGAGGCCCAGAGAAGGGAACTTGCCTTAGATCTCACAATACATAAATAGTAGAGCTGGAACCAGAACCTAGGTCCCCAGATGTTCCTCTCGCCGATTCTACCCTCTTTTCTATTGTGTCACATTTCCTCTCCTTCTACCAGGGGGTCTTAACCTGGGGTCAGTGAACTTGTATTTTGTTTTAAAAAATATATTTTGACAAATGTATTTCAAGGTAATTACTTTTCTTCACAACCCTATGTGTTTTTTTTTCATGCATTTAAAAACCTCATGCTGAGAAGGGCTCCTTTGACTTCACCTACCTGATCAAGGGATCCATGACCCAAAGAAAGGCTAAGCATCCGTGTTGTAGTCAGCCTACCTGTCCTTTCAGAAGCAGCTCAGGCATGTTCTCTTGCACAAAGCCTTTTAAGACTAGATGGGATTGGTTCCTCCCTCTTTCCCTTCTCTACTCCCCTTCCCCCTCCCCTCCCCTCCCCCACTGGTTTAGAGTTCATAGAAGACTCACAGAATGATAATCTTCCCCTCTCCCATTTAGCATATGAGAAGAGAGATCCAGAGAAAAAACATGCTTTGTCCAGGGTCACATCAGAAGTAATCACAGAGGTTGGGCTGGAACCCAGGTTTCCTGACTCCCCATTCAGTGCTCTTTCCATGATACTGTCTGGAAAAGAAAATTAACCACCCCCTTCTCTCCTTTCTCCTCCTACTTACCCCCCTCCCCACCTGGAGGCCCCAAATCCTGTCTCATCCTTTCCAGCTCTGGGGGGGGGGGTTGTGTCAGGGCAGGGTGGGGTAGAGACGGTGGTGCCAACAGAAGCTGTATTATGTGGACAGCAGCATCCTATCCACTCCTGCTCATCTCTGGAGCAGACACACCATCCCCGCCTCCCCCAGCCTCGAACAGGGATTAATTTGAAGGCAGATGTTAAAATGTCTCACTCTCCCAGGGGAGGGAAGTTTTTTACGCCTGCACCATGTTCCAGAGACACATTTACAATCTCACACATCATTTTTCTTGGACGGGAATCGCCCTGCGTTTTAAAAATGTCATCGCGGCCCAGCTCCCTGATCCTTTCCCTGCTCCGGTTCCAGCCCTGGCACTTGCTGCCTCTTGGGGGGCCCCATGGGGCATGGGTTGGGGGGTGGGAGAAAAGCAGCGCCAGAGGCACACACTTCAGGAGGGTGACTCCCTCCCCCTCTGTCCCCCCGAAGCTTGGGTGGGCTAGGCAGTGGAACTTGTCCTGCCCAATTGGTGGCTCCCAGGGCTGGGAGCAGAGGCCAGGCTGGGGTTGGATGGAGGTGTTATTAAACCCTTTAAGGCTTACTTGGGCATAAGGCAGCAGGGAAGAAAGCCCACAAACTGCAAGCCCCCTCGCCCCTCCACTGACCCCAACAGCACAGTGCTGGGGAAGTCTGAGGTCTTTGGGTCTTCTGACTTCCTGGCTCAGTTCTGAGGGTGGGGTGGGGGTGGGAATGGAAAAGAGGAGGGAAAAAAGATGTCTGAGAGCGGGAGAGGTGCTGAGACATGGTGGCATCAGCTGGAGGACATAGCCCCGGACTGAGAATTTGGAGAAATTGGGTTTTAGTCTAGCTCTGCTACTGATGAGTTGACTTTAAGGAAGTCATTTCCCCTCTCTTGAGCCTCAGTTTCCCCATCTGTAAAACGAGGTGGTTAGATCAAATTATTTTAATGGTCTCTTTTCACTCTAAATCTTGATTTTAGTCGGTAGAATATTGACTTAGGAGTCTAGAAGCTCTGTGTTCAAATACCACTAGCTCCTACTACTGAGAGTTACTAGTTGGTTGGCCATAGATAAGTCACTTAATTTTGCTAAGCACCAGTTTCTTCATCAGTAAAATGGGGAGAATGATACCCACAGTACTGACCTCATAGAATTCTTGGGAGGAACCTGTGAAATCCCGTTGGCAGAGGATTCTGTAAGTGGCTAATTTCAGCCACTGAGACAGAAGGCTAGAGGTGTTGCCCTCAGTATATGTCTTAGCTTAGACCATGATTAGCTTCTTTGTTCTGGCTGTTCTCTCCACCAGGAACATTCTTCCCCTCGTTAAATACTCTCTATTCAATGTACAGCTCAGGTCCCGACTCTTTTGAGAAGTCTTCCCTCCCTCCCCTAAGCCCTATCAGTTTCTCCATCTTCTGAACTCCACCTCTTGTCATCTTCCTTCTTTTCCCCCTCCCTTTTGCCCCATTTCCATTCTGGTAGTCATTTATTCAATTCATTTCTTCATGCATGCATTCACCCACCCACTCATTCATTCATTCATTCACTCCTTCCCTCATTCATTTGCTCATTCATTCAAATACTCATTCACTCATTCACTTCTAAGTTACCAAATATTTAAGCACCTCATGTAGTAGAGCCTTGGGGGGAATTCGGAATGTAATATATAATTTGGATTAGAGCCAATTCCTGTCCTCAGGGAATTCACAATCTAGCAAAGGATGGGGGGTGGAGGGAGGCAGGGAATGCTGTTCATATGTAAACATGCATTGCTATAAAATCATTGTACAGATGCAGGGATCCTTGGCATCATTCCACACCTTAAAGCCGTAACTAGCATTTCGAGTACCCAGCTTCCCAAAGTACATCAAGAGCAAACAAGCTGGAAGGTGCCCTCATATCTACTGTTTAAGACAATTCATCTGAAGGGCTTGGGAAGAAATTCTGGGATACAAGGACTCTTGTGTGGGAGAGACTCCAGGCCACTACCCCAGATGGCAGAGAAATCATTGTTCTAGAGTCTACTTTTAGGTGGGAATGAGCCATGGAGGAGTTAACTTTGGGTAGAGTGCTGCTTTGAATGGGGTATAAGAAATGTGTCATTTGATATTGTCCTGCATTAATGAATGATTCTTACTAATTATGCCCTAAGCTATGTTGTTGAAGGACTATAGGAGCTGTCAGCACTTTCTAAATTTCAGAGGCCTGAGGCAATATTCTGGTTGCCCCAACCTAGTTATGGCTCTGCATCAGATTGTTTATAACCATCATTTGGCACACAGTGCCTTGTGATGACTTATGAGGTTGGGGTTTTTTTTGGAACTTTAAAAAATGTTTTATTATTATTTTTTTCTTTTTAAGTCACCTTGATATCCCATGTATCCTTCCTTTCCTTCCTTTCCCCCTCCCAGAGAGCTATCCTATACAACAAATAATTTTTTTTAGGGAGGAATTTTTTTTAAGTCAGCACAATTGATCAGTACATTGAAAAATTCTGAAAACATATGCATTATGTAATACCTGTCAACTTCCCAGCTCCTTGAAGGGGTTGGTTGGGGTGTCTTCTCATACCTCGTCATTTGACTCAATTGCTTATCTTGTGTCA
>CM053599.1:72812284-72875243 GCA_028646575.1 Pseudocheirus occidentalis
CAAATCCTCCCTCAGCCATTTACTAGCTTTGTGACCTTGGGAAAATAATTTAGTGATTTTCTTTGTGCTTTAGGTTCTTCCACTGTAAAATGGGATTAGACTTTATAGACTATCCAGGATATGACAGGATTGGTCATTCATCCCACCCCCATTCCATTTTTCAAGGAGATAGGAATGTAGTTATGGTGCTGGTTATAGCATTTGTCAGGTTCCTTGATTGCTGACAACTAGGATTCTGGACCCCTGACCCCTACTTGCCTAAGAAAAGAAGAAAGGGTTTCAGGAATACTGACCTCAGGGAATCCCCAATCCAAGGAGGGGAACATGGCCTCTGTCTTCAAGGAGTCACCCATCTGAAGAACATAATCACTGACCCATAGAAAACTCCTAGTCTTTGGAAAAGACACAATCCCCAGGAATCTAGGTCCCCTAATTGCTAGGCTGGGGTGTTTCTACTTCCAGAGGCTGGACCCTAGGATGTTGTTTAAAGGAAAAAAGGATTTGGGGGGAGCAGAGCCCCAAGAAGCAAGGAGACATCATGAAAACACTAGGTAATTCTATAGGGTGTTCATAGAGCTGTAACTTGAAGTTTTTGCACCCAGGCCAAGCAACATAAAACTTACTTGGGAATGTAACTAGTTGCTTCCTATTTTAACTGAGTATTTTTTGTTAACAAAGTGTTAAGCTTATTTGTTTCTAAGCAGCTGGAGGACTATTAGTACCCTCTAAATTCCAGCAACCCAGGAGAAATCCCCTGTGTACCTTGGGTACAATCCTAGGAAGAGGTTAGGAACAAGTGATATAGAAAGGAGTGTGGGCGTGTGAAAGCAGTTGACAAAAGACAAACTATGCCAACATCATAGTTTTGCTGAATATGACCACCGCTCAGTGAAGCCAACAGGTGTGGAGAGAGGTACCAGTAATGGCAATGAATAATTTCCATTTCTATAGCTTTAAGGTTTGCAAAAGGGCAGCTGCTAGGTGGCTTAGTGGATAGAGTCAGGAAGACTTATCTTCATGAATCCAAATCTGGCCTCAGACACGTACCAGCTGTGTGACCTTGGGCAAGTCATTTAACCCTGTTTGCTTTACTTTCCTCATCTGTAAAATGAGCTGGGTAAGAAAATGCCAAACCACTCCAGTATCTTTGCCCAGAAAATTCCCAAATGGGTCCATGAAGAGTTAGACACAACTGATAAGAACTGAAACAATAGCGAAGGTTTGCAAAGGGTTTTTCTCAAACTCTATAAAGTAGGTATACAAGTATTTCTATCTCCATTGTAAAAGAAGGGGAAAACAATCAGAGAATGGAAGTGGCTTGTCCCAGGGACAGAGTGGAGATCGTTAGGTCCTATGTTCCTTTTACCACACCACTCTGCCTCACTTAACAATTATTCCTGCCTTTCCCCTCTTAGAACCACATCCTACACATCAACAATGATTCCAGGACTAGGAGGTTCTACTCTGGCTTTTGCCGATAACTTACTGTGTGACTCTGAGCAAGTCACTCGAACTTCTGTGAGTTTCAGCCTTCTCATATGTAAAGTAGGTATACTGAGACTGTCCTTGCTGCCTTATGGTTATAGTATGAAATACAAATGAGGTAAATGATTGTACCCTGGTGTAGTGGAAAGTGTGAGGAACCTGCAGTCAGAAGACCTGGGCATTAGTTCCACATTTCTATTCATTGCAAGTCATTTTTCCTCTTAAGTTCTCAGTTTCTCAATCTGTAACTTAAGGGCGTTCAAATAGGTCTGTTTCAACCTTAATGTATTAAGATACAAATTATACGACTGGGGGAAAAACACAATTACCTTTACCTCCGTTTAGGAGGCAACTGGAAGAGGGTAAGGCCGGATAGAAGTCACCGAATTAGAGAATGTCCGATCTGGAAGGACCCTGGGACACCAACGATTATTGAATCGATTCCTTCATTTTGCAAAAGAGGAAACAGGTTCAGGGACAGAGGAGGTGGGCAATATCTACCCCTAGGTTCCACAGTTAGAACATGTCCCAGCTTCCTTCGAATCCAGGCTCCCTGACTCTTTCAACCTCTAAGCATGCGGCTCTTCTCTAAATCAGCTGTGCAAGAGCGCCGAGTCACGAAAGACACTCTGCTCCCAACAACCCAGCAGCCTCCTGCAGCACCACTCCAGTGGCTCTGCCTGGGGGTACCCTCCTTATCCCTCCCCTTTTTCCTCGGACTCGGCTATGGGGGAAGGGGGGAGACCCAGGCTCTCAGGTTGCCCAGCTGGGCTCTCCTCAGGCCGTGCTCTTGCCTTAGTGACGCCCGTCAGGGGTTCTGATTTCACACCCTCAGCCCCTCCTCTCTGGGCTCTCCCGAGTCCCTCCCCAGTGGTAGGCGGAGTTCCGAAGCTACCCCCCCCACCCCCATCCTACGCAATCCTGGGTGCCTTGGGCCCACGAAGGGAGGGGCCTAACTCCCCAGCCACACCCCCCTTAGGGCCACATTCCATCTCTCCCTCCCACCGGTTCAAGGAGGAGGGGCTGGCGGGCCAGCTCAGTCTCAGGCTACGCCCTCTCCCAGCTGGTCGGGAGTCCTACGTTGGGGAGCAGCCCCTGGGCTTGGCCAAACTGGGACCCCGCCTCTCTTCTTTCCCCAGATCCTTCAGTTTTATATTCTTTCTCTTCTCTCCCCTTCCATCCACTCAATGGCTAGGGGAGAGCAGGAGGAGTCTCCAGGAGCAACATCCCCCTCGCGTCTCTTCAACTGGGGATGGGGGGACGGGGAAGGCGGGATGGAAAGGCGATGGTGGGAAGGACAGGGGCGGGGTCCGGAAAAGCAGGCGGAGCCTTGCACTCCTGGCCGCGCCTCCTCCCAGCTGGTCTGGAGTCCCCTGGCTGGGCGCAGCCTCTGGGCCGGGCGAATCGGGGCCCCGCCTCTCTCTCGTCCTCAGCCCCTCCCGGCTGGCTCGCTCCCTAGCTCCCCCGGCGCTCGCGGGCGCTATAAGAAGGCGGCCCCGAGCCGGGCGAGCTCTTACCGAGACCTGCGGGGGGAGCGAGATGGTCAGCCCCCGAGCCGCAGCCGCAAGATGCTGGCTGGACAAGTCCTGGTGGGCTGGCTCTCTTCCTCCTCCTTCGCGCTGATGGTGCTGTTCGGCTCCCTCCGCCCCTCGGCCGCCTACTTCGGGTAGGTGCCGTTCGGGGCTCCGGCCCCTTCTCCAAACCAGCCCCCAGCTCCCCGCCCCCAGCGCGCCTGCCTGCCCGCCTGTGAGCGAGCGAGCAAGGGAGCAACCGCCCGAGGGAGATTCGGGCCGGCCCCAGACCCCTTCTCTCTCCTTCTCTCTTCCCCTCTCTTTCACCTTCTCCACCGCCGGGCTCCCGCTCCTCCCCTTCGCCGCTGGGACTTGTCATCGGCTTCTTTTTGCGCCCCCCTCCACCTCCAATCCTCTGCCCGTGGTCCCTAGTTCGAGGCAGGCTGGCTCGCCCGTCTTCTACTCTTGTCTTTGGAGACTACAGGGCTGGTGGTCTTTCCTGCTCCGACTCCTCCCCACGACTTGGTGAAACAGGGGCGCACCGGCAGTGGACTGGGGAGGTAGGGTAGGAGAGCTTGAGTGTCCTCTGTCTGGGCGCTGGTCCTGCAACTGCCCTGCAGGCAAATCTGCGTCCGCCCCACTTGCCCTGGGCGAGGAGAGAGCAATGGGCTTCCAAGTCGATTGGGACAACCAGTCCAGCCCAGGTGGGACAGCCTCCTCCCGCCCTACCCCGCCATGCAAACACCCCCAAACGTGGGAAAGACGGGTTGAGATTAACTATGCTAATACTGAGAAGTTGGAAAGTGCGAGGGGAGAAGTGAAATGGGATATATACTGTGCAGGGCTGGAAACCATGAGTTTTTGTTATTATTTAGTTTACGCTTTCTTTCTGGTGACTTGGAAACTATCGTGTGTGTGTGTGTGTGTGTGTGTGTGTTTGTGTGTTTGTGTGTCTGTCTGTCTGTCTTTCATAACTGTATGCAAACTCTCTCTCCCAGGGCTATATTACTAGTTAATCATCGGCAGCAGGTTGGGTTGCCTGGAGCGGTTTGTTTGTTGAGCGCTTTTGTCACAGTGCGTGTTTGTCTGTCCTTGTGTCTGTCTCCTACTTGTCCAGGGATGGATATCTGTGAGTGTGCTGTTTCTCCAGGACAGTGACGGGTGAATGGGGAGGGGGGAGTTCACTACACTTCTCAGTCTTTTGCAGGGCTGGGATGCTAGCCTAAAGGTCCTAGCCGCTCTTCCCGGCCCTGGCCTCCCTGGGGTCCTGAGTCCAACCCGGCCTCTTGGGGGCGCAGTGGTTAGGGGGGTCAGGGGGAAGCGGGACGGGGATAGACTAGTCCAGCACGCTCCCCATTTCCCCGCAGCGATCTGGCCCCAGTCGGACCCGAGCTCGCTGGCTTGTTCTCTCCGGTTTCTAGTAGGTGTGGTTTTGTTCTGCGTTTGCTATAGACACTCATCGGAGAAAGCTCGGGGGATGGACGGGAACTCTCTTCTGTTTGACTTTTTCCAAGCAGCCGCAGACTCCCCTTCCCCCCACCCCCAAGTTAATAAAAAAAAAAAAAGACGTACAAAATCCAGATGTTCTTTGTACTGTGCCCCAAAGGAAAAAAAAAATAACTCCAAGCTCGAAGAATTTGTTTTTTCTTGCCTCTCCCCCCTGTTAGCCCCCAGGGAGAGTGTCTGTCAGATTTATCATTGATATTACACACTTCATAACCAAATAGTTCTACCATTCCATTTCCAATAGATTTCATTTCTCACCTAGATTAAAAACAAAAACAAAACTAATTCCTCCACTCTTACTTAGCTGTGTCCCACGGCAAGTTACCGCCATCCCTCCCCCAGCCTCAGTTTCCCAATCTGTAAATTGGGGACGATATAATCTTTGCACATACGTAGCCTGTAGGATTGTGGCGAGCTAAAGACTGGGGAAACTGGAGGTAATTAGAGTGATAATTGGAATTCGCCGCCGGACACCTCCCCCCCCCCAACCACGCCCTAGGGATGGTTCTCTGTTCTGCTCCCTTTGCGCTGGCTCGGGGCTCTAGAACCTGCTACGTAGTGCTCAAATCAATCTTCGTCCCCGAAATTCCCAGACTGTCAACAAGGAAGGACCTTAATGACTGGGCAAACTGAGATTCAGAAAGGGGAAAGGACTCGTGCAAAGTTATGCAGCAAGTGAACGGTAGAGTGAAGACTGGAACTTTGTCTCCAACGTGCTTTCCTGTACCCCAGAGAATCTTAGAATGGGACAGTTGAACCAACCTTCCCAGCCCCCCGAGGGGCTCCTTTCTCCCAAGCCCCTCCAGACTTTTTTCCAAATGAGAAAATTAAGGCAGTGACTTGCCCAAGGTCACTGTAGCTAAATGTCTGGTTTTAGTCCTCGACTCAGTATTGGTATTGGAAAGGGAAGTGAATAACTGAGCTGGGAACTCAAACCCAGACCTCCTGACTCCCAGTCCAAGACTTGTTACCCTACACCAGGCTGCATTGCGCTTCAGGGCTGGGCAGGGCAGTTCTGCCAATCCTGAGCTTCCTGTGGGGTGTTTACCGCTCTTTCCGCATCCCGGATCCCAGATGAATTCGTTTAAGGATTTCCACCAAAAGAAAAAAAAAAAGAAAAAAGAAAAGAAAAGAAAGAAAGAAAGAAAAAGGAAAAAAAAAAAAGGCAGCGTCTGTTCCCGCGGCCCGATTTCCCCTTCAACAGCAGTTTGCGGTCTGCGTGTGGTTTCGGTGTGTCTGTCTGTCTTCTATCCTCTCGCTCCGTCTTCCTCTCCCCACCTTCCCTGGTTTCTCCGACTCCCTAAAGAATTGCCTTGCGCTTAGCTGGTCCGCAGCGGTGGGACCCCACCAGCTCCGCATATGGGCTGCTGAGGAAGGCTCCCGCCTCAGATTTGGAAGTATCACCGCAGGTATAGGAAAGTCCCTCCTTGAGGAGAGGACTCAGACCTTCCGCTCGCCTGTTAGCTCTCAAGCTTGAGCTGCTCGCCAGGTGAGGCTGGGAGAGGGGGCAAGGTGTCAAGTCAAGTGTAAAGGTAGGGGTGGAAGGATTTTGGAGTCGGGACACGTGGATTAAAATTCCACTAATGCCTAATGCGAGCGGTGTGACCTTGAACAAATCATTTCCCCATCTCTAGGCCTCGTTTTCCTAAGAAAAATGAAGGAGTTGGGTTAGAATAGATTGTTTTAACTTCCCTTCCAGCTTGGGTCTGGAGCGGGAGCTAGCTAGTGTCGAGGCCGCCGCCAGAGGGCTCTGCTTCCCTGCTAATCCTGGGACTGGGCCTTGGGAGGCCCTGCTGAGGAGGCCTGCAGGTGTATCCTGTTCTCAAAGAAAATAAAATATTTTCATGGGAAACTTTTTTTCCCCTTCTCTTTTGTGTTTTTCTTTCTCCCTCCTTTTTCTATTCCTTCCCCCTCCCCTTTTTTTCTTTGGGGCAAGATCCATTCCTTATCCCACCCCTCCCCCTTACCCATTCCTCAGTTCAATTTGATTGTATATCTATGTGTGGCCAGACCTAATTAAATAAGACTTTTGGGAAGTACTTCTGGCATCTGAGATGAGAAAGGGACATTAGGGTGACAGAACTGGGCTGGGGGGGCATCTTAGAGGCTATCTAGTCCAAGTGCCACTGTTTACAGATGGGGAAACTGAGTTTTGGACTATCTGACCTCTGAGATCCTTCCCAGCTCCAAATCTATGGTGAGCCCAGGTCTTCTGTCTCCAGATCCAGTGCAGTTGGTAATCTCCATAGGATGACGTTTCAGATGCTGTCAGAAGACTAATATTGACCATCTTCTCTTTTCACATGGCCAGATTCTTTGCTAGCTTCTTCCAGCTGATCTGGAGGTCTGACCGTTTTGGAGTAGCAATCCAATTTAGGACCAAAGTCTCCACTAAAACGGTGGTTTGGTAGAAGGGTCCTGGCTTGGTAGTTTAGCTCTGGCTCTGCGTCTCAGCCACATGCTGCCCATGTGATTTTAGGAAAGGCACTTCCACATTCCAGACCTCACTTGTTCTACCTGTAACATGAAGAATTTAGGCTGGTTGATTTCTGAGGCCCTTTTCTTCTCTACTATTCACACCTCTTCTTGTGCCTAGCCCTGTTAAGTTCTTGGAGGCGGGGAATGTGTGCGGAATCCGGGATGAGCTGGTGAGAGGGTGGGGGATGACGGGGGCAATGTAAATGCTGTATGAGGTCAAAAGAGGGGCCTCAAAAGACGCCTAATCCCAACTTTTTGTGGATCCCTTCTATAATAAGAGAGAGTACCCTATAGCTTGGAGTCGTTAGCCAGGGCTTTGTATGAAGGGGATATTTGGAGCAGGCGGTAGAGGGCTGAAATACAGGGAAGGAGCTGGGAAATTTTTAGTGGTAGAGACAGCATGCTGGGCCTGGAGTCAGGAAGACTCATCTTCAGGAATTCAACTAAGTCCAGACACTTAAGAGTTGTGTGACCCTGGCTAAGTCGTTTAACCCTATTTGCCCCAGTTTGCTCATCTGTAAAATGAACTGGAGAAGGAAAAGGCAAACCATTCCAGTATCTTTGCCAAGAAAACCCCAGATAGAGTCATGGAGAATGGGATGCCACTGAAAAAGCAATAGAAACAGCATGGACAGAGGACTGAGCATGGCCAGGACAGTGACAGGAGGAGCGTCACAACTCATTTCTGTAATTAAAAAAATACAAATGGAAAATTACTTCCTTTTTATGCCAGGGGAAACTGAGGCAGAGGAAGGGTGATTCAGTCTTGATAACAAAGTAAGTTTCAGAGCTAGATTTGAACTTGGGTCTCCGGCTGTCTCTTCCTATCCACTTTTTGTTTTACCACATGACATCTGTCAGGGTGTCCAAGAACACAGGAATTTCTTTAGATTGCTCTTTATTGATTAATTCATTTACGGATAACTTTAAAAATGTTTCTATCTCCCCAAACCCTTTCTTCTTAAAGGAATTTTTTTTGGGTCTTTTTTGGAGATGGGGGAAGGCAGTGCAATTGGGGTTAAGTGACTTGCCCAAGTTCACACAGCTAGTAAGTTGTGTCAAGTGTCTGAGGCTGGATTTGAACCCAGGTCCTCCTGACTCCAGGGCTGGAGCTCTATTCACTGCGCCACCTAGCCACCCCTTGAAGGAATAATTTGACACTTATTGGAATCTTTCATCTTGACCATTCAGTGTAAAAACAGCATGTATATATGCTAAATGGAAAAGCCCTGGTTGGATGTGGAATCAGGACATCTGGGTTTGCTGGATGATCTGGGGCAAGTCCTTGTATTCAGTTTTCTCATCTGCATAATGGGTCTGGGGAAGAGGGGAGGCTTGAGTTAGCCTCTGAGGTCCCTTCTAGCTCTTAAGTCTATGAACCCCCCACATAATCAGCTGGGTTTGTAAAGTGTTTGACACTATCCACAATCCTTTGAGGTTGGTGCTGTTATTGTCTCCATAAAACTGAGGGAGGTTCAGTGACTTGCCCAGGGTCACACTGCTAGCGTCTGAAGCTGGATTTGATCTCCCCTCTATCCACTGTGACACTAACTGGATTTCTTGTGTTATTTTCTACCTGCTCATTGTTCATTAATTCTTGTATGTGCAGGTAGGACCATAAGATGTAAATCTGGAAATGACCTCAGAGGCTGACCTTGGGCAAGTGACAACTTCCCTGGACTGTTTTCTTCTTTGTAAAATGAGGGGGCTAGAAGATGGCTTCTGGGGTCTTTCTTAGAGAGCTCCGGATCTTTGATCCCTCGAGCTTCTAGTTCAATGCTCCCATTTTACAAAGAGAGAAACAAAGAGGTTAAATGATCTGTACAGGGTCACACAGTTAAAAGATATTGGAGCTGAGATTTGAACCCTGGCCCTCTGACACCAGTCAGCCTACTTTTTACTCTACTATGTTAGTTCCTAGGCCTCTATCCCAAGCCCAGCTCTGATTACAGTCCAGCCTGGGCTAGGGGTGAGGGAGATAGAGTCGGTGGTAAGGAAATACCATGTGATCTAAAATAAATTGGTTTTTTAAAACCCCCTCTACTCTCATGGCTTCAAAACCCCTATCCCTGCTATGACCTTGTTATGCTATGCAGGGCAGCCAGGGGTCCACCCTTGGGGTGGGGGGGTTCTGCTGTTTCATCCTGCCCTGTTCATGGTTAAAGGGGGAAAAAGTTGCTGATCTAACTTTTTTTTTGTTTTTGCTTTTTTCCTTCTCCTCTCTTCCAACCCCTCATTTTTTCTGGCTCCAACCAGGGTCCTGCTGGGCTGCCTGGCCCATCTTGGTTTGATTACCAGGTAGGAGTTTTATCTGCTGGCACCCGTACCTGGGAAAGTTTGCTGCTATCTGTAATGGAAAGAACACTTGGTCTGGAGTCAAATGACCCTAGATTTGAATTCTGGCTCTCCTGAGTGACTTTTCCCTTTCCTGGGCCTCAGTTTCTCCATCCTTAAAATGAGAAGGGTTAGAATAATAATGTCTAAAGTTTTTTCTAATTTTATACCCTATAACATTGATCTTCCAGCTGGGAGGTGAGCCGTATAGGAAGGACTGAGAGAAAATGGAGACCTTGATGGAACTCACTGTTGTGTTTCTATGTGGCCAAGAAGCTTCAGCCTAAGGCAAGGGTGGGTGGTGGGAGCAGAATTGCTATTATTTACGGGAACTGGGGTGATTCCTTTGGAAAGCTCTCTGGCCAGTTGTGAAGAAGCAGTTAGGAAGGGCAGCATCTAATTAGGCAAATGTTCATTAGATGCCTACTTGCTGCTCTATGCTGAAGATACAAAGATGACATATAAGTTTCATAAGAAACTTATAGTATAATCTCAGAGATATCTATTGCCTATAATCAAAGTCTGTTAGAGCTGAGAGAGATCATCAGATCTTAGCTAGTTTATGATACTTCAGAGATCCATGATTTCTTTGGGGGGAGAGACTTTCATTTTTTTAATCTTCATATTCCTGGTGCCCGGCATACAGTAGGTGCTTAATATTTGCTTCTTGCTTGATTGTTGTTTCCTCTACCAACAAAAGCAGAAGAGGCTTTTTTACGCATTAATACAGGGGTTCTTAATCTGGGGTCTGTGAAGTTTAAAAAAAAATTGATAATTGTCTTTCAATATAATTTGTTTCCTTGGCAAACCTGTGTGTTTATTGTATGTATTTTAAAACCTTACTTTGAAAAGGGGCCTGTAGGTTTCTCCAGACTACCAAAGGGGTCCACGCCACAAACAAGGTTAAGGGAAGTCCTGAGAGGCAGTGGGCTAGAGTGGATTTGGGATCAGACGACCTGGGATTGATTCCCAGTTCCTGTTCTTTATAGTTGTGTGATCCTTTCCCCTTTCTGATCCCTAGATTCTGATCTGTGAAATGAGAGAATTAAAGTTGATGAGAGAAATACTAAACATGCTTCCCACAACCCTCATGAGTGTATCCCCAAAACCCAATTAAAATCTCATTAGGAATATTTAGCAAAATGAATAAAATACAATAGAATATAGATAATGTTCACATGTGGTTTTCTAGGTGGAATAAGGCAGCTAGGTTGCTCAGTGGATAGAGTGCCAGCCCTAGAATCAGGAGGATCTGAGTTCAAATCTGTCCGCACATACTTCCTAGCTGTGTGACCCTGGCCAAGTCACTTAACTCTGCTTCAGTTTCCTCATCTGTCAAATGAGCCGGAGAAGGAAATGGCAAAGTACTTCAATTATACTTCAGTATATTTGCCCAAAAGACTCCAAATATGATTGTGGAGAGTCAGGCATGACTGAAATGACTGAACAAGAAAAAAGTGAACATGTCCCACAGGAATCCTTAGGTATGGTTTGGGCCCTGTTTCTATCTGAGTTTGATACCACTGGCCTAGATTATCTCTGAAGTCTCTTCTGATTCTAAATCCTATAATTCCTCCAAACCCTAATTTTCTGAGACTGTAAGAAGAAAGTGAGCTCAGAGAAAAGAAAAGGCCCCAAGACCTGTTTGATTAACTCTTTGTGGGTGAGATAGGGAAGGGGAGTGGACCTGTGATTTCACTGGTACGGGAAATCCTTCTACCAATTCAGGTTGGTACTGCCTTTACAACTGGTAATCTTGGAGCAGAGGGTCTTAACCTTCCCAGAATCCAAGCCCTGGTGTAGCAGAGCCCCACTCACAGCACAAGTTGTGGATGTTACCAGTACCCATTCGGGCAGTAGTGTTTGTTAGACACAAGATAAGTGGGCCAGGGAGGCGATACTGAGAAAAACAAGAAGCTTAGAAACTTAAGTCAGTTGAATTCAGCAAGTATCTTCCTGGACCAATGGGGAGATGCAAAGTTTGGGTTCCTTAGTCTCTGACCTTAAAGAGCTCAGTCTAATGGGAAGATGAGAGATGAGCTAGATAAGTAATACATATGATGTCACTTGGTACGTACATTAGAGAGAGGTACAGACAAAATTCTAGGTGAGGTCCGAAGGGAAAGGACTATGCTGGGTGAAGAGGTCCCAGGCCGGTTACCTGAAAGCAAAAGCATCTGAGTGGAGTAGAAATGTATCAGAGTGAAAGAGGGTGTTTTGGATACAGGGAGGAGTCTGAGCAAAAGCATGGTGACTGAAGATATAGGATATGTTCGGGGTGGGGGGCAGAATGGTATAGTTTGTCTAGAGCTTAAAGTGTATAGAGGAAAAAATATGAGAAGGCTGGAAGGATAGGGCAGCGGCACATTGGACAGCTCTTGAAAGCCAGACTAGGGAATTTAGGAGGTAATGGGGAGCCCCTAAAGATTTTTTGACTAGAAGAGTTGATGTGACCAGATGACAGCAAAAGTAAGATGAATCTTGTAGTGTGTACAGGGTGGATTGGAGTAGGGAAAGGACGAAGATGGAAATGACTCTGAAGGCTTAGCTGGCTATGGTTCACACTCATGGGGCCCAGAGTTAGAGTCAAGATGATACAATTGAAGCTACCAGTTCATGCCACCTCTTCTGTGAAGCCTTTCCCTGATTCTTCCTTTCCTTCCCTTGTTGCTATTTCTTTCCTCAAGTTACTTTCTATTTTTATTTATCTCCCAAGTCATTTTGGGAGAAATTCCAATTCCAATAGAAGCGCCTTGTGGATGCAAACAGTTGCATTCTTGTCTTCCTGTCTCCAACTCCTTCCTAAAACAAAATTGATGCCAGTCCTCCTAGAAGCCAATGGGGGGGTTATAGAGAGACAGAACCCCCTAATAATGTATTGGCTTATTAGGTAGCAAAGAACAAGAAGCTCACTACCTAATAAGGCAACTCATTAATGAAACCTGTTAGAACTAATTTCTACTTTAGGTAGGGAATAGGCCTCGATGACCTCAAAGGTCCTTTAAAAGTCAGATTTGGCCATTCCCTTACTGGGGAATCCACAGAGGCTCCTTATTGGAGCTTGGTGTAGGGCAAGGACCAAGTCGGAAGATCTGGAGCTGGAGGGCAGCAGATTTAGGCATTCCCAGAACTGACTGAATGCCCAAACTCAACCAGTAGTGATCAGTTTTACTGCATTAGGCAAACCTCTAATGCAGTCCCCAGGGATCTGCTCTTGGCTCTGTGCTCTTCAATATTTTTGCAGTGACTTTGAATGAAAGCATAGATGATATTTGCATATAATATGGAGGTGGAAGAGACCGATAACACTTTGCATGGCAGATTCCAAGAGGATGAATTAGAAGCTTAGTTATACTGTATGAAATATAACAGAGGCTAATGTAAAGTCCTTCTTTTAGGTTCAAAAAAGCAATTTCCCAAGTACAAGAATGAGAAGCATGGGTATGATGCAATTTGTCTGAAAATGATTTGGAAATTTTTAGTAGACTGCAAGCTGAATGAAGATGATAATCCTATTGAGGTCTGCTTTGGCCAAACCAAATCTGGAACATGGGGTTCACTTCTGGGCACCATATTTTAGGATGGACTTTGACAAGCTGGAGAGTATTCAGAGGAGGGTGCCAATGGGGTGAGGGAACTAGAGACCATGCCGTACCAGGATTGGTTTAAGGAACTTGGGATATTTAACCTGGAGAAGAAAAGACTTATGGGAGAATAGAGGGGATGGCTGGTACATGATACCTATCTTTAAGCAGTCACCTGAAAAAAAGATTGATTTAATTCCTCTCAGTGCCCAAAGGCAGCAATAAAAGCAGTGGTTGGAAGTTGCAGAATGGGGAAGATTTGGGCTTGAGCAGTGATCTGTTTGAGTTGGGTGCCCGTGTTGCACAAGGACAAGAGTCATGTAGGGTGGGCAACCATAGATGTTTTTCTACGTGCGTTGTCAGAGGGAACACTGACGTTGCTGAGAACAGGTTCATTCTTACATAATCCATGCTCCTTAGGGAGGTATGCGAGCAGGTTTCTGACTACCTGTTAAAGATGATATAGAGAGAGCATAGCTGTTCAGCTAGGGGTTGGACCAGGTGAGATGTCCTCTGGGGTTTCTTCTTCCAGCTAAGAGAATTTGAGCATCTCCATATGCTTAAACTTAAGTGGCACATTTGGTTTCTTTGTCTGGAAAATGGGAGTTGATAATTCCTGTCCTACCTACCCCCCTCACGAGGTTATTGTAAAGATAAAATGAAATTAATAATGCACATAAAAAACTTCATAGACTATGTGGGTCCAACCACGTCTGACTTTTCACGACACCATTTTGGGTTTTCTTGGTAAAGATACTGGAATGACTGGCTATTTCCGTCTCCAGCTTATTTTACAGATGAAGAGACTGAGGCAAATAGGGTTAAGTGACTTGCCCAAGGTCACACAGTTAGTAAGAGGATGAGGCCAAATTTAAACTCATGAAGATGAGTCTTCCTGACTCCAAGCCAAGTATCTATCCATTGTGCCACATAGCTATCCTAAATATAAGTATATATGTAAATACATATACATATACATATATGTACACACATGTTCATATATGTTATTTTCACTTCTCTCCTGTATTCTTAGTTCCAGGTAGAATATTTACTTTTTTAAAATTCTGAGCTTAACAAACAACTGTAATGAGCCCTGCTATATAAATGTTGAACAGAAAAAGTTCTCCATAAAATTGCAGAGTGTTGGTATGTATGGTTTTTCTAAGTGAATAATAAATGCAACAAGTTGTTTTCTATGTCTTCCTCTTCACTGAATCCTGCTTTCATTTGTGGTCTTCTTCCTGCTGCTAGAAGTGTGACCATGGGTAAATCACTTTGCCTCCTTAGGCCCAAACGTTATCCTTGGTCAAACAAGGGGTCTTCCCTTCCAGCAGCAGATCTGTGACAATCTGGGGAGAATGATGCCGTGAACAGATAGTTTTAGATGTGGGATTTGAATCCCAGATGTCTTTCTTAACTGTATGTTGCTGGACAGGTCTCTCTCTGGACCTCAGTTTCCTCCTTGATCAAACAGGGAATTTGGATGTGATTTGTCAGTGCTCTTCTGGCTTTAAATCTAATTTATCCCCAACACCTCTCTTACTGGGCCCATTCCCCCAAGGTACATTAGGAGGAAGACTGTGGCTTCCCTTCTCTTTCCCCCGACTAAAGGCATTCAGGAGCTGCTCAGTGAAGACATGCCCTTTAGTCTGCCTGGGTTGGGATGGGTCTGGGGGTTAGGGAAGAGGGTGTGAAGTAGCGGCCTGACTTCCCTCAGCTGTGTGAACAGATGTCCTGCCCACAGCCCTCTCAGCCTTCCTGCTGCCGGTGTGTGGGACACAGAGACAGCTGGGACTAATCTTGCCTTCCAGCCTCTTGTCCCTCTGTACATAGCCTTTTTTTCCCCCTCTGCTTCTTTTTTTTTTTTTGACTGTTCATTCCCCCCGTCCTTCCCCACTCCGAAGTCCCCCTGAATTCAGAGTAAAATAGCCTTGTGGCTTCTGGAGGTGGTCCTCTTGGGTAATAGTAGCACCTGATATTTCTAGAGTGCTTTGAGGTTTACAAAACACTTTTATTAGATCAGTTCCATGAAGGAAGCAGCATAGATCTTATCCTCCACCACATCTCATAGATTTGGAGGCACCTTAGAGAGGATTATGTCCAACCCCTTCATTTGACAGATGTGGAAACTTTGACCCACAGAAGATACTTGACTTGTCCAAGATCTGTTAGTTAGAAGCAGAGGCTGTTTTTAAACTCGGGTTCTCTAACATGAACTCCCTTTTTCTCCCTCTGCTCCCCAAATTCAATTGCTCCATTATCTCACGTTTTCTCTGCCTGATAGTCTCTTCTCGTCCTACTCAGAGTGATGGGTATAGGTAGGGCAATTAGAGCCAGATGTGGCGTATTGGCAATAGCACATGAATTCTGAGTCAGAGCAGATAGTCAACACCCAGTCAACGGTATTTATTAACCATTCACTGTATGCCAGGCCCTGTGCTAAGCTCTGGGCCTGCAGCCAAACACAAAAATTTTACCCCTGCCCTCAAGAAGCCCACATTCTAATGAGGAGGGGGATAGAATTTAAATAACTATGACATATAGTAAATGGAAGGCAATTTCTGATGGAAAGTAGGAGGCAGGGAGGCAGGGAGGGTGCAAGGATACTGCAGGAAGGGTGATTGAGCTGAATTTTGAAGGAAGACAGAAATCAGAGAGGATGTGGGAGAGCCTTGGAAGCTTGGAGGACAGTCAGGGTAACTGAGTCAGGAGATGGAGCATCCTGAGTGAAACACAATAATAAGCCAGCATGTCTGGATCATTGAGGATGTAGAGGGAAGTCTAGGCACATACTCAGCCAGGTGTGTCTGCCCTAGGGTCAAGTCCTCTATTTTATCTGAACTCCATCTTTTACCTTCTTTTCAACCTTTCTCTGTCCCCCACTTTACAGATGAAGACAGTTTGGCTTGTCCAAGGTCGTGCAGCTAGTGTGCGACAATCCAAGACCTCTACCTGGGTCTTCTGACTAAACTGAGTGTTCTTTCAACCTCAGGCCTGTCATCCAGGAGGCAGCTCCTTGAAGTCCAGAGGGTGAGTGATGAGAGGGCACTGGTGGGCACAGGTCTTGGAGCCCAGTAAGCCTCCTAACCCGGGTGGCCTTAGAAGGGATGAAAATTGAAGCTCTGTCACTGGCTCTGAAGGGGTTTTGATTTACCAAGTGTGAACACAATGGTGGAAGTGTGCAGAGGGATTATCTTCCCCACCCCCTGACACACATTCTTTCTGGGGGAAAAGCCTTGGGCTCAGTGGCAGGGGCCAGGATCCTGGGGGGGGGGGGACAGTGAGATGAGCTGATAAGGGGCAAGGAATGAGGTAGCCTCAGGTCCTTAGAACAGGAAACTGATACTTGTCTGGGGATGGGGGTGCAGTTCTTTTCAGGCTCTTAGGTTATGGTTAATCCGTAGCCCTGAGCCTCAGGATTTTTCCTTGGATGGCTGCTCTTTGGGGAGGGGAGTGGAGATGGCATTAGGCTCATAGACTGCCAGAGGTGGAAGGGCCCCTCGGATCTGGATTGTGAAATGTTGGGGTGTGTGAGGAGGGTGATAGAGCTTATTTTATCTAACCCTTTCATTTTACAGGTAGGGAAACTGATGCTCAGAAAAAAGATGATTTACCCAAGGTCATCCAACTTGTTAATTGTAAAGTCCTCCTTTGAGCTTAGGTCTTCTCCACTATATTCTTCCTATTCCTTTTCCCATGGGTTTCTATTTCTGTTCATTAATTCAGTTGGCATTTATTAGGTGCCTACTGTGTACTGGGCATCATGCTGATTACTGGGGATACAAAGTCAAAAGTGAAACTTTCTGCTCTCCTACTCCTGGTAAATAAACTTCCCTGCCTGCTCTCAAGTAGGAACAAAGGGCACTCTAGAGAGATAGAGGAGAAGATTAGGTCTCTGCCCCTGGGGAGCTTGTAGTCTATTAAGAGATATGCCCTACTACACATAACTTGGGTTGGAGAGAAGGAATATGGGCACAGGACACAGTGTAGTGAATACTGAAGGGACGGTCTAACCCTCAGCAGTTGCAGAAGACTTCCTAAAAGACCATGGCCCTTGAGCTGGATCTCGAAGTCAGGGAGAGGTATCCTAGATAGGGTCAGCAAAAATGGGAATGTGTTCTGGGACAGTGAAGAGTCCAGCCTGACAAGAGTGATGGTGGCTACATGTAGGTAAATTGTGGTAGATAAAGATGGAAGAGGCGGCTGGAGCCTGATGAGGTGTGTTGGAAATAACGCTGGTCTTCAGGACTAGATTCAGGTACAGGCTTTTCCTTTGCCAGGTATGTAGGCATGTGTGACTTTGGGCAATATCCGTTCCCATGTCTGAGCGTTAGTGCCCTCCTCCATAGAAATAGAGACAGGGATCTTTGAATTATATCCCTCACAAGTCTTTTGTGAGGAAGATATTTTTGTAAACCTGAAATCACTCCAGAAATGGGAGTGACTGTTAAGATTTATACTGTAGAAGGCTTTGAATCTCATATTAAGAAGAAATTACTTTATCCTGTGGGTGGTTTAGAGTGTAGGGAGTTACTTTATCAGCAGATTGACATGAAGAAGGTAATATTTTATTTGGGGAAGGAGGATCTGCCATTAGGTCATTCTTCATTGTCCCCAACTCTGCCCCATTCTCTGAGTTGTTGGTTACAGGTAAGCCAACCATGATGGGGAAGAGGCTTGAGGCCATGACATAGAATGACTGGTTAGAGGAACTTGGCATGGTTAATATTTAGCTTGAAGAAGAGAAGATTTGATAGGACCTATCTTCAAGCATCAATAGTCTATTCTGTAGAAGAAAGATTAGACTTGTTCTGTTTGGTTTCCATAGGGCACAATAGTGAAAGGGGCTGGAAGTCACAGAGAAGCAGTTACTGGCTCAGTAGAAGGGAAACATTCTTAACAATCAGAGGGGGCTCAAAGTGGAAAGAGCCTCTGGAGGTAGGAGGTGCCCTATCAATGGGAGCCTTCAAACATAGACTTGATGATTCTTTGTTAAGGATGCTATACATGGGGTTTATGCTGTGAGGCATAGGATGGACTGAATTATCTTAAAAATTCTTTCTAGTTCTGATATTCTATTCCTTACTTCCTCTGGGCTAGAGAATATGTTTCATCTATAAAATAGCTAGTCAAGAAGCATTTATTAAGCACTTACTGCATACCAGGCACTAGGCTAAGCATTGGGGATACAAAGAAAGGCAAAAAACAGTCTATTCTTACTGAGTCATTTTTTTTCAATGGTATCCCCTTTTTAGGTACTGAATGTGGTATGTCATTTCTTTCTCCAGTTAATTTTACAGATGAGAAAACTGAGGCAAATAGGATTAAGTGACTTGCTCAGGGTCACACAGCTGGTACATGTCAGAGGCAGGATTTGAACTCAGGAAGATGAGTCTGGGCCTGGCACTCTATCCACTATGCCACCTAGATACCCCCATTTTCAGGGAGCTCATGGTTTAATGGTAGAGGCAACATACAAATAACTCTGTATAAACAAGCTTTATCTATCTATCTATCTATCTATCTATCTATCTATCTATCATCTCTTTATCTCTCTCTATATCCTTGTATATACAAGGATAGATATGAAATAGTCTAGAGGGATTAAGTAAGGCTTCCTGTGGAAGGCTGTCCTTCCTCTCTTATAAAGCTGTTTTGAGGATTGTATAGAAAATTTATATAAAGGACTTTATAATTTATTTGGGGGGTGAAATTCCTTCCATCCTTCTCCTGCTATCTGTGACTTGTAGGGTGAGAGAGTTGTCTGGGCCACTGAGAGCTTATGACTTGCATAGCCAGGATGTCTGTATCTGAGGTGGGGCTTGAACAGAGGTCTTCCCTTCTCCAAGAATGAGCTTTCACACCCCATTGCCTCTAACAGGCCATCAAGTCCACTTAACAGATGAGAAAACTGAGGCAAATAACATTTAAGTGACTTGCTCATGGTCACACAACTAATAAGTGTCGGAGGCAGGATTTGAACCCTGGGACCGTCTGATTTCCAGTTTAGTGCCATATGTATTACACCATGCTGCCTAACAATAGCAGTTATAATGTTGCCTGGTAAATTGTCAAGGTAGTGGTCTTTATTGGTCATTGGAGATACACAGCTGCTCTCTGTTGATTTCTTTAGTAAAACAGTGGGTATAAAATCATAATCAGGGAACTTAAGACAGTGCCCTGGTTTTGTGTTTAGACTCATTACAAGACTTTAGAAAAGCTATTTTATTATTCTCTAGGCTTGTTACCTTATTTGTCGAGTGAAGGGATTTGACTTCTGTCTCTAAGGCCCCTTCCAGCTCTGCTCATGCTTTCTTTTGGCATCCTTTTCCTGTGTGTGTGTGTGTGTGTGTGTGTGTATACACACATTTACACATATATGATCTATTTATATCACTTTTCTGTGCTTCTCCCCTCCCATTGGACTGTAAACTTCTGAAAACAGGGTCTGTAACTCTTCTACATCCTTAGGTCAGGATCCTGCACATAATACATGTTTAATAAATGTTGGAATCTCATGAAAGCCCTTGGAGAATCTGCTAAGTCAACACACATTTCATTAAATGCCTATTAAGTGCATAAGATCTATCTGTTCTAACTCCATAGTAGCTTATCAGTATCTAATCCCATGGGACCTTAGTAGCAATTATCTGGACTATTATAATAGCTTCCTATCAGGTCTTCTGCCTCTATTCTCTCTGCCCTTCAATTTAACCTTCATAAACTACCCTTACCTGTACAAAGATCTGGGTGTCACTCTTTTACTAAAAATTAAAAAAAAATCCCTCCCCTCCCCCCTTCTTGGGCTCCTTATTGTCCCCTAAATATTCTAATTCCTTTGTTTGACCCTGGAATATTTCCACAAGCTATAAGGTGTTGGTGCTTAAGGCAGCGGACAGTTAGTTCCCTTGGCCTGGAATAGGCCTAGTACTTTCCCACGTCCGTTCCTCTACTCATGCTGTGATCTACAGTTGGTGTTGAATCAATGCTTTTCTCATGCCTCACTTCTTGGTACATACATGCTTTTCAGATGTATTAAACAACAACAACAACAACAAGGTATCTTCAAGAAAAACATAGGGCAGCTAGGTTGTGCCGTGGATAGCGTGCCGGCCCTTGACTCGGGGGTATCTGGGTTCAGATCCAGCCTCAGACACTTGCTAGTTGTGCCACCCTGGGCAAGTCACTTAACCCTCTCTGCCTCAGTTTCCTCATCTGGAAAATGAGCTGGAGAAGGAAACGGCAAACCACTCGAGTATTTTGCCAAGAAAATCCCAAATGGGGCCTCAAAGAGTCAGATACAACTGAAACATCTCAACAACAATGAAATAACTATATTCTGTAATGCATATAAGATATAAAATATGGTCCTAGTTTTAATTTTAAAAGTTCTTTGCCTCTTAAATTCCTATTTGTCTCTTAAAGACCAACACAAATGCTGTCTTCTTCCTTTACTGGGCTGGTAACAACATTTTCCCTCAGATCTTGCTAAAAGAGTTTAACAAATAGAGCTGTTTCAAGGTGGAACGGGCTGCCTTGGAGAGTAGTGAGTTCTCCATCAATGGAAGTGTTCAAATGAAGTCCATGTGATTATTTGTCCAGGCTACTGGAAATGGGAGCAGAGCGGGCTTGAGTGTGGATGGGTGGCAGGGAGTCTTTGAATGCTGGTCAGAGAAGGACAGAAGAGATGAGCAGTAGCAGTGAGTGGAAGGGCGTGTGTGTGTGTGTGTGTGTGTGTGTGTGTGTGTGTGTGTGTGTGTGTGTGTGTATGTACACAAGGATGGAGACTGGGGGATGGGGATGGCTGTGGCCTGTCATAAGGCTCACCTCACAGCTTTTCCAGTCAATGTTGTTTTACTTTGCAACTTGATCACAAATGATAGTACCTTTGTACCCTATAGCTTCCAAAAGGCATTCACAATTGCATTTGCCTTTTCACGGCAGATCTTTGAGGGAGACTAGGCAGAGGTTATTTCCCCCCACCCACCCCACTGAAAAGAAGAAGACACTGAGGTCCAGAAAAGGGGAGGCCCAGGGTCTTCCGATTCCAAATGAAGAATTTCCCCCATTTCATGAGGCTTCTGTTTCCATTGTTCTGTGAGGATTTAGAAGAAATAGTGAAAAGGAGTCTTCTGTCCGAGAATGAAGTGGTCTGCCACAGAAGGTGGTGTGGTCCCCTTCTCTGGAGGTGTTGAAGCAGAGGCTGGTATCTGCTTCCTGGTGGTGTGGCAGAAAGCATTCTGGTTATGGTACAAGTTAGACAAGGGGTTGGGGGAATCCCTTCCAGACCAATGGGCCTCCCACGTATATGTATCTTTCTTTGAGTTGGGCTTCTCATTAGCTAGTAGCTAGTAGTAATAGTTTAGACTGAGCAGGGAGCTGCCACAAGGTCTAGTGTCTGCTTTTAGACCTGGGGCTGCTAGCAAAGTGAAAGATTAAGGCAACTTTCCAGGAAACTCTGGCCAAGAAACCCGCCCGTGTGGCACTGTCTCCCTGCTCAGCTAAGGAGATCAGCCAGGCTGGGCTTGAGCCTGAGATCTTTGACAAGTATCTCAACGCTTCTGTCTTGGGTCAGCTAACAGCACCCTCCATCCCCCATCCAGCCCAATCTAGGTCACTGTCGCCCAACACCTGGGGTGAGGGAGTTATAGGAGCTCTCTGGGAAGGGCACCAGAGTAACTGAGCTGAGGCCCAGGTTCAAAACCTGTCCCTGACACCTTTGAGCTGCTTGACCTTAGGCAGGTCAGTTCATCTCTGCTCCTAAGCCTCTCTGGGTCATTGTTGGAGAAAGTGAGTCATGAAATTTAAAACTTATAGAAAAAGGAGCCATAGTTTTATTTCAACAAGCGAGCTCTCCACTGTGGGGAGACATGGTTCCTGTCCTTGGGGAGCTTGATAACCAGACATGGGAGAGGAGATTTGGGCATGTGGAGAAGGATCGAAATTCTAAAAAGTCCTCAGTGTCTTCTCTGTTCAGCTTCCTGTGTCTATGTGAAATACCAACAAAGACCTGTCTATGGACAGAGTGCTGGACCCAGGGTCAGGAAGACCTGAGTTCAAATCTAGAGTCAAACTCTTACTGGCTCTGTGACCCTGGGCAAGTCACTTAAACGGCTATTTGCCTCAGTTTCCTCACTTGTAAACTGGGGATAATGACAGCACCTACATCCTGGGGTCACTGTGAGGATGAAGAAATGGTATTTGTCTAATGCTTTGTAAACCTTAGAGTATTATTGTTGTTATTACTTTTCCATATCCTTTGTTCCAGCTAACCATTCCTCCCACTGTCCCCTAAACACATCATGTATTTTCTCCCTGTCTCTTTGCTGGCTTTTCTTCTCTCTCCTGGACAACTTCTTCTTGGGATCCGTTGCACACTCCTTTTCTTCTTGCAGATCTCTAAGAAGGAGCCGCCTCCAAGGCTCTACCTCTGGCCCTGGGCTCCCACATCCAACCCTGTCTCCTTCCCCAGCACTGTTATTTACAATTGCTTTCAGAACACCTCCATCTGGTTTGCGTCCCTGGCAGCTCAGCGTCAACCTTGTCTCAAACAACTTGTCAGAGAATGATGGAATTTAGATCTGGAAGAGACCTAAGCAATACAGCCCAAATCCCTGATTTTACTGATAAGGAAACTGAGGTCAGAGAGTTTGTGACTTGGTTCAAGGTCACTCAGGTGGTCAGGAACAGAGCTGGGATGTGAACCTCGGTCCCTTGAGTCTAAATCCCAGGTCTTTTCCCATTTAATCATGCAAGGGTTGCCTATTTCTCAGGGGGTGCCTTTCTAGTGCTAAGACTTGGAAGCCTAACTTCCTCTTAAACCTTAGAGCACAATGGGGTAGGTGAAGACATTGGGAGTCTACTTGGTTGGGAACCCCATGAGGGCAAGGCTGCCTGTGTCTCATCCCAACTCTGTAGCTTCTAGTACCAAGCCCAGGACTCTGCCCAAGCAGGTGCTTCATTGATGTTTGTTCAACTGAGCCAAGGTGAAGAGGTGAGAGGGCATTGGGCTTGTGGTCAGAGCAGCCTGGCCTCCCCTGGGACAGTAGAAGGTGGGGAGGAAGGGGGCTGAGCCAGGACTAGAATCCAGGTCTCCTGATTCCCCATCCCATTCTTTTTACTCGACCACAACTAACAACAGCTGTTCAGAGTCAGGCAAGTGCCAAATATTTGCAGAAGTCAAGAGGATGAAGGACAGGCCCAGTGTTTTTTAAATTGAGTCCAGATCTCAGATTGTAATTTATTTGGGTGGGTTTGGGATGGGGGAAGAGGTGGGATACAGAGGAGGGAGTGTGGGAGTTAGTTGGGAAGGGAGAAATGAGCGTCCTTGCCTGCCATGGGGGTGGGGAGAGGGGAAATCAAGCTTTTGGTATGTGATTTAAAAGACATCTTAAAAAACTTAAATTTTGTTTGTCCTCCATAAACTTAGTTCCCTTGCCCAGGGTTTCATAGGAAAAGGAGGGAGTGTCGTGTTATTTAGCAACTAGAACATAGCATCTGGGTTAATAAGATCTGGGTTTACATCCCAGCTCTATTCCTTAATGGTTTTGTGACTTTGGGCAAATCACTTAACCTCTCTAGGCCTCAGTTTCCCCCCTGTAAAACTAGATGACCTTTAAAATCCCTTCTTGCTGTAAATTCCATGAATCCTGACTCTGTTCCTTATGAGCCGTATGACCTTGGGCAAGAAGTCACATCATGTCTTTGGCCTTCAGTTTCTTCATCTGCAAAATAAGGGAGCTGGCCTAGATCATCTCAAATGTCTCCTCCGGCTTGAAAATCCTCTGACCTACCAGGGGAAGCATGCACGGGTTAATGGAGTTCTGCCCCCACCCCCTCCTCCCCAGGTTTGCCAAGTTGGGCTGGTGTGTGCCTGGGCCCCGGGATGCTCTGGGAGGGGCATTGAAGAATTCCAGGCTGAAACGAGATCTGTGTAAGAAGCAAGAAAACACATTTTTTTCCCTCTCTCCTCAGCCCCTTGGCCATTCACAAAAGCAGCTGTAGCTTTCCCCACTCCAGCAGGAGAGGGTGGTGAGGGGGAGAGGCATGAGGCTCGTCATGGCCACGTGCTGTCTCGTTCTGGGTTATTGCCACAGCTACTAGCTAAGGAAGCAGAGAGCCAGGGCTCATCTAGGCGCCCCAAGCTCGGGGACCAGTGGTGTTTGCACCAAACATTCCACTGGGTGTTTGCTTTGGATCCAGTGAAGATGTTGAATGTCGGAACCCAAAGGGACTTTGGAGTTTAGTTAGTCTGATTCCTTCATTTTAGGTCAGAGGAAACTGAGGTACAGGTGTTGTAATTAGCCCAAAGTCATACAGATAATAAGTAGCTGAGACAAGAATTGGATCCAGGTCCTGATACCCCAAAGCCAACATTCTTTCCTCGTTGGGTCTGGTTTTGCTTTCTAGGGCCAAGCAGAGCTGATCTAACCTTTTATTCCAAGTCTACCCTTCAGATATTAAGGGTAGTGGTATGGCTTCCCTAAGTCTTCTCATATTTAGGCTGAGCACCCCCAGTTCCCTTAATGTTTCTTTAATTGATCCTTATATAGCCTCAGTTCCAGGCCCTTCCCCCATTCTTGTCATTCTCCTTGCCATGCCATAGTATCCAGGAGTTGGGATTCAAGGAGATCAAGTCCTCTCTCAAGTTGCTGTAGGGGTTTGTAACCATTGGCCTTCCTCTCTTTTCCACCCCCTCTCCGTACCCCCATAAACCTCTTAGTTTCTTTTTTTTAATTGACTTTATTTACTTTTAGTTTACAAGATTCAGTTCCACAATCCCTTGAGTTTCAAATTTTCTCCCCTCACTTCCCCCTCACCTCCCCCCACGCCCCCATGGTGACATGCAATCAAGTATAGGATCTGCAAATACTTTCATGTTGTACAATAGTCTGGTTGTATAGAAGGGTTGTAACCAATGGAGTGAACAGTGGGGAAAAAAGAAAGAAAACCAAACATGAAAGAGAACGCTAGCATGTGTTGCTTCAGTCTTCATTTAAACTCTAGTCTTTCTAGATCTTTCTCTGAATGTAGACATCTCCTTCCATCCTGAGACTTGTAGAGTTGTCTTATAGCTGTGAGTTGCTGAGAAGAGTCCAGTTTATCCAGGTTGGTTGTCACACATATGATGTGTCTGTGATTATGTACAAATTTTTCCTGGTTCTGCTCTTCTCACTTAGCATCAATTTGTATAAGCCTCTCCAGGTACATATGATGCCTCTCTCCTCCCCATTTCTTATAGCACAATAGTATTCCATTACATTCATATACCACAACTTGTTCAGCCATTCATTCCCCAAATGATGGGCATGCCCTAAATTTCTAGTTTTTTGCCACCATAAAGAGAACTACAGTAAATATTTTTGTACATATGGATCTTCCACTTCTATGATCTTTTTGGGATACAACCCAAAGTGGTATTACTGGGTCAAAGGGTAGGCAATTATTTATAGCCCATTGGGCATAGTTCCAGATTGCTCTGCAGAATAGCTAAATCAGTTCACAACTCCACCAACAATGCTTTAGTGTTCCAATTTTTCCACATCCTCTCCAGCATTTGTCATTTTCCTGTTTTGTCATCTTAGCCAATCTGACTGGTGAGATGTAAACCTCTTAGTTTGTGATGGATCTGTGAGATAGGTCTAGTCCGCATGGCTCCCCATTTGACCGAGGGTCCCCTCTTGGCTACAGGGCTTGGAAACAGCCACATGACAGCTACAGATTGAGTTCACTTGTGCATAGCCTTTATTGAATGCCAACTGCATACAGAATATTGTGTATTAAAGAGATAGAAAAGTTGGATAAGATATTCCTTGCCCCATAGAGGATTCCATTCCAACCCATGAAACAACACCCTCCATCTCTCCACTCTAGGCATTTTTCTCTGATGTCCCTTATGTGGGGAATGCTTTCCCTCTTCATCTCAGCCTTCCTGGCATTGTTAAATCCCAACTAAAATGTCACCTTCTACAGGAAACCTTTCCTATCCTCTGTTCATTCTAGTGCCCTCCCTCTCAATTATTCACTATTCACCCCATAAATAACTTGTTAGTACATATTCATTTTCTCCTTGTCTCCCCTATTAGACTGATTTGTGAGCTCCTTGGGGGCAGGGACTGTCATCTACCTCTTTTTGTCTCCTTGTGTGCCCAGGGCATGGTAGGTGCATCATCAATATTAATTAACTGACTCAGAGATTTATTAGCTGTGTGACCCTGGGTGAGTTTCTTCATTTATAAAACTGGGGGAATAGCATCTATCTCACAGAGTGTTTGGGAGGGGCTAATGAGATAACATACCCAGAACACCACATAGAATCACAGTTGTGGTGTTGGGAGGGACCTCAGGCTGCCCTTTCCAGCTCCCTCATTTTACAGATGAGGAAACCCAGATTTGGGGAGAGTAATTGACTTATTCAAGGTCCTATAGGTAGTGTCTGAGAAGGAACTAGAAGCCAGAGGTGGGGCTCGAACCCAGGTGTTCTGCTCCAGCATCAGGGTACTTTCCACTCTGCTCTGTTGTTATTGTTGTGGTCACGTCTTTTTGATAGTGTTCAGAAAGAAACAGACTTGAGTCCCATCATTTTCTTATATTTATAGCTCTGCAGGTCATTGTATTGGTGTTTAAAATGGCCATTTGGGGGGGGGATATTTGAATAAAAGTATAATGATATAAATTCATCTTCTCTAAACTCACTTATTAATTAGTGACATATGACAATTAAAATAAACAAAAGTGCTGGGTGAGATCAGAGGGGAGAAGACTGGGAGGGACCTGAGAGGGTTCCTGGTAGAAGCGGCATTTAAAGACTAGGAAAGATGCTAAAAATGTACCCTTGGTGATGACAAGAGAGAAGATGAGCGGCTCCCTTCAGCAGTGGGAACTAGTGGGAAAGGGACCTGACCTGGGCATTGAAATCTCAGCTTCTGCTCTTAGTTACTGAGCAACTTTGGACCCTCAGACTCTGAAGCTTGGGATGACAGGATGGATGGAGAGTCTCATCCTAGCCTCGCCATGAACTCATTATGTTTGAATCCTTTTGGGTTTTCAGTTCTGTGGAACAGAAGAGAAGGGAAGGTGAGAAGGAAGATTCCTTCTCATTCTGAGCACAGGGACTTATATGAGCTTAAAGATCCAGAGGTGGAAGTAAACTAGTTCAGGATAGATTTCAGGGACACAAACATGGTTTTCCTTGGTTACATTTCATCAGAAGTTGCCAAGGAAGGCCTGAGCTTGGAACACTTGTGTCTGAACTGGTAACTTTTTGTTTGAAACTCCCTAAAGCCAAAAAGGAGGGAAGTGCATGGACCTTAGGGGGCCAGAATAGTAACCTTTGGGCTTAAAACAATATTGTGTATGCTTTGCCAAGAGTCAAATGTTTTAACATTACCTGCATCTGCTGGAAGCTTCCCTGGTCAGTTGTGTCATAAAATGTCATTTTCATCATGTCACTCCCCTGCTCACAAACCTCCAATGACTTCTTATTGTCCATAAGATAGTGTACAAATTTCTGTCCTGGCATTTGGAGCAGCTCCCTGATTCATCCTCTTCCCAGTCTAGCTCTAACTGACCTTTCAGATCTCAGAGGTCCTCTGGTATAAACCCTTCATTTTTCAGATGAGAAAACTGGGGTCTATAAAGGATAAGTGACTTGTCCAAGTTAAAACATTTTCAAGAGACTTGGGTCCTCTTCTCCAAATGTATTGCTTTTCTGCTACTTGGCTGCCACTGCCTTTGTAAAGCCTTCTCTCTCCCTTCCTAACCCTTTTCTTCCCCAGCCCCATCTCCAAGTAAAAGCAAGTTTTTCATTCTTCAGATCTTTTACAACTTTTTCCACGGACCGCTCCTTGTCATTTAGCACTCTCCTTTGCAAGGATTTTTTGTATACATTCTTATCCATAGACCATAAACTCTTCGGGACAGAATTTAGTCGATATGATTTCTTAGCATTAAGTTTTAATTGTTTCATCTTTGACATCTTTCCCACTGACATTATAGTAGTCATTAAGTATGTTGTTTTCATGGTTCTGATTACTTCACTTTTCATTAGTCCATATAAATCTTCTGGTGCTTCCACAAATTCATCATATTCATCGTTTCTTACTGTTAATATTTGCATTCATGTAATAGGTTTGGCCGTTCCCCAATTGGTAGACATCTGCCTGGGTCCTTATTTCTTTGCCACCTCAAAAAAGTCTGACTTTTTCACACACAGTAGGTGTGCTTAATAGATATTTAATGAATTAGACAACATATCTTACTGAAGGGTTTACAATATGCCTAGCATTGTGCTAAGCACTGAGGATACAAAGCAAGGCAAAACCACTGGTCCCTGCCCTCCAGGAGCTTACATTCTAATGAGGTAGACACCTTGCAAACAAGTTAAATAAATTGGAAATGGAAGATATCCACGGGGAAGGCACTAACTCTGTGTGTGTGTGTGTGTGTGTGTGTGTGTGTGTGTCTGTATTTGAGCTGAATCTTAGAAGTCAAGGAGGCAGAGTACTCTAGGCATGGGGGCAGCAGCCAGTTGGAAAGACAGAGTTGGGAGGAAGAGTGTCCTTTCTATTGAAGGAATAGCAAGACGGTGATTGTTGCTGTTTCTTGGTGTATGTGTAGAAGAGTCAAGCCTGCAAAGGTAGAAAGGAACCAGCTTGTGAGGGCTTTAAAAGCCAAACAGAGGGATATATTTTTGATCCTGGAGGTAATAGGGAGACCCTGGGATCCATCACTTACTAGCTCTGTCACCGGGGCGAGCCCCTTCTCCTTACTGAGCCTCAGTCAGCTTGTTTATAAAATATGATGAATCTCCAAGGTCCTGTCAGCTATGAATTTGTGAAAATGCTTTGAGGAGCTATAATATACTACAGGGATATAATGTAGCTGTTGCTGATGCAATCATCTGAAAAGGAAGCTGCCTGTTAGGCCTTGTGGTTTCTGGCAAGAGCACTGAGTTTGGAGTCAGAAGACCTAGGTTCAAAAATCTGTCTGTTTCTTATAAGGTATGTGACCTCTGGGGCAAGATACTTTTCCTTCACCATGCCTCAGTTTCCTCATTTGTTTTTAAAAGAGATTTTATTGATTTATTAAATTGATTTAATGATTTCTAAGGTCTCTTCTAGCTCTACATGTTATGTTATCCATTTCCTCTCCTCCTTCTCTAGTACTTTTTGAAGGAACTGGGAGAAAATATTAGTAGTCTGGGTTGCTTATAAAATGGTGTCAGGTGTTTAGAAAGCATCAAGACAGATTCTTTTGGTTAGTATGGGGCTGGCAGGAAATGAGGGTAGTTAACTATCTTTCTTACCCTCTTCCCCCCAACTGTTGAAGTTGGGTAGGGCTGGACAGTGCTGTAGGAGGCAGTGGGATGGGGAGAATAGAAGGCTTCCCAACTGGTTGCTAATGAAGCCATCTCTCATCAGTCTATGACAGACTCTGGCATCAGGGCAAAGGACTGGTAATTCTTTTTTTCCTTCCATCCCCATGTGCCTTCTTTTAGGAGCTTTCTCTCTCCTCCCCTCATCTCTTTCCAAGGCTGACCTCAAGATCCATGGTATTCTGATTTTATAGGAGAGCAACAGAGATGAGATTGACTCTGATCCCATCACTGGCTCAAGTAGGGCTTACCAAAATAACAGAATCACAGAAGCCATGCCACATTTGGGCCACCTCCTAGCTGAATAAGATTCCCTTCTCTGGCATCCTGGCAAATGGTTATTCAGCATCTCCTTGGAGACCTTACTGTGTGAGGCAGCCCCTCCAACTTTTGGACGGCTCTTATAGCTTAGATATTGTTTCTCTCCCCTTAACCATAGAGCCTAAATCTGCCCCCCTTTGTATTTTCCACCCATTTGCCCTAGTTCATTTGTTCAAGTTCAGAACATGGTGTGTGCTGGGAAATAATGAATCATTTAGAGAAGATGGAGTCTCAGCCTAGGTAGGGAGACTAGTTGCATTCATAGAGAGCTGTATCTGTGACAGCTCTCTACTAAAATTCTGCCTCACTGGGAGCACCAAGGCATGGAGATTTTCAAAGTCCCACTCGACCACATGGGCAATGGATGATGTAATCCATACCAACTTGGTGACTTCTTATTCCTCAACCACAACACCTCTTGAAGACAGCCTACTCATTTATAGAAGGTTTTGGATCTACCAGGGGAGATAATGCTCAAGTCATTGAAATTGTGGGGTCTAGATAAATTTAGAGCCGGAAGAGGTCTTAAAGACCATTTTTCTTTTGATACATAGGGACACTGAGGTCAGAGATGTAATGTGCCTTGCCCAAGGTTGCATACTTAGTGAATGGCAGAGTCTTGTGGACTCCAAATCCAATGTATTTCCATTGGTGGACACTGCCTACCTCATAGCATGAGAGTTCCCATCCGGGAAGATTTAGAATCCATTATGGTCCCAGAGAGTTGCCTGAAGCTCTTGAAAGAAGAGATATTAAGGTTGGATTTGAACTCAGGTCCTCCTGACTCCAGAGCCAGTGCTCTATTCACTGCGCCACCTAGCTGCCCTGAACTTTGGCTTTCTTGATGCTAAATTTATCCATTACAACTTGTTGCTTCCCTGAGTATGAGTATGAGTGTGAGTGTGTGTGTGTGTGTGTGTGTGTGTGTGCATGTTCATCTATTTAAATAACAGCACTGCTTTAATGGATGTTACAGCACATCCCCTTGAAAAGACTTTGGTCTGGACTTCAGGTTACACCTCTTCCATTCCCAGAGTGTGCCCCTTGGAAGGCCTACAAATGAGAAGTTATTTTACATACATTTGCCAGTGGGACCTTGTGGGAACCATCTATCAGTGCTCATCTCACAGCTCTGCCCTCGCCTTCTTCCTATCCCCAAATCCCAAGCTTCCACAGGCCCTGCTCCATTGTGATTTTCAAGGGCCTCTGGTGATGGCTGTCTTCTGAGGTCTTGAATAATTGAATTCGACATTGTCCTTCTCTTCTCTGCCTAATTTGGCAAATATTGATGCAAGTACTTATTACTTGCAAGGTACTTTTTATACATACATATCTTTTTTCCTTTTATTTTGCTCCCTTTGGGGGTATAGGCTTAGTACTGGTACTGCTAGGCCTCAGTTTTCATCTCTGTAAAAAGAGAAGGGTTAATTTCATCTCTAAGGTTTCCTTCAGCTTTGCCAGTCTCGAGTTCTCAGGTCCTTCCTAGCCCTGACATTCTATCCTTCTATAATAACTGCTGGCGCTGAAAAGCGGAGAACAGGTTGGCCTCATTTAACCTTGACCTTCCTTGGAAATGATGACTGGTTCCCCACCCGTGTTCCAGCTCTGACATGAGATGATGTTGCAGCCCAAAGGGAAGATTCCTGGGCACTGGAACCTGTTGTCTCTGAGATTCATGTTTGCTTTTCTACTCAGACAACCCTCTCCCTCCCCTCCCCCAAACACAGGGGCAGGCAGATCATTGGTTCCTTCACTCCCAGCCTACTGTCAATAGGTAGGCCAATTTCTCTATATTAAAATTTCTTTTCTTTTCTTCTTCTGACACATACTCAAAAATGCAAGGAGTCCTTGGCTGCTTGGAGGTTTTCCCTGACCAGGACTTATGGATTCTCAAACTTCAGTTGTTTTTCTGACTCTTGTCAGGTTTGCAGTTTCTAAGACTGCAAGAAAGGCAGAGAGTTTGTGAGGGTGGTCAGGAGAACAATGAGTGTGTGTGTGTGTGTGTGTGTGTGTGTGTGTGTGATACTGAGGGGACATATGTGTGTGATGGAAGAGGGCCTTAAATGACTAATAGAAGAGACTATTTGTGGCCTATGGAAAGCTGGAGGTTGAAGTGGAAACCAAGGCTTTGACCACTCCCTAAAGATGTCCTGTATAGCTGGAAGGGAGGAATTTTTGAGAGTTCTGACCCCCTCAGCCTCTGGGAGGGATTCCAGAGATTGCCTAAGCCATCCTTCTCATCTGATCCAGAAGGAAACAAACCCCAAAGAGGGAAAGTAACCTGGCCACACTCAGGTCTGTTAGCTAGCTAGGACTAGGCACCAGCAGCTGTCCTGATTTCAGGGCCTAAAATTTATTAGATCTCTGTCTCTCCTTTTTTTCTTAAATGTAGTCCTATCTTACCTCTGACCCCCATGCAAATCAGCCTAGCTTTGAGATGGTCACCCTTGTGTCAAATGGAGAAAGTTCTCTGGGCCTTGTGATAGGAAAAGGGCAGCCCTGGGTCTAACCGCTTCTCTGTCACTGACTCATTGTGATTTTAGGCAAGTCAGTGGATTTCTTCAGGTCTTCGTTTCTTCCTCTGTGAAATAAGGGCATCAGGCTAGATCAGAACCTGCAGCCTCGATGCCACATGTGGCCCTCTAGGTCCTCAAGGGCAACCCTTTGACAGTCAAAGGATCTCACTTGAGGACCTAAAGAGTGAATTCAGTCTAAGGGCTGCACTTGAGGACCTAGAGGGCCACATGTAGCCTTAGGGCTACAGGTTCCCCACCCCTATGCTAGATGTTCTCAAGGTTTACCAGTTAATGGAGGGATGTACCTAGCACAGAGATGAGCAAACACAGCCAATCCAAATTCTTAAGGAGACGTTCTAATAATTAAGAGGATTGGTTGAATGGGATTTAGTCCTGATGTTCTCACATTGCAAACACGCTGTTAGTCCTAAGAAAACAGAAATCAGGAAGGTAAAGCCTTCTTGTTGGAAAGGTTTTCCTCCCACTTCAAGTAATTGCATGTGTGTTTCTCAGCTTGCCCTGTCCGCTGATGGGTCAGTGAGGTTTCCAGGCTGTTCAAATATCCCTGGATGTCAGCCTAGGAAGATGGCGGGGGTTGGGCCTTTTAGAATCCCTAGACTTAGCCAATCCCCTCCCCTTGCAAAGCATCTTCTAGGCGATTTCTTTAACTCATTCCTTCAGAGGTATCAGAGATTCAAAGCTTTCCCTCTTCCTCAATTCCAGGGGAATTTGCATTTTAGGAACTCTTCTTGCCTTAACCCCCAGGGAAGAAGCTTGAGTGATAGAATTTCAGACACTGGTCATGGAATGTTCTGAGAGTTTGTTTTGGTTTATTGGGAGGACTGTGGGAGGGTTGGGGGCTCAGAGCGGCTCTCTTCCCATATGATAGAGGCAGTTACTACCTGGCTAAGGTCCAGTCCCAGCTCTTCTACTTACTAGGTTTGTGATGTCCCCTCTCTTGAGTCCATTTTCCTTATTTAGAAGCCAGAGATAATGCTACAAGGCTGTCTTGCCAAGGTTGATGCTGATGGGGCCCTTAGACAGCCAGGAACCCTGGAAATTCTTACCCCTCCTCCCCAAAACATTCCTCTTTTCCCTCAGCCCTTCCCATCCTAGCCTTGGCTATGTTTGCTTTGCAAACACTTCATTCAATTGAACAATTTATGATCCACAAACACTATCCAACAAAGGATAAAGTAATGACATTGTGGTGTAAGCTTTGAGCATCTGTTAGCTAGCAGCAGCACAAGCATCATTATCATCATCATCATCATCATCATCATCATCATTAACTGTTGTTATGTGCCCAGCTCTGAAGATACAGTCAAAAACCTGAGTCCCAGCTCTCAAGGAGTTCCCCTTTTACTGGGGAAGATGTAACTAGAGATGTAACAGAGAAGAGAAAAGAGAGGAAGTGCCAGTAACCGAGAGCCTCTGGAGGAGAGAATCAGCCTGAGCTGTGCTTTGAAGAAAGCTAGGGAGGGAATTCCAGGAGACAGAGAGAGGGGAGGAAGGAGTGTTTTCTAAACCTGGGGGACCACTTGGATGAATGTATGGAAGCTAGAGATGAAATATTTTGTGTAGGGAATAGCTAGTGGGCCAGTTTTACTGGAAGGAGAGCATATAAAGAGAAGTAAAGCCAAATGAAACTGGAAAGGAAGGTGAGGCATTGGTTTGTGGAGGGTTTTCAATGGCAGGCTGAGGTTTTTGTATTTATCCTAGAGGCAACCGGGAGCCATTGAAGATTTTTGAGTAGTAGGGTGATGTGGTTAGGTCTGTGTTTCAAAAAAATTAGTTTGGCAACTGTATTTTTAAAAATTGGATAGGAGTTGGGGCTCTCCTGTATCTCTGAGGGAATAGGGCCTTTCAGTGCGATAATTCCACATGACAAATGTATTAAATGTTCTTGTATAAATGCCTGGCACTTTGAACTGGGAAGATATAAAGATGAAAAATGGCACATTCCTTGTCTTTAAGGAACTCCTAACATTATGGGAATGTGAAGCACACACAAATTCAGTTAGATGCACCCTGAGTAGACCACCCCTACTTACTATGGCTAAGACGGCTGTGTAGGGCTAGAGATGGAAGGTGAAATAGCACAGATCTTGCTTTCAAGGAATTTAAAACTGAATGGGTTAGCTGGAAGGTTACTGTGCCACACACGTAAAGCATGATACAGGAAGCCTGTGCCAGGAGCAAAGGACATGGGGAGTTCCAGGAAAATCAGAGGAGGAAGAGAACGGGTTTATCTAGGGGAGATGACCTGAGATCTTGAAGGAAGGGAAAAATTTCAGCAGGAAGAGGCGGAATGTTCCCAGAGGCAAGAAAAGTAACCCCAAAGAGCTGGAATTTAAGAGTGTGTGAAAGGGAGAAGCCTTCAAGGGATATTCAGTATCAGATTGTGAAGGGCTTCGAATGCCAGACTGAGTAGGGCATAATTTATCTGATAGGTAATGAGGAACCATTGGCCAAGGGTGTGTTTTCCTGTCTTTGGGCTCACGAACACTCATGCACATGCATACTTGTCAGCAAAAAATCCCAGATGAGTATTTCTAGAGGAATAACTTTATTCATGGACTGAGCTAGAGTTACAACTGGAATGGGGAGACTAGAGTTTTGCTTCAGGGTGTAGAAATTTAGGGGGTGCTAACACTTACCTCCCCTTTAGCAGCACAGAAACAATGCAGCTAGTTAGCAAGAATAATTAGCTAAAATGGAAATTATCCATTTCTTCCTTTGCCTGGTCTGCCTGATCTAGAGCTGTTGCCCCTTATTGGGGCCCCCCATTGGATTTGTCTTAATGTTTATTTTATTTTGTGTTGTTTTGTGATGCCTGGAAAAATGTTAGTCATGACTCAAAGTCTAACATCTCTGACAATTGCTGAGTACCAGAGACATTCAAGAGGATGCCTCTGATAATATAGCACTTTGGGGTTCATGAGGTACTTTCAACATCCCTATGAGGGTGGATAGTGTATGATTGCTTCCATTTAATCAAAGAGGACCTGAATGATAATCTGTTTGCAGGGGCATTTTACAAATGAGGGGATCAGAGAAAGAAGAGACCTTGCCCATGGTCATATAGCTTTGAAATGCTGGGCTGGAATCAAACTCAGGTCCTTGATGTCAGGAAGTATCCCAGCCACTTTACTATACATTGTTCTTTAAACTTTTTTCAGGCTGTTTTTTCTCGGTAAATCCTACTATTCTCTCTCTTTCTCTTCCCCCCTCCCCAAGCCCTCCAACTGTTTAACTGAGTCTCTTCCCCACTGCTGGCCTCTTACCAGCCCTAGGAAGGTGGTTGTGTTTGGGTTCCTGAGGTCGGGGTGGGAGAGGCATGGGTGGGGAACAAGGGATTGTGGAAGGTTGGGTGGGTTCCAGCCAGACCTCAGGATCACAGAGGAGCCCTGTCTCTCCTTTTGTTAACCCTCCTTTACATGTGCATGGCGCCTTTGCCTTTTTATTTTAACTCTCTCAAACCCATCCCGTCTATCCTCACTCAATCCTCACTCCTGTCCCTGGCTCCCCTAAACTGATGCCTCACTGTGGTACAGGGAGGACCCTGAATTCTAAAAGCTTATGCCAAGTCTTGCCAAGCTGTAAGGGCTTTACGTATGGGTCTTGACTCTGAGTTTGTCTTTTTAATGGCCAGCCTTGCTGACTTTGCCAGAGTGATGGTGGCTATTGGGTGAATTTTGGTCACAGCAACCTGCTCCCTTGCCTATTAAGGCAAAGAGGGGCTTGGCTCTCTGGTGGAGGGTCTGTATGGTACCCCCGTTCCCCTCTTCCCCAATCAAAGCATTGTGGATCTCTTGAAGTATTATAAAATATAGATATATAGGCTGTAGACTGGGCTGATGTTATCCCTTTCCCCACCATTTGATAGATGAAACTGAGGTCCAGAGAGACTTTGATTTGTCTAGAGTCAAATAGTAAATCAGTTGCCAATCAGGACAAGGGCTCTAGTTTTTATTGACAGCACTGTTGCTGTCAGATGGAGATTTTTGTGAATTTTCTCTCTGCCCAACCCTCATTAAGAAGCATATTTTCCACTTAGGTTATCATGCTCTCTTTCCATCTTCCAGTTCTTATGTTGGGTGGTTTAATTCTATAGCCCTTGTGTTTAAAAAAGAAAGAAAAGAATATTTAGGATTTTGGAGTTGGAAGGATCTCTGGAGCTCACATGGTCTAGAATGCCCTTGTTTAAGGCCCAGGGCAGTGGTGACTTGGTCAAGGTCACATCTAGATATCAAGGAGAAAAGCTAGTATTTGCACCCAAGCATTGTGATGCCGAATCTCATTTTCTTTCTGCTTCTCTTGGTGCTGGGATTTTTAGCTCTGTCCAGCAAGAGGAAGGGACTTGCCCAGGGTTACATGGCAAGTGAGCATCAGAGCCAGACCAGAATCCAGATCTACTCTCAAGTGTCTGGCCCCATCCCCTCTGCTATGCATAGGTGCATGTGATCGACTGTTTCTACCAGGAAGGTACCCAGAAAAGCAGACTTGAGTAAGAGCAGGAAGGACTCTGGCTAGATTGTTGGAAGAAAGTAATTTCTGGCAGTTAAGATTATTGAGACACCAAGGAACACATGCTTTGGACACTCAATGGAAGAAGATGTAGGCCTGTCCCTCTGGTGAGAAGTCCCCAGGTGCAAGTTGCAATAGAGGGGATATTGTAGGAATGTCATTTTACAAAAGGGTTGACATATCATGCATTGTTTGGGTTTGGTGGGGAGAAGGCTGGTACTAGAGAGGCTTACACTTCCAGTGTTGAGTAGCTATCTGGTCTACTGGAAAGAAAGGTGGATTTAGAATGCAAGCTGTGCTAAGTGCTGGGGATAAAAAGAAAGGGAAAGACAGTCCTACCCTCAAGGAACTCTAATGGAAGAGACAGCATGTAAATGACAGGATAAATTGGAGATAATCAATAGACAGAATGCACTAGCATTAATGGAAATCTACAAAGGTTTCTTGCAGAAGATGGGACTCGCCTTGAGACTTCAGGGAAGCCAGGAGGCAGAGATCAGGAGGGATGGAATTCCAGGCATGGGGAATAGCCAATTCAAATGCTCAGAGGTGTGAGGAACAGCAAGGTGGCCAGCATCCCTGGATCACAGAATGTATGGGAGTACGTAAGGTGCAAGAAAATTGGAAATGTAGGAGAGAGTCAGGGTATGAAGGGCTTTGAATGCCAAGTAGAGGATTTTATATTTGGTCCCAAAGATGATAGGGAGCCAGTGGACTTGATTGAGATGACGAGGTTAGACTTGTGCTTTAGAAAGATCGGTTTGATAGATGATTGGAGGATTGTCTGGCGTGGGGATAGACTTGAGGCACTACTGCCAGGCTATTGCAGTGGTCTAGGCATGAGTGGATGAAGGCCAGCACCAGGGAGGTGGCAGCATGAGAAGCATACATGGAAGATTTGACAGTAAGATAGATGGGACTTGGCAGAAGATGAGTATGGGGAATGAGAAAGAGAGGCATCAAGAATGACACTTGGTCATATTCTTCCATGACTGGGAAGATGGCGGTGACCTTAACAGTCATAGGGAAGTTAGAAGGGCTTGGGTCAAGGGGAAGATAATGAGTTCAGTTTTGGATGTGTTGACTTTAAGATGTCAGTGGGATACCAGTTCAAGGTGGTCGCTAGGCAACTGGACGTTTGGGACTAGAGGTCAGGAGGTTAGGGCTGGCTAGAATCATTAGAATAGAGATGATAATGGAATCCATGGGAAATGATGAGATTACCAAATGAAAAAATATAGAAGGCAAAGAGAAGAGGGGCCTGGACAGAGCTCTGGGAATACCTGTCACTAGTAGGTGTGTGATCTGGGGAGAAGGGTTAGCAAAGGAGCCTGGGAGGGAGTGGTCTGACAGGTGGGAGGAGAACTGGAGAGAGTAACTAGTGACCAAGAAATCAAAGAGAAAAGGGGAAGAAGAGGGTGATGATAGACAGTGTCAAAAATGGGACAAGCATCTGTCAAATAAGGATAACAATAATTCTTATACTGCCTGTCTCACAGGGTGGTTGTAAAACAAATACTTTGCAAACCTTAACTGGCTTAAAAAACAAAAGCATGAGTTGTGATAAAACACAAACAACATTCTCTCAATGCCATCATGTATGGGGAGGTGTCTCCTGTTTACCGTGCTGGACCAGAGATCATCTGGCCGGCCTCTAAAGACCAACAGGACTCTGAAATAGAACGTCTTACCTTCCTAGGCCTTTCCAGTTTAGGACAGCTTTAATCCCTTTGGAAGAAACCATATAAAAAAAACAACCATATAAAGAAATCAATGGGATTGTATGGGCCCCTCATGGTTAGAAAGGCCCTAAATCTATACTTTGGTCTTCTGGCCAGACTTGCATTTCTTTTTTTCTTGAAAGCCCTGCAAATACTTGAAGATGGCTATCTCATGGGCAGGTTGGGGGCACAGTGGGTAGAGTGCCAGGCCTGGAGTCAGGAAGATTGATCTTCCTGAGTTCAAATCCAGCCTCACTTAGTAGCTGTGTGATCCTGAACAAGCCACTTCACCCTGTTTGCCTCAGTTTCCTTATCTGTAAAATAAGTGGAGAAGGAAATGGTAAACCACCCTAGTCTCTCTATCAAGAAAATCCCAAATGGGGTTACAGGGGGTCAGACATGATTGACATGACCGAGTACACACAGCTATCTCATGCCCCTCCATGTCTTCTCTTCTTCAGGCTAGTCATCCTCATTCTTTCAACTGAACCTAGAATGTCTTGGTCTGGCATCCTCTCCCCATTTTGTTTATGGCTTTTCTTCATTAATATTGTAGTCTGCTTTAGTGCTGGGAGCATAGTAAATAAACACCCAGCAAAACCTTTCTGAACAGAGTGGAATTCCTACTTTCTCTGGCCTCTGCATTTTCTCCTGGCATCTCCTTTGTAGGGTGACGGAACGTTTCTAGATCCCCTGTACATGGACTCCTAAAGCATTTGTTCATTTATAGTAGATTGCATTTCTCAAAGGTTTACAAAGCCTCAAAATAGTCCTGTGAAGGAGGTGATACAAGGATTATTCCCGTTTTACAGAGCTGGAAGCTGAGGCTTTCCCCTTGAGAATTCACTTACTAGCTGACTTGTACCTCTCTAATAAACCCTCCATGTCTTAGTAATATCAACATTACTCCACTGCATACTACTATCTTACCGGGGCTAAACCCTATGAGGGCATACATCATGTCAGGAAACGTGGGTTCAAATTTTGACTCTGAACTCTAATCATCATGTGACTTCGGACAAATCATTTATCTCCCCAAGACTCAATTTCCCCCTCCATAAATTTGGATTATAACCTTCACAAAATGCTTTGTAAATCTTTCACAACTATAGGGTTTGCACTGCTATGATATATTTTTTTTTTTGCTTTTTGGTAGGCAGTTGGGGTTAAGTGACTTGCCCAAAGTCACACAGCTAGTAAGTGTGTCAAGCCTCTGAGGTCGACTTTGAACTCAAGTCCTCCTGACTCCAGGGCTGGTGCTGTATTCACTGCACCACCTAGCCACTTCTATAATTTTTTTTAACCTAATAGAGATTGACATGGTAGACAAAAGTAGGCTGCTGTATGGATTTGTTAATGACCCACATGCAAGAAGCAGTAAGGAATTTCATGGAAGGAATATATGATCAGATGGTGAGATGGGCCAATCACATGTGTAAGAGTAAGGGATAACCCCGGGATGGCCTGAATGCTGCACTGGTGGCACTGAAATTTTAGAAAGACCTTCCTAGAGGACGGACCTCTAGCCCAGTGAGTATAGCCTTGGGAGCACATCAATGGGAGAGGATGAGAAGGTTTTCCATCTTCTCCCACGGAAAAAGTGCCCTCAGGGGTGAGTTCAGAGCCTTTGTGGAGCTGATGAGCAGCTTAGTTGACTGTACATCTCTTCCCAGCCCTAAAGCTCATGGCTGAGGTTAGGCACACAGTAGGTGTTTAACAAAGGCTTACTGAAGCTGACATGGACAAATAAATGGTGTTAGAGACTGTAGGGAGAGGAAGGGGAGGAGGCCTTTGCTCAAATTCCTACCCTCTGTTTGGAATAACCTCATTCCTCTGCCAGCAAAACTCTTATTAATTCAAGTCTTTCCTTGTCCTTAAGGGGCCAGCTCAAATGCCACTGCCTAGGTGACAATGGATAGAGAGCTGGGCCTGGAGTTGGGAAGATGAATCTTTATGAATTCAAATCCGGCCTCAGACACTTTCTAGCTCTGTGACCCTGGGCAAGCCACTTAACCCTATTTGCCTCAGTTTCCTCATCTGTAAAATGAGTTGGAGAAAGAAATGGCAAACTGCTCCAGTATCTTTGCCAAGAAAAGTCCAAATGGGGCCACAAAGAGTCAGAGACCACTGAACAACTCCATCATCTTGTTTCCAGTCCACAGAACTGTTTCCTTGCTAGTAGATAGAGTGCCAGGCCTGAAATCAGGATGACCTGACTTCAAATCTAGCCTCAGACACTTCCTCAGCAATTCACTTAACATCTATCTGCCTCAGTTTCCTCAACTATAAAGTGGGGTGTGATAATAGTAATCACCTCAAAATGTTGGTGTAAGGATCATACAGGATAATACTTGTAAAGAGCTTAGCAGAGTTCCTAGCACACAGTAGGCATTTAATGAGTGTGTATTATCTTTTCTTCCTCTCCCTTTCCTTCCTTTGATCCTCAGGTAGAACCCATTGACATTTGGCCTTGAGTGATCATCGTGTGTTTGGGAATCCTCTCTGCTTCTGGAGAGAAAGCGCTTTATATAAAGTATTGTAAGTTTTTAGAGTCGGAAGGAACATTATGAGCCTGTGAGTCCAGTCTCCTAACTTTCCAGGTGAGGAAACTGAGAGACTGGAACTTACCCAGGGTCAGGTGTCTGAGACAAGATTTGGCCCTAGGTCTTCCTGACTGAATTATGATGATGGCAAGGACCTCGTGTGCCAGCACCTAGTGCCCAGCACAGGGTAGACTCTTAATAAAATGCTAGTTGGCTGATTAGCCTGCCCCATTTCCTGGGATCACTGCATAGCTGAGCACAGGATAGGTGCCTATGCATACTAGAGGGGTAGCTGAATTTGGAGGTAGAGGGCCTGTGTTCAAATCCCGACTGCAGTGCATACTATCTCTGTGACACTAGGCAAGTCATTTCATGTCCTGGGTCTCAGTTTCCATATCAGTAAAATGATAGCACAGGGCTAGATCTCTGGGCATCCTTCTAGCTTTGCATTGTATGAACTCCTGTTAATGACCAGTTCTCTTTGGCTATGTTAGCTGCTCCTGGCTCATGGGGACCTCTCAAAGGAGAAGTCTCAGCAGTGCTTAACTGTGGGGGTGAGTAACAGTTGAATTATCCTGTGATCTCCCACCCCAGTGCCCTTCCATTCTCCCCCTCCCCTGCTGACTGAAGTCTGTCTCTGTTCCTTTTCCCCTTCTCTCCCTCCCCCTTCCCTTGTCTGGGGTCCAGAGAACCTGGGGCAGCAGCTGCATTGATCTCTGGGCACCAGGTGCATTCTGGCTAGGGGGTGGAAGGGCACAGCATGGTACCAGCAGCTGGTGTTAGGGGCTCTGCCAACTGGAGCCGAGTGCCCTTCTTGCCCACGGGTGGGTGAGCTCTCTCAAAATGGAATTCTCCAGCTGGGGGACAGTGCAGTCTTGGCAGAGAAGGCCTGGGCTAAGACCATAGCCAGTAGGGCTAAGAAGGACTTCAGAGGTCACGCGGTCCAATGCCCTCATCTTAGAGAGGACACCAAGGCCTGAGGGAAGATGCGTCTGATGTTACATAGGGAGTAATGGAACCCAACCTCTAAACCAGGTCTCTTGCCTCCTTTTTCTATGTCCAGACCCCTGAAAGTGGGTGCAATGAGAGGGATGTGTGGCTCAGTGGGAAGAGGGTGAGGCTTGAACTCAGACATGCTGGGTAGGACTCCTTTTTCTGCCATGAATCACCTACCCAATGGGCTTGGAAGAAGTCACTTCAACCCTCTAGGCCAGAAAAACAAAGAAGCTGTATAGGTTTTCCTCAAAGGTCTTTTTCTAGCCCTAGATCCTAAGGTCCTCTGCATTGGTGTGTATGGGGCTTGAGTGGCTGCAGAGATGAAGCCTTGCCTTCAGGAACTTTCAATCTAGGAAGGGAGACGAGAAGCCTACAGACTTTGGAGTAAGTGGCAGTTGAGAGGGATGGCTAGCATTAAGGTGTCAGCCTATGGGCTGTGTAGGTAGGCATTCCATTGGCCCTTCTCCCTGGGTGGCACTCCTGTGATGGAGGAGGAATCCTTGTCAGCTGGGCTAGTCAGTGAAGGCTTCCCAGAGGTGGTGATGTTTGGTCAGAGCCTTGAAATACTGGACACAGTTTGGAGAGAAATTGGAAGAGGGTTGGGGAAGCAAGGGCAGAGATGGAAAGACTGGAGTAAGTGTAGCATTGTGAGGAAAGAACTCTGCCGGCAAAGGGGAAGGAGCATCTAGGAAGATAATGGGAGAAAAGTCCACAGAGGTCATTTGGTACTCAGTGGTAGAAAGCCTTGAATGCCAGGATAAAGAATTCCTGTTTTATCTTAGGCAATGGGCAATCACTCCAAGTTTCTGACAGAGGGAGTGTGTTACATGGAAATTGTGTGTAAGATGTATTGGATACGGAATGACTGAGGGCTGGGAGAGCAGTCATAAGGCTATCTTATCTATCAAGCTAAGAGGTGACTGGGGTGGGAGGAAGAGAGAGGAAGGGAAGAGATAAAGCATTTATTAAACGCCTGTTGTGTTCCAGGCATGGTTATCAATGTTTTACAGATATTATTTCTTTTGATCTTCACAGTAATTCTATGAGGTGGGTAGTATTTTTATCACTCCCCCCTTTACAGTTGAGGAAACTGAGTCAGAGAGTTTAAGTGACTTGCGCAGTAAAAATAGCTAGTAAGTGTCTGAATGCAGATTTGAACTCGGGTCTAGCTACCCACTGTAGCTTCCTAGAAGAAAAGATGGGACGTGTGAGAGCTTGGTGTAAAGAGTAGGTAGGACCTGATGGCTGACTAGATGTGGGCTGGAGGGAGGGGAATCTTAAGATAGCAGCTCCTGTTCCTGTAGGATTTTAAGTATCATGAAGCATTTTTCTCATAGCAATCCTTATAAAAGATTATCTCCCCTTTTGTAGATGAGGAACTGAGGCTTAGGGGAAGGAAGTCATAGAGCTAACAAATATTGGGGCTAGAACATCTAACCCCAGATTTCCAATTCCACCATCAAAGTTCTGTCCCCTCTTCCAGCTATCAAAGATGACTGAAAGGTTGTGGGGGTCTCCTTGGCACCCCTTCCCTGCTAGCTAGAAGGCCCAGTGATTCTCTACCCAACCTCCCTTATTATGGATGGGGGGAGCACCTGGGCCAGTGACGCCCTAAGACAAGCCAGCTGAGGGTGTATGAGAGAGGGAGCAATCTGACCTCGGCCCCTTCAGGATGTGGGGGATCAGGCAGTCGATCATTTATAAATGATATTAAGCTTAAATGATGCTTAAATATTTATTAAGCATCTACTATGTACTAGGCATATACCAAGTACTGGAGATACAAAAAGGGACAAAAGGCAGTCCCTGCCCTCAAGGAGCTTACAATTTAATGGAAAGAAGGCCACTACAGAGATGGCATGCTGGGGTGGCAGGCCCCTGGGGAATGCAGAGCAGTCAGAGAGGAATCTTGGGTTCATTCCCCCCTCGGGAATTGGCACTTGGGGCAAGGACCCATTCCTCCTGGGTTAGTTTTAGGGTTCTCTGAGTCCCAGAGAGGGCAATCATGCTGTGTGACCTTAGGCAACCCACAGCACAGGAGCAGCATTCTATGTTGGCAAGACTCCTGAAGGAGTTCTGTGCTTTTGGCCCAGGGTCGCACATATAATGCTTAACCAAAGTTTGTTGAATCGAATTCAGTTGTGTTTGGAGTCAGCATAGACCAGTGGAAAGGGCATCGAATCCTGGAGCCAGATGGTCTGGGTCCCAGTTGCAGCTCTGCCACTAATTAGCTGGGTGACCCTTGAGTATTTCCCTTCCCTTTTGGGAGCCTCAGGCTTCTCATTGGACCAGATGACCCTCCGGGTCCCTCCCAGCTTAGACATTCTTTTATCCATGATGTCGAACATATGATCTGTGACTTCTGGTCACTCTTGGGCCTGGGGGCGAAGGGAGCTCTGGAGCAGGACTCCCGGAATGTCCTGGCAACTGCCTTGGAACTCTGATAATCCTGAGGAATCCGGGCGGGGGGCCTGGGCAGGTTTGGGGACGTGCTTGTTTCCTGACGGGCGCTGTTCCCGGCGCAGCTGTCAGGATTCCTGTCTGGGGGGCTGTGGTTTGGTTTGGCTTGGGGGAGCTGGGTCGTGCCTCCTGCTTCCAGGTTCGGGGGGCCATCGCCCACGCTGGGCTGGCTCCAAAGTGTCAGTTGTTTGCCCCCGGAACCCCTACACCAAGTCTTCCCTCCCAACCCCAATCCCAGAGGCTGCATACTGCCTGGCTTGGCCGCTCCTGGCCCATGTCCTCTGGGGTGGGGTGCCTGGCAGGTCTCCCAACACCTGCTGAGGCTGTCATGGGTCCTCCCTCCTTGGCCCCAGCCCTGTCACCCTGAGTCCAGCTCCCCCTATCCCGACTAGGCAGAGCCCCAGAAGCGTGAAAAGTCATGATATTATATTGATTATGAGAATAAGCATTCCTATCTCTACAGGACATCAAGGTTTACTCATGGGCTTCCCCATTGAGGTATATGGTTCAAGGTTTATTACATCCATTTTATAGATGTGGAAACTGAGGCATTTTAGTGCAGCAGCAAGACCCCTGCTTTCATTTCCTTACTGTTTGACCCCAGGCAGGATCCTGCTGTTCTTTGAACTTGTCTCTTTATCTATAAATGGGGAGAAATGTGTGATCTTAATCACATGGACATAAACCCCTTTTAGGTTATTGTGAAGAGCAGATATGATGAGTGTGAATGAATCCCTTTGTAAAGTGATGTATCCATCCAACATTTATTAATTACTTGCTGAGTGCCAGACTGGGTATGTGAAGATAGAGAGGTTAAGAAGTGGGAAAACTGAAATGGAAGGGGGGGTATGTTAAACATATGCAAATGAGTACAGTACAAGGTAGAAGGAGACATGGGGAAAGGGAGTTAACCATTTGTTATAAGAAAAGCTGGGGAGGCAGAGAATAGTTTTAGTGGGAGGGAGACAGAGCTGAAGGAAGAAGTGGTGTAGATGTCGCCTGAGCTGCCCTTGAAAGAAGAAAAGGATTTCAGCATTGGAAGGGGTTCCAGTGTGAGGCATGGCCTGGGTCTATGAATTCTGAGTCAGGAGAGCGTAGGATGTAAGCAAGGGATGCAGAGAACAGTTCAATTTGACTGGTACCTGGAGTAGATTGGTGGGAGTAGCTCAAGCAGAGGCTGGAGAGATAAGTTGGGGCCAGATGGTGGAGGCTTTGAATGCCTGGCTAAGGGCAGTTCATGTTGGAGTGTGGTTAGGGGTGGGGTGAGAGAGTTTCTATAAAAAATGGGAAGGTACTGAAGGTTTCTGAAGGAGCAGGAGAATGACATGATGAAACCTATGTCTTAGGAAGATGTGACCCTAGATGTTACTTTGCTTGACCTACAACCTTAGCTTTCCCTATTTGTGGAATAATATTCTGTCTTGCTTGTTTCCCACGGCTCAGCTTTGTAAGCTGCTAGGTAAAAAGTAGGTTTGAACAAGTCCCTTCCCATTTCTCAACCTCAGTTTCCTCATCTTTAAACTGGGCATTTCTGTCTACCCAGTATGATGAAGACCAAAATAAAGACTGTATTTTGTAAACCTGTAAAGTACTTTATTGATATCTCCTTCCACAGTGTGTTAACGCTTGGGTTCCAAGGTATCAGTAACTGATTGCACCTAGTGCTTATCAACACTTTAAAGAAATGCTACTCTAATGGTATAATTTCATGCTTTAGTACAGGTCAAGAATAACACATATGGGTGAGAACAGTCAGTCATTTGTTAAGCACTTCCTATAGATTTATTACATGTACAACTAAGAGTCAAAAACCGATTCCTGCCCTCAAGGAGTTTACAATCTAGCATGAAAACAACTATGTAAAAACAAGATGTAGGCAGCATAAGTTGGAGGTGATCTCCTAAGACAGGGGTGGGGAACCTTTGGCCTTGAGGCCACATGTTGCCTTCTAGGTATTTGGTATGGCCTTTTGACTGAGTCCAAGTATTATAGAACAAATACTTTTATAAAGGGGATTTGTTCTGTGGGGTTTGGATTCAGTCAAAGGGCTGTACTTGAGGACCTAGAGGGCCACATATGGCCTTGAGACCACAGGTTCCCCATCCCTGTCCTAAGGGAAGGTGCTAACAGAATGGTGAGGCTTCCAAACATGACAGTCAGATGGTGATGTGAGGGACCAGCTCTGTACAGGTCACTTTATACTCATAGGCTAAGCCTGGTGAGACTATTCTTGAGTCCCATTTTGGCAGGTAGAATCCCATGAGAGGCCCTGTGGCCTAGAGAAAAGAGACTTGAGCTTAAGATTCTACAGACGCTGGCTCAAGTCTTGGTTCTGACACTTATTCTGACCTTGGGTAAAAATCCATTTCCCTCTCTGGGCCAGTTTCTTCGTCTAAACGAGGAGGGGGTCAGACTAGATAATGTCAGAGGGCCTCCCTGGAAACTCTCAGATCCTGTGTGGTCCGTTCCCCTCCCCCTCCAGGAAGTTAGGCCCAGGAGCCTTGGGCTTGGCGCCCCTATCCATCAATAAGGTGCCATCTATCAGCCTCCTCTGGCCATGACTTCCTCCAGGGTCCAAACAATAGGCCTTGTATCCAGGCTTGCTTGTGTAATCCTTCACCTTTATTGGCTTCAGGTTAGGAGGGGAGGGAGCCAATCTCTTCCCACCCTTTCTCTTCCCCCCCCCTTCCCTTCATTCCCATACCGGGATTTCTGGTGCTTGATTATCTCTGTGCTTCCTTGTTCCCCCTCCCTTCTTCGGTGGTGGGATGGACAGCCGGTGACCCTTGATCTGCCTCCAGGGCAGTGCAGCCTTGATTAAAACTGTTGTAAGAAGGAAGTGTATTTGTATTTGTCTACACTTTCCTTCCTATCCAACCTTTGCTCCCCACTAACCAAACCCCTCCCCACTTCTGTCCTCAGTCTTGCCTGACTTTTTTTGGAGGGATTTGTATCTACAGTGTTTGTCACACTGCCTAGCACATAGTAGATGTGATTCCTGACCTTAATGTACTCTGGCCCCTCCCCGCCACCTGATGAAGTAGCCTGAGCTACCCTAAGAAGAAAAGAATTTCCATTTGCAAAAACAAAGTGGGAAGAGAGAGGAGCTTTCTTAAAAATCTATTAAAGGTTCTTTCCCCCCTTTAAAATAGCCCCTGGAAAAGGTGATCTAAGAAAAGGCCGGCCGGGCACCTTCCCTCTACCCATACCTCAGTGACTGAGTTCTGTCTTCTCTACTAGGTCTGATGGGAACATGATGGCTGTTTTGGGGGACTCTTTGGGAGAGAAGAGATTACACTTGTTTTGCTTGGTTTAGAAGGTCCTCGGAGAGTTACAGAGAGACAGGCAGGATCCAGCTTAGCTCTGATTGTTGGAAGGTTCTGGGCCCCTGGAGGCCTCCAAGCAGAGACTGGATGGTCACTTGTCAAAGATGGTGGAATGGGAGTTCTTGTGTTGGAAGCTCTGCTTTACTTCATCTTTTCCTTTGAGCTTTCTTCTAGCCTTTGGAACTTAGCTTTCTAATAAGCATCTAAGGGCTTCTTACCTCCGTAGGCCTGTTCCTTCTGACCAAGAAACCCCAGACAAAATCTCATCCCACTGAGAACTAGGAGACTCTGTGTGGGTGTAGGTGTGTGGGTGTGTGGGTATTTTAAAACAGGGCCTTGGAGAGGATGATGTTTCTCTCCAAGGAATGAAGCTAATGGTGAGATTTTAGAAGGGTAGCAGGGAAGGCGGGGGAATCTGACAGGAAAGATATTTGGTCACTTGGGCCTGCTCAATGTCCTCTCAAAGAATTCTTACTAAGTAGCTGCCATCATTGGATCAGAGACTTGGGGGACTGTTTTGAAGACCACCTACACTCATAGGATAATTATAATTATAAACAGCTATTTCTCTAATCCTTTAAAACAAGGAAAGCACTTTGTAAGACCACAGTGAGGTAAAGAAAGCTAGTTTTATCCCCACTTTATAGATGAGGCATCTGAGACTTAGGGATGAAATTTCTTCTCTGGGGTCATGTATAGTCAGTGGTGTCTAAACTGGGACTTCTGACTCTTTACACCTGAAGTCTTTATACTAACCCACTCTAGAAACATCTTCAAAAGTGGTTTTCAGGATCTGAGACCACAGGCTGGTCTCTCAATCCAGGTAGCCACTGAATAATTCCCATGGGCTTAAGGCTGTCCTAGGTGCTTTTGTGAGAGGGAGATGGGTCACAGAGATGAGACTGCTTTCTTCAGGGAGTTCCCAGTCTGGCTAGGAAGATCAGCTTCTCCCAAGGCAGTCAAAAGGCCACACTTGAGGACCTAGAAGGTCACTGGTTCCCTACCCCTGTCCCAAGGGGAGCAGCTAGATGTTGTAGTCTCAGTTCAGAGAAAGCCAGGATAGTCAGGGAAGACTGAGGCTTCCCAGAAGAGTTATCTTGCCTCTTTCTTCCTATTTCTGGTCGGCTCCTAGACCTCTAGCTTTAGTGCACTGCCTAAAGTATATCATGAACAATGGATATTTGTGGATGTGTCATTGAACCTTGGGGAGTGGGGGACGGGAGATCATGGTTTCATAGAACTTCAGAACTTGAGAGACATTGAAACATAGAACACAGGATGTCAGTGCTGGGAAGGGCCTTAAATGCCTTGTTTTTATTGAGGCTGGGGAGAAGGGGCATAATTCACCCAAGGTCACACAGTGGATTATCAGGAGGGCCAGGCCATGCTTACTAAGCATGGCTCTTCCTTTTGGTAGACTAAAGCAGACTTTGGTCGTGCTTGTGGCTAGACAGCAGCTGTGAGAGATCCCAGCCCAAGAGCCAGGATGGACAAGTAAGTGTGTCGTCCTTTCCATCTGCTCTTCTGAAAATCCCCTAACAACCAGCAGAGCAGACGGGAGGCCTCCATCCCACCCTAGTACAACAAAACAAAACAAAGCCAGATCCCTTCTTCTGTCTTTGTCTGGGGCCTTGGTACTTCCCCAAAGGCTTTCTCCACTGTCTTATCACTTGGTGCTAGAAACAGTTCCTAGGATGTGGTGTGTGTGTGTGTGTGTGATAATTATAGCTTCTGTTCTTGTAGCCTTTAAGGCTCAAGTGGAACCTGATTCCAAAGAGCCATAGTGAGGCAGATAGTAAATATAGGTATACATATATGTATATACACATATACGTACATGCACATATGCATAGGTGTATATACACACATATGTGTACACATCCATCTGTCCATCCATTTCCCATTTTGGGGATGAGGTAACCCAGGCCCTAAGAGGAAAGTGATTTACCTAGGTCATATAGCTAATAATTATAATTAATAATAACTAGACTGCTCAGGCATGTGACCATTCTTGCTCCCCTTCCCCCCAACTCTTCAAGGTCCCCCATCTTCTTACCTTGTGTTTCTGGATGGAATTTTGCCTCTGCCACTGGCAATGCAATATAGAGCAGTGATCTGTTAAAACTCTTCATTTTTCAGAAGAGGGAGCACACAGAGGGGAAAGGACTTCCATGTCTTTGGTCCTTGGTTTTTTCACCTCTAAAATGGGGGCAGTGTCCAGCCAGCTGACACCACATTCTCCAGCTTGGAGAATCCAGCTAGACTCCTTCTTCTTCTCTGGCTCCGGCACATCTAATTGTTAGCTGAGCTCTGCTGATTCTACTTCTGCGGTATTTCTTGAATTTGCGTCTAATCCTTCCTTTCCTCTTTCCAGGTTCTCACTCTAGCACAGGCCCAAGTTGTTTCCCTCCTGGGTGATGGGAATACTTCATACCTCATGTTCCTGCTTCTGTTCTCTCCCCATCAGATCCATCCTGCACATTTTTGTTGGGAGTTGCTTGTTTTAGTTGTGTCTGACTCTCCATGACCCCATTTTGGGTTTTCTTAGCAAAGATGCTGGAGTGGTTTGTCATTTTCTTCTCTTATTTTACAGATGAGGAAACTGAGGCAGGCAGGGTGAAATGATTTGCACAGGGTCACACAGCTACTAAGTGTCTGAGGCCAGATTTGAACTCAGGAAGGTGAATCTTCCTAACTCCAGGCCCCATACTCTATCTACTATATCACCTACCTGTCCCATCCTGCACACAATGCCTGAATAACCTTCCTAACGTACAGGTTCCATCATGCCCTAGACGTGTATTGGGATAATCAAAGGAGACTCTTTGAAGTGAAGTGCTTTGTAACTATAAAACGAGTTATATTTTTTATCATATTATTCTCCTGCTCAAAATCTTCAATGATTTCCTACTGTCAAACTCTTTGACTTGGAATTTAAGGCCTACCACAATATCTTAGCCTCATCTTGGTGCAATACCCCATTCAATCATATTATATCTAGCCATTCTGGACTCCTTACAATCTCCAAATAAGCCTGTCTTCTTTTCTGGAATCCTCTCCCTTCTGTGGAGCCTCTCTTCTCCCTCCCTCCCCACTGTCCACTGAAAAACAGCTCCTCTTTCATTGTATGCTCAAATGCTGAGGTCTTTTAGCAAACCTGTGCATGTGTCTTATCATTGTACTAGCCTGTGGACTCTATGATGGAGCAGTACTGGGGCTAATCTAAACTTTATTTATCTTGGCATAGAGTACACACTTAAGTATTTGAATTGAATGGAGCGAAATTTGTGTATTGGGTTGGAAAGGTCATAACGCACCATGCAAAAAAGGCATAATCTCATTGTTGCCACCACAATGAGGTAGATGGGGTCCTTATTGTCCTTGGTTTCCTCCTCTGTAAAATGGAGAGTTGCCCAGTTACTGGGCAGTCAATGGCAGTTTTGGGACTGCAGCTGCTGATCTTAGAACCTAGTGGTGGCTCCTAGTAGTGGCCAGGTAGCCTGGTATAACAGTGGCTACTGTGGTGTAGAGAATGAGACACACATTGGATTAGGAATCAGATGGTCTGTTTGAATCCCAGTTCTATTTATTATTGGTTGGGACTGTTTTTGGCAAGTCCCTTTCCCCTCTCTAGGTGATGCTTTCCTTATCATAAGTTGATGGGGCTGGACCAGATCTCCTCTAAGGTTCCTTCAAGGGACGACAACCTCATTCTTGCATTCATGCCTCATAAAGGCTTGTTGAATAGCACAATCTTGGTTGACTTTTCCTATATTCCCTCTCTCCTTTCTAATCCATCTTCCACATAGTGGCTAAAATAATATTCTACTCCCTTGGTTGGGACACATCAAGGTCTCTTTATTGCCGCTAATATAAAATCCAAACTTGCAAGCTTGGCATTTGCAGCCCTTCCTCATAAACTCATTCCAGTTACCTTTCCAGATTTAATGTTGTTCCCCTCCTCATTATTACTTGAATTTACTATTCCATCTCCTACCTCCATACCTTTGCCCAGGCTGTTTCCTATGCCTAGAATGCACTGTCTCTTCAATTCTATCTCTTATGATTCCTAGCTTGCATCAGGGCTTCACTTAGACACCATTTACTTCTCCTGAACCCTTGTGCTCATTCCTTTGCCCTCAAGTTATCATGTATCTCCTTAATCTCCTTGAGTGCTACTGTTTCTCATTTTCTTTGTATCTCTGGTATGTTGCATTGTACCTTGTAGACAGCAGACACTTAATAAATGTTGGTTGCTTGAATTCAGAGCTCCCATTTCTATAAAAAGCTTGTAATTTATAAAGCATTTTCCTCACCACAATCCCATAAGGTTGGCAGCCACAATATGATCCCCCTCTATTTCATAGCTAGTGAATCAGATGGGCAGAGAGGGCAAGTGCTTTGTCCAGGAGAAAACAGAGAAGAACTAGATGGGAAGCCAGGGCGCCTGACTCCTAGTCCAGGGCTCCTTGCCCCACACCAGATTGCCCTCTGGGTCTCCCCTCTCTCTCTGTCTGGAAGTGTAAATTCCCTAAAGCAACTGGTGATTCTTGCTCTTAATGAATGGGATTGTGCTGGTGACCCTCTTGAATCCTGGAACGGCTGGGCTGACCTGGAGGGCAGGCCCACTGCAGGGGCATGAGGCAGCTGCTGGCGGTCTCTTCCACATTCCTGTCTGCTGGCCTTCTTTGACAAGGGGTATGGGGTGGAGAAGGCAGAGATCACAGGGTCTGTATGTCTGGGTTGGCTGAAATAGTGGAATCCACAGCTTTCACCCAGCAATTTCATACTGGCCGTGTGGTCTGGGGAAACGAGTCTTGGGTTGGGATTCAGGAGATCTGGGTTAGAATATTTGTTCTATTCCTTCCTAGCTGTGTGACTATGGGCAGATTGCTTAGCTTCTTAGGAAGGCTTAGTTTCCTCCTATATAAAACAGGGATAACACATTGATTGTATTTCACCGAGTTGTTGTGAAGGAAGTATTTTTTAAACACGAAAGCTTTGTAGACTTCATTCTTATTATTAGATAGGATTGTCTCCTACTTCTACCCTGCAAGGGGAAGGAACCCTTTCTGACATCACACTGCCATATCTCTCTCCAATTTACCCGCTTTTCCATGGCTTTTAATTTTTTCTAACCTCTCTACCTGTCTTTATCCCCTCCCACCCGCATTCACACCCTCATATATATGGCACAGGAGTGCCATCTTTTAATGTCTGCTCTGTTCTTTGTGACTTGTGTGACCTTGGAAAAATTTCTCATCTTCTCTAGCCCTCAGTTTCCTCATCTGTAAAAAGGGGGGAGGGAGATGGAGTAGTTGACTTCCTAGGTATCTTCTAGCTTTAAATAGATGCTTTAAGGTGCCTAGACATGTCTGAGTTTCTTTCCCATACCCTTTCCATACCTCTGACTGTGTGTTTCTCTCTCATTCTTTTCCTGTCCCTGTCTCCCCCTCACTTCCACATCTGTCTTTGATCTATCCCATCTTTGCATCTTTTGGCCTCCATAGCATGTCTGCGTAGCCCTACCTAGCATGGTGGTCTCTGTTTTCACCTACTGCGTGAGGCGGCCAGAAGGGAAGTCATTTGTGAATGGCAACTCAGAATATAAATGGCAACTCCTACTATTGTCGTTTTCTCTCTTGTATCCAGTACCTTTCTTTTTCAGTTAAATTGTATTTTATTTTTTTCCATTAAAAAGCATTACTTTTTTCCTCTCCTTATAGGCATTCCCCACTGAAAATAAGTTCCCATTTTGACCATTTCCTCCCCACCTTCTCCCTCTCTCTCACACTCCCTCCGTCTTGTCTAGTTATCATCTGTCTATATAATATATATATGTATATATATGTGTGTATTATGTGTGTGTATCTGTATCTACATCTACATCTATATCTATGTCTATCTTATTCTATATATTGAATCCGTCATCCTTCTGGGGAGCCTGATATATCCCTGGGTCTCTGAAAATTTTACTTCCTTACTGAGTGATTAGCATTCTTGTATCTTTTAAAGTTGTTGGCTTTTATAATGTTCTTATTGTATAAATTGTTCTCCTATTTCTGTTCACTTTACTCTGTATCAGTTTGTAAAATCATCTCAAGGTTCTCTGAAATCATTCTTCTACTTCCCTGTCTCTCTTTCGGGGCCATAGGGAGGTTCCAAATGATGATGGGAAATAGATGAGAAACCCTTCATCATCATCATGTGTTGCTTTGTAGACTTAACAGAATTTTTTTAGAAGGCAGATCTGTCAGGTTAGATTGGTGACCCATTCTTAGAGTAGCTTGGAGGCTACCCAGAGGCCAGCTGAGGTCTAGCTGTAGGCCAAAGCCCTATTCTATGGCCTGTTGGTTTGATGGGGGCAGAATCACTGAAGGATCCAGCCCAAGATCTCCTCTAGGCCACCTTTAGGAATAAGTCCTTTTCTTGAGAACATTTCTAGAGCTGTTTTACAAAGCACCTCTCACAAACAACCCTATGAGGATTGTTGTTTTCATTTTTAGAGAAACTGAGACTCAGAAAAGAGAAGTGACTGACCCAGGATCACTTAGCAAGTTGTTAGAGCTAGGTTTCAAACTCAGGTCTCCTTACTTTCAAGCATAGTATTCTTGTGTTGGATGAAATGGAGGGATGAGAAGTTGGTGGTGGAGAGACCAACTGGGGGAGTTGACTTGTACAAGGATCTTGACTGATTAATCAGCAAGCATTTGTTAAGTACCTGCTAGGTACTAGGCATGGTGTGGGATGTTGGAAATACGAAGATGGAAATAAAAATATTCCCTGCCTTCAGAGATCACACAGCTCCAGAGCCGGAAGGCATCTCAGGCACTATTTGTTCCGACCCCCTCATTTTACAGATGAGGAATCTGTGGCCCAGGGCTCTTACAACGGAGGCATGCACACATAGATATACCTTGTTACAAAACGTGAGATGTTTCCCTGTGTGGGCTGTGGGCAAATTTGTCTGACCCATGACTGGGAGCAGCAGAAAGAACCCAGATGGTGGGGTAGGATTGGGGGCAAGATGGTAACAGAGTGGGAAGAAGTTGATGGAGACAGATCAACCATCCCCAATGGCATGTGGTGCTTATTTTTTGTTTTTTGTTTCATGCTGGTTAAAAAAAAAAGTCTCTTCCCTTTGGGCCGGCTTTCTTGGACTGGGGTTGATGTAAAGTACATTGACTCCACGCACCTACTTTGCATCCTGTTCTCCTGGGGTTAGTGTGTGTGTGTGTGTGTGTGTGTGTGTGTGTCAAAGAGAGAGAGAGAGACAGACAGACAGACAGAGATGGGAGGGGGAAGAAGAAGGGAAAAGGAGAGAGAGACCGTAAGTGGGGGCTGGATGATCACTTGTTGGAAACGGACACCTGTTCTGGTAGGGGTTTCAATAAAGATATCATATGCTCTAATTCTTAAGAAATAATTCCATTGCACGTTGAAACGGGTGCTTGGTAGAGTCCCTTCCAGCTCTGAGACTCCATGATTCTGAGAAACAGAAATTGAGAGAGCCTCGAAGATAATGTGACAAACATGAAGGTCGGGGCCAGAGCAGCTTAGCTGGCATTGCTGTGTGCCAAGAGGGACGGTCAGGCTACTGAGCTGCTCCCGGAATAGAGCTGATGATGTGACAGGCGGGGGGCTCTAGCCAAATACTTCCCTGTGTCTCTTCTGGGGGCCCCATGGGGAAAGTCACTTCAACTGATACAGGCCCAAAACTAGCTTGGGAAGGAGGCCAGGCCTAAGCTTCTTCCTGGGGCTCCACCTTTGCTATTCCCCAGCCTCTAGAGCAGTCTCTCATGCCATACCCCTGTTAGACTGGAAGTTTCCTGAGGACAGGCATAGTGTTTCTTTTTCTTAAACCTCTGTTTAAAACCAGCAGCCTCTCTTGTAGTCTTAGCATGACTGGGAGATGGCCCTGAGTTCGTCAATAAAAAGTCAGGTAAGCCCAGGCAGATCCTGCCTGGCTGAAAAAGGTTTTGAGTTACAGGGCTGCTGAGAGATTGACCAAGTGTTCCCAAGGCCTCAGTCTAGCTCATTTCAGAGAAGCTCTTTACCAGGTTGGCCCCAAACCCTATGATGGGCTACAGCAATTCACAAAATCCTCTAAGACCTTGGAGGGTTTAGGAGGCAATTGTGGAAACTGAGAAGATCATAGAACTTTTGACTTAGTGCAGTAAATCCAGGGTCTTATGCCCATCTGACCTACTTTAAACAAATTGAATCAACTTTTCTGCCCTTACTACACTGCATGGCACATGCCACCAGGGAAAGAGCTCTGGATTGGGCATCAGAAGACCTGAGTTGGAACCCCTACTCTGCTTGTGAATGGCAACTCAGAATATAAATGGCAACTCCTACTATTGTCATTTTCTCTCTTGTATCCAATACCTTAGAACTGCAAGGACTTGTGTCCAATACTAGGTGGGTCTGGGAAGCTGGGCAAGTGTCTTCTGAGCCTCAGTTTCCTCAAATGTCAAATGAAATATTGGACTAGATGACCTTTAAGGATGTTTGAAGGCCTCTTCCAGTTCTGATACGAAGGTCTGAGGATGCTGACTTGATTTGTTCTCCACTAGCTTCCTATACCTAGCTTTACCGGAGCTGTACTATGTGGATTTCTTCAGGGCCAGAGCTGTATTTTCTGATTCTTTTGTATTCACTTTCCTGACTTCTTCCTTCTCTTCCAATCCCTTTTCCTGCTCCCCAACTCAGGGCCCCATTCCCAGCAATTCCACTCCATAAATGCTTGTTGACTGACTGAGTGATTGACAGCCCAAGGCATCCCACAGACCAACTGGGTGATTCATGACCCACTCCAATGTGTCCTTTGGCACCATCTGGGCAGAGAAGAGAGGAGACGGATGGATGCCAACACATGGTGGGTTAAGGGAGGGGGTGGAGAAGGGAGTAGAGGACGGCTGGCGGGAGGCCAGGCATGCCCGAGGGTGGAATGACTAGGAGTTAGGACATAACGCCAGGGGACAAAAGTGGAGTAGACTGCCTTGCTGCTCCTCCCTCAGTTAGAAGGGGAAGGGAGAGCATAAGGATCAGCCTTGGGCCCTGTCCCCGCCTTAGTAAAGTATTCTCTGGGAGGCTTTCTGCCTGTTTGGAGCTCTGTGGGAAGGACAAGGGAGAAGGGAAACCCTAATGGGATGTCATTTGACAGAGCTTTGCTTGAGAGTCTGGTGTATGAGGAAAGACTTAGAATCCAGTTCTGAGTCTGATACTTCATGTGTCTCATTGGGCAAACCATTTCCCTTCTCCATTTCTCTCTCTCTCTCTGTACGGTAGAGATCACAATTTTGTTCAGCCACTTCAATTGTGTCCAATCCTTCATGACCTACTTGGGGTTTTCTAGGCAAAGATAATGGAATGGTTTGCCATTTCTTTCTCTCGCTCATTTTACAGATGAGAAAACCGAGGCAAAAAGAGTTAAGTGATTTGCCCAGGGTCACACAGCTACTAAATGTCTGAGGCCAGACTTGAATTCTGAAGGAGTCTTCCTGACTTCAGCCTAGGCACTTCATCTATTAGCTACCCCAAAATAGGGGAAGTTAATTATTGTCATTCATTGAAGGAGGAGGGATGCGTGTCATATGGGCTCCTACTTAATATTTGGGGGTGTAAATAATATCAGAACTGAGATTTTTCTCATTGAAGTTCCATTCATGTTCCAGGGAACAGTAGGTTTCTCAGAACAGGGCTTGGTGAATTCCACTGTAGGCAATGGGGAGCCACAACTGGATTTTAAAGAAGGGAGCAACCTGATCCTTGGAATGTGGCCCTGGAAGCCTTTGCAGAAATAGCTTGGAAGGGATGAGAAGGGGGTATACTGCACTGCAAGGGAAAACCTGGGTTTTCTGTCTAACTCTGCTACTCCTTAGCCATGTGATCACGGACCAGTCCCTTCCTTTCCTTAATTTACTATTTTCTCATCTGTAAAATAAGGGGTCTGGCTTTGGAGTACTCTGCCAGCTCTAAATCTATGACCTTTTGAAAACAGGAGCTATTGATTCTTCCTTTCTAAGCTATCTTTCAGCTTTGACATTGAGAGAGACCAGTATTAGAGATTTTGAGTCTTTAGGCCAACCAGGCAGCTCAGTAAATAGAGCACAGGACTTGGAGTCAGGGAGACCTGAATTTGAATCCTGCCTCAGAAACTAACTGGGTGACCCTGCGTATATAACCTCTCAGCCTCATTTTGATCATCCATAAAAATGGGGATTATAATATCACCCATCTCACAGAGTTATTGGGGAGGTTGGAATGAATTAATATATATAAAGTGCTTTGCAAACCTTAAAGCAATACATGTGTGTATGTGTATATATGTGTGTGTAGACACACACACATACATATACATACACACACACACATACACACACACACACACACACATATATATACACACACATTTGTTGTTTGGTCATTTCTGTCATGTCCAACTTTTCATGATCCCATTTGGGGTTTTCTTGGCAAAGATACTGGTGTGGTTTTCCATTTCCTTCTCCAGGTCATTCTACAGATGGGGAAACTGAGGCAAACAGGGTTAAGTGACTTGCCCAGGGTCACACAGCTACTAAGTGTCTGAAGCCAGATTTGAACTCTGGAAGAAGAGTCTTCCTGACTCCAGGTCCAGCACTTTGTGCACCATCTAGATGCCCCAAAGCACTATATAATGTCAGCTATTAGCTATCTAGGGCAGTGGTTCTCAACCTTCCTAATGCTGCAACCCTTTAATACTCCTATGTGGGCATATCTGCATGTGGGCAGACCCACTTGGAGACGGATAGAGGAGCAGTGTTTTGGTTCCTAAGACCATCGGAAAAGTGTGTTTTCTCATGGTCTTAGGTGACCCCTGTGACCCCACTGAAAGGGTTGTTCAACGCCCAAAGGGGTTGTGACCCACAGGTTGAGAACTGCTGATCTAGGGCAACCCTATCTGGAGCTGGGGATGGGGTTGAGGAGGGAGAAGATAAGCAGATGTTCCTGAATGATTTGGCAGAGCATTATACCCTACAGATGACCCCCTTAAGTGGCTATCTGTCTGTTGTTGAAGATAGATCTGGTCCCCCAAGAAGCATCAGTTGGGGATGTTCCAGATGGAGCAAGTGGCCATGTTCCCCCACTCCCCTGTAACTCAGCAGGGATCCTTCAGAGGTACCTGTTCTTTTCTCTCCCAAGGCCTCCTATCTGCCTCCATCAGGAGTCAGATACCACAGGGAGTTTTGCGTGCACCTCCAGCCCCGGAGGGGATTGTGTGGCTGAGCTCTCCTGGGGGGCTGAGGAGAAGATCCTCATTCCTGCTCAACCAGTTCCCATTCCCATCAACTAAAGTCATGCCAAGTGCTTGCAGCATCCCTTCCCTGTGCCTGGCAAGCAGAGCTGTTGGCTGCCATTCATCAAATCTTAGAATCGCAGTGCTCAAAGGGCTCTTGGAGATCCAGCTCTCTGCCTGATACAGGAATCCCCTCTGATTGACCACTTTTCATAGAGTTTTGCCTCCACTTGCATACCTTGAGTGATGGGGTGGGGGGGGCTCATTATCATTCCGCTTTTGGACAGCTCTAATCAAGTCATGGCCCCCTTTATGGTTTCATTGTTCAGTCTGCTCTTTGATTTCCAGATAATGATTTGCCTACCTGGGCATCTTCCCACTTAGCATCAAATCGAGGAGGGAATACCATTGTCTTTTATACATTACTAGCATCTGGGGGAAAACATTTTCTTCATGGAAAATAAAGTCCCAGTGAAGGCTTCATTCTGCCTTTCCTTCCTGATCTCACCCTCTCCTGCTTCATCCATTCTGTATTAAACCGAACCAGATTATTCTCTGTCCCCCAAACTCATCTTTCTCCTTCCAATCTCATCTTCTATGTACCTAGACTGGCTTCCCTCTCTTGGAGTGCTCCTCCCCTTTAAATCTCTTGAATCCCTCCTCTTCTTTCAAGAAGTTACCACTTTGATGAAGATCCCAAATCCTCCCTCTACCCCAGCTATATGTGTTTTGTACTTAACTTTTTAGGTATATTATCGAAGCAGTGTGTCATAGAGGATAGAGCACTGAATTTAGAGTTTGAACAACCTGGGTTCAATCCCACTTAAGACACTTACTAGCTCTGTAACCCTTGGCAACTTATTTTATTTCTTTCTGCCTCAGTTTTGCTGTCTGTAAAATGAAGAAATTGAACTCCATGACTTCCCAAGTCCTTCCAGCTCTAAGTCTGTGACCCTATGAAACTATTGTTCCCCTCCCCCTCCCATTAGAAATATAAGGTTCTTGAGGGCAAGGTCTATTATTATTATTATTAATTTGCTATTTGTATCCCCAGTGCTGCATACAGGAAGTGCTTAATAAGTGTTTGAGTCTAGACTAAGTACATTTAGTGTAACCTCTTCATTTTACAGTCCAGGAAATGTAAATCCCTAAGAGTATGACTTGTCCAAGGTCCTAAAGGTAGATTGCTGCAGTTTGAATTTGAACCCAGATCCTCTGACTTCAAATGTAGTACTTTTTCCATGACACCATGAATATTTTCTCTTTCTCCCCAAATTTCCTGAGTCCTTTGTTAAAATCTTTCCTTTTCCCCATCACATTCTGTTTTGTACATAGTTTAAAAATGTGAATACATGTTGTAACAACTCCTTTAAATTATAACCTTGAGGACACAATCTGGTTTGTGCTGTTAACTCTGGCATACAGCAGGTGCCTGATAGGTGTTTATCCTACAGATTGTACTCCTCCTTTCACAGACAAGAAAAACCAGCTCATTGCAGGTGTTGGAGCAGAGGAAGTCCTTGTCCAAATTGGTGTATTATTTGAGTAGAGGTTGGATGACCAATTATTGAGGAGAGTGGAGAAGAGCTTCCTGCTCTGTGCTGGGCTGAGCCGGACGACTTCAGGAGTGTCTTTGAAGTATGACATTGGGTGATTTGGGGAAAACAGCTTGGTTTCCTTGAAGGAGAAGAATAGTGTTTCCAGGAATGGACAGCAGGTTCTCAAGCTGATCCTCCAACTAGAAGGGGAAGGAAGAGGAGGAGGAGGAGGAGGAGGAGGAGGAGGAGGAGAAGAATTCTCTAAGTTTTCCAAAGAACTCCTCAAATATCTTGTGCTATCTTCACAACCGCCCTGGGAAATGTTGCCATTATTATCCTCAGACTAAAGGCAGATTTTTTCAGGATCATACAACCAGTAAATATTTGAGTTCAAATTTGAACTCAGGTCTTCCTGACTCCTTGTTCAACTACTCAGTCTAGTTGCCAGACACTGGCTGTTTAGACAGATTGGTGACTCTGACAGTGTGTATCTTCTTTGAGCTGAGAAGGATTCAGTTCATAATTACTGAGTTGGCTCTTGGGAAGTCGGGTCTCTGGAATCTGTGGGGGTCTCACCTTGGTATTTAAAGTTAGCAGAGGGCCAAGATAATCTAATCTGACACCCTAATTTTACAAAGGGGGAAACTGAGACTCAGAAAATGGGAAGGGACTTGCTTAAGATTAAGAGGCAGAGATGACATCTGAAAATAGACCCAGTGATTCAGTATGCTTTAGAGAGATAATGGCAGATCCAAGATTTAGTCCTGCTTCTTAGGCCAAGGGTTCTTCATCTCACAGACCCAGGGGAAGCCTATGGATTCCTTCTCAGAATGATGGGGTTTTTTTTTGAGGGGGGAAGGCAAGGCAATTGGGGTTAAGTGACTTTCCCAGGGTCACACAGCTAGTATGTCAAGTGTCTGAAGTTGGATTTGAACTCAGGTCTTCCTGACTCCAGGACTGGTGCTCTATTCGCTGTGCCACCTAGCTGCTGCCCAAGAATAATGTTTTTAAATACTTAAGTTAAAATACACAAGATTGCAAAGGAAACTATGTTGAAATATGGTCACCAAACTTTAAAAACAAGTTCACCAACTCCTGGTTAAGAACCCCAGTTCTAGGCAAACCCAGCAGGACTGTTGTCCATTTTCTCAGGATCCTTCAGTAGCTTTCAGTTGTCTTTGTGCTGTTCAGTGAGCTAGCATTGATTAGCAAGTGCTTACTCTGTGCCACTTGTTTCAGCTCCCACTCCTGACTTTTAAGTCCCTCTGCTGTCTGTCTCCTCTGTTCCCCACTGTGCAGCCCTTATATTTGTGGCACTTGCTTGAGACTGTATGCCTTCTCTTATATTCCCTGCTCCCCTGCTCCAACATCCTCCTCATCCTTCAAAACCCCCTACTTTTTGTACTATGTTAGGTAACGGTCCAACAACAAAAGTCACGGGTGGTTAGAGTGCCTAGCTGACTGCGTCTCTGTCTCTTCTGTCCCCAGGCTGACAGGCAGTGAGCCCCTGACCATCCTCCCACTGACAACAGAAATGGAGGAGGCTGCCACAAAGGCCCACTACAAGGTGTGTGACCGGCTCAAGCTGGAGAAGAAGCAGAGACGCATGTGCCGGCGGGATCCAGGTGTGGCCGAGACTCTTATGGAGGCCATCAGCATGAGTGCCCTTGAATGCCAGTACCAGTTTCGATTTGAGCGCTGGAACTGTACTCTGGAGGGTCGATATCGGGCCAGCCTGCTGAAGAGAGGTCAGTCTTTGGAGCTGGGGGAGGAGGGTGAGACTAAAGAAAGAAGGAGGGAGGGACAAGATGCTTGGCTGGGAGGTATGGGCACTGACCTGCTTGGGCAACCTTGGGTAAGCTACTGAACTCTAGCTGCCAGCTTCCCCACCTATACAATTGGGTTTTGAGGAGTTGAGGATTTGAGGGCTGGGTAGAAATCCAGGATCCCTAAGGGCTTTGAGATTCTCCATTCTGAGGTCTGTCCTAGCTCTGATTTCCTATGGTTCAGGAGGGGATAGGAGGGCTTCTGTCCACTCTGTCTGAGGTAGAAAGGACTGCTAACAGCTGAGTGAGCCTGTGGCATCCTCTCCTCACGTTTGGCTTTGAGGGTAGGGATAGTGATAAAGTCAGAAGGCACAAGCCCCTAAAATGGGGAGATGGGGTTGGAAGGATTCGTGTGGACCTCCGGGAGCATAGGGACAGGGAAGGCCAATTAGGCTCTTGCCGCCATTTTGCTGGTTAGGGCTGGCCCTGTCTGTAGTTACAGGATCCATCGTCCTTCCATACTGTTTCTTTCTTCTTCTTTTTAAAGTTTCCACTGGCACCTAGGCTTGGAGCTGAGCTTGATAGAGTAAGCAGAAGTTATTTCATAAGAAGATTCTTTTTCTTTTTTGGGGGGGAGGGAGGGTGTGTGGTATGGGGCTTCATAGGGAGACTTGGGAATTGATCCCGG
>CM053599.1:72875343-72901510 GCA_028646575.1 Pseudocheirus occidentalis
AGGAGGCAGGGCGAGGTCTGGAGAGGGGCCCTTGGGAACAACTTAGAGATCAAACTTCCTTCTATCTGACTAAGAACAATTTCTCTTAGAAAGTCTCCCTCCGGCAAGAGGAAGGAGAAGGGAGACAATTGGGGCTGGAAAAGGGAGGAGAGTTGTACACAGACTCATCTCTGCCTTCCATATTCCCAATTTCCCCCTGCCCTAGCCTCAAACTCCATGCAGGACCAGGAGAGGGAAGGCTGTGGCCTGTGGGGGCTGGGGGATGGTGGACAGAGAGGGAGGGCTCCAGAGGGTAATGGTATGTAAGCTTCCGTTCAGCTGTCAGGGAATGGGGATCAGTGTTTCTGACGTGCTGGGCATCAAGGGGCCCAGGCTGTGCTGTTCTTTCCCCTTGGGGGATGGTACCCCCTTCCTGGGCATATACCCCATGCCCTCCCCTACCACCAACCACCTGTTGGGCATCATCCAGGGCAGAATGGTCAAATCCATTTGTCCCAGTAGGTTGGTGGTTGGATGTTGAAAGACTGGGGTGGTTAGAGCTGGAGAATATCTGCCCTATCCCCCATTTTATAGATGAGACAGCCAAGGTCCCCAAAAGAGAAGAGATTTGCCCAAAGTCCCCCAGCCCGTGAGCTGCTGGGCTAGGACTCCCTGGTCCAGGTTGGCTTTACCACCCACCTGGACTAGGCCACACATTGACTGGGCAGATGGCTACATAGCATGAAGCTGGCATGACCTACGGGTGATGAAATAAATATTTTCTGCTGGTCATGTCTGCAGCTGTACCACCTGGGTCTTCACTATAAAATCTCTATAAAATCATTTGCAAATGTCACTTTGAGCCTGTATTTTAATAGCACAATAAATGGCTTTAAGTATGGAGATATCTGACCTTATCATTCAGCCTGTGTGTAATGGTGGGTCTCTCCACATCCTATGAAATCAATCAACAAACATTCATTATGTGCCTCCTAGGTGCCAGGAACTATGGTAGGTGCTGAGGATACAGATGTAAGAAAAATGACACAGGCCCTGCCCTCAAGGAGCTTACCTTCTAAAACTAAAGGGTTAGACTTTTCAGGTCCCTTTCAGGCACAGGAAGCTATGTGGTACAGTGGATAGAAACACGGGGCCCAAAGTCAAGAAGACTTGAATTGAGTTCAAATCTGGCCTCAGTGACCCTAGGCAAGTTGCTTGATCTCTGCCTCAATTTCCCCATCTGTAAAACCGGGGATACCAAAGTAAAACTGAGGTCACATTTGGAAAGCCCCTATATATTACTACTTAGTAAGTTCTTAATAAATCCTTAAAGCTGTGAATTTGTAGTGAGGAAAATCACACCCTGGACACTGGCTCATTGTGTATCCTTGGGAAATCTCTTTCGTTCTCTGGGCCTCAGTTTCCCATGCTGTAAAAAGGGAATTGGTTTGATGGAAGCCAGGAAACCCTTGGCCCCAATCCTGCTTCCAGTACTTACTAGGCTGTGTGACCTTGGGGAAGTCCCTTTCACTATCTGGGCTTGTTTTCTTCCTGGTATTGGGGATACTAGGATTTAGAATCACAAAGACCTGGGTTCAGCTTCAGGATATTTCATTAAAAATGAGTTAATAGTTGTAAAGTCCCTAACTACTACCACTTAGTCGGGGCTTTGATAAATCCTCATTCCCTTTTTCCAGGACTGACTGTGTAATCACATAGTGACTAAAAGTCTACGTCCCGGCTATACACAGGCTAAGTTATAGATAGATAGCCAGCATTGCCTGATTTAACTTTAAAAAAATATTTTTTAAAGAGTTCTAGGTAGCTTAGCCCCTTCAAGCAATCTGTGGCCCCTTGGCTTGTTTCTCCAGGCATGGCCTTCAGGTTTAAGAGAGATTACCCCTTAGGCAGCCCTCAAGGAATTCCAAGTAGCTGCCTCTTCCCGGTCCTCTTGTCCAGAAGTCCTTCAGGACAAGTGGCTGTTATTTATATATCTTGTTTTGGTTTCCAGATTTCCTTTTACTCTTTATCTCATCTGATCCTCATGACAGCCCTGGGAGGTAGGGGGGGCTGGGGTAGGCAGGGTGGGCCTACAGAGGCTGAGTGACTTGACCACAGTCACAGGGTTTGTTAGGACTGGGACCTGGGCCCAAGCTTCTGATCTTTAACTTCATGAGGTCACCATTCCTCTCATTCTTCACCTTGCTAGGATTTATCCTGGCTTTCTCTGGTTATAGATATTTCTTTCTTTCCTCAAGTGGCACAGTCTCTCACATTTGTCTGATGTTCCTAATTTATCAAAGTCCCTTTCCTAGGCCTAATTGAGCCCCACAATGTCCCTCAGAAGTAGCATCAGTATCTGTGAACTGACAAGCCTTGAAAAGGATCATTGTGAGAGGTGAGTTCTGTGGACCTCAAAGAACCAGGGAATTGGGAGCTGATGCCCATCTTGTTCTTCCCCATGAGGTCAAGCAGAACAATCTAATTACAGCCTCAGAGATCTGGAGCTGGAAAGGACCTTAGAAGTCACTGACCCCCCACTCACCCCCCATTTGACATATGAGGAGACTGAGGTTCAGGAGATTGCCTAGGGTCATATCAACACTAAGTGCCAGAATCAGAATTTGAACTCCAGATTCAATGCCCTTTGAACCACTATGGCAGCTTTTCAGATACTTGAAGACAACTGTCATCATACATAGCCCCCTGTGCCCCACTCAAATCTTCTCCAGGCTAAGTAAACCTTCCCCGTTCCTTTTGTTGAGTTATATATTAGGCAAGGCCTCCAGGTTCATCATCTTGATCATCTTCCTCCTCGTGTGGCCATGTGACAGGGGGTGGTGCACTTGAGAGAACAGGAGTCTTTGCTTTGCCGTTGAGTATTTTTGTCATTTCAGTCAAGTCATTTCAGATTCTTCACGATTCCCTTTTAGGGTTTTCCTCATAAGGATACTGAAGTGGTTTGCCATTTCCTTCTCCAGTTCATTTTACAGATGAGAAAACTGAGTTCCTGTCTCAGGAACTTGCTAGTTATGTTACTCTGGTCCAGTCACTGGGCCTCAGTGTCTTCATCAGTAAAAAGAGAGGACTGGGCTCAATGACCACCCTTTTATGCTGTGGTTTCTAAAGTCTCTTCCAGCTCCAATTGTCTGTGAATTTGTGATTCTGTTAGAAGACATTTGGGGCAAAACGGGGACTTTTCCCTGTAGTCCACAATCACACTGCATCTGCAGCCAGCTTAAGGCTGAGGGAGCCTGAGATAGGAGGGACGATCTGGGGTCAATGCACCAATGGACTGTGGGTGAGGACAGATAAGGGGAAAGTGGTTCTCCTGCTTTCATTTCTTCTGTCTCTCCAGGCTTCCAGCAAAATGGGGAAGGGGACTGAAGATAGACGTTAAAGCTAAAATACAGGGCCTTTAGCCCTAAGCCTTGCTGCCACCAGTCCTACCTACCTGGCACTTCACACTCTTCTGCTCAGACACCTTGCCTTTGACAAAAAGACTTTGTCCTTAAATGCTTCAGTTTAACAAGCAGGCAGAGGGCCAAACACAGGAGGTTTAGATAGACACAAAGTCTTGCCTCTCTGGCCTTCTATGACTCAGTTCAGTAGGGGAGATACGACATGCAGGTAAGCTATGCAATATTTCAGGGTGAGTTCTTCAGAGAGGCCCAGGTGAAGGCTTAGACTGGTGGCAATGTTTTGTTACTAACAGGACTACTAACTAAAGGAAGAGTCCTCCAAGGAGGTAGTACCAATTGGGAATGGCACCATTGGAAGTAGACTTTAAAAGCTGGGTGGAGATTAAACAGGTACAAAAGGGGTACAAAGATGCTCCACGGAAATGTTGGGGGAGTACTTGGGGCAACCAGACTCACCCATTTAGGGTTGGAACCTGCTCTAGTAAACCCAGGGGTAATCCCAAGTTGGGTGACCTTCGGTTTCCCAAAGGAACTGAGTGGGAGTTTGTGGGCACCTGCTATCCAAATCTAACACTCTAGCTTTTGCTTACCTGTCCTTAGCACCCTATGCTATGGGTGAAAAGGTAGACTCCTCCCTTTCCTGATTGGTGCCCTTTTCCTTATCATCTTTATTTTGTACTCTTGTGTTCTCTCTAGCTGTCCCTCATTACAACCTCTAGGAAAAAGGATAGAAGGCTTATGGTTCTTTTAGTCTGGCACCTTTGTTTATCAGGTGTCTTGCTCCAGGTTCCACAACTACAACATAGCAGCTGAGACTCCAACAGGTCTCCCAACTCTAAAGCCATATTACTTCTGCTATAGATCTGTTGCCTTGTGGGCATCAGGTCTCCTGGACTGTACTCAGGCCCTTCTTATTTTTGACTGTTGAAATTCTTACCTGTCTGCTGAACCTATTTCAAATGTCAACCTCTCTAGGAAACTGCCCCAACTTTATACTGTACTTTTTTGCATCTCTATGAGATATTTAATTACAATAATATATAATATTATGCAATAGTAGCCATGTTTGTGTCTTGACCTTCTTCTAGAATGAGAATTCCATGAGGGTAAGAGTCAACCACATCTTAGCTAAACTGTGCTTCTTCCCCATCATTATAGGATTTTATCCACAGTAAGGGTTTAAGAAATATTTGGGAAATTGAATCTGAACCTCAGGGATATTGATCATAGGCTTTAAAGGTCATTTGGCAGAGTCGTTATGGATGACTGATTTAGGGTTAATGATTATTCATCGAAGGTTTATAGATTTAGAGCTAGAAAGTTCAATCCTCTCATTTTACAGATGAGGAAACAGATTCCCAAGGGTTAAATGACTTGCCCAGATAGTAAGGTTCTGGGATGGCTTCAGACCTAGATTTTCCTTATTCCAAGTCTACCCATTGCAAGCAGTACTCCTCCCCAAATGTTGGGCTAAAGATCAAAAGCTTCAGGGAGCAGTGAGCTTTACTTAGAGAATTGTAGGTGCCCCTTGGTGGTTGAGCTATTTTGTGAGGGCCTCAGAGACTGTGTAGACTTGTTGGAACATCCCTCTCTCCTCTGCCCCCAATTCTGAGATCTCTCCCCCTCAAATAACTGAAAGAGCTGGCTTTCCTCCTATTCTCTTGGGGCAGGTCCCTTCCTCTGCCCAGGGCTTTTGTTATCTTATTTGTAAAATAAGGGTGCTAGGTTCTATGCTCCCCAGGAAGCACCTTCTGTGTGCAGAGCCTGGGATAGGCTCTAGGGCTAATGTAAAAATGGAATGTAAAACACAGCCCCTGTTCATAGATAGCTACAAGACATATTACAATAGTAAGTCTGTGCTATATGAGGTCTGGGGGGGGGAGGCCATTACTGGGTGGGATGGTGACTAGATCGAGGGAGGCATCACTGGGTGAGATGGTGACTGGAGTGCTAGGTCTAGGAGGCTTCTTGGAGGAGGTAGTGGTAGAGGGCTTTAAAGGATGTATAAAAATGGTAGAGATATGGAGGCAAGGCATTCCAGGACTCAGAAACAGCCTGAGCATTGGTGCAGAGGTAGGAAAGTAGGGGACTTATTTGGGGGGATGGAGGGAGGATGAAGAGTTGTCTACTTTGGCTAGAGTTCAGAGTTTAGGGAAAGGAGTCATGTGAAAAATTTGGAAAAGTAGGATGCTGCACTTCATGGGAAGCCTTGACTAATTAAGCAAAGGAACTTAAAATGTATGTGGGAGGTCATGGAAGAATTATTTGAACCTTTGTGATTATGAGTGACATCAGATCTCTGAGCTAAAAAAAAAAAAATTCCAGTGGGATAATGTGTTAGGTTGGAGGAGAGAAGAGGTACCAGGTCTGGCTATCAGTCAGAATTGAAGGGGAACCTTAAAGATCATCTAGTTCAATTTTCCCATTTTTACAGACCTAACAACTGAGTCCCACTGAAGAAAAGAGACTTGGCCAAAGCCTCAGAGGTAGTGAGAGAGGGGAAGCAGGTTTCAAACTTGGGTTCTATCTCTGACTCCACTGCTCTTTCTACTAGGATGTGGTGTTTCTAGGTGGTACAGACAGTGGTGGTAGAAGAAATAGAAGGGGAGGGGGTGAATGGAGGAACTGTGCGTCGTTCTGCAGAGGCTCTGGTCTTCAGAAGATCTGGATCGTGCTGTAAGTCGTTCTGCAAAGGCTCTGGTCTTCAGAAGATCTGGATCGTGCTGTAAGTTGTTCTGCAAAGGCTCTGGTCTTCAGAAGATCTGGATTGTGCTGTGCGCTGTTCTGCAGAGGCACTGGTCTTCAGAAGATCTGGATCGTGCTGTGCGCCGTTCTGCAGAGGCACCGGTCTTCAGAAGATCTGGATCGGGCTGTGCACACTGGTCTTCAGAAGATCTTGATCGTGCTGTCGTTCTGCAGAAGCACTGGTCTTCAGAAGATCTGGATCATGCTGTTGTTCTGCAGAGGCACTGGTCTTCAGAAGATCTGGATTATACTCCCTGCTCACCTGATTACTAGCTTTAAGCCCATTCCTTCACATCTCAGGGCTGCAGTTTCCTGCTCTGTGAAATGGAAATAATGACCTTTGCACTGCCTTGCTATGGGAGAAAATTTTTTTGTCAGCCGTTTAAAGTATTCTGTTCTTCAGGGATGGCTCTGGGCAGGAGGATGTACCTACTCTTTACAGGGCAACTGGCAGACTAGCTAGTCTAGGAGGGTCTTCTGGCCTGCTGTTGGTCCCCTGATGCTGCAGTTAGCCAATGCTGCCTCCCCCTGGCTGTCCTAGGCCAGAGGATGGGTGGTGGAGTGGAGAGGGGGAGGAGGAGAAGGGGGCAGGGCAAGCTGGTTGGCAAGAGCAGTTGCTGGCTGATTGTGAGGTGCCCCAGCGAGAACTTGGGGCAGTGGTACATCTCGGGTTTCTCTTGGTAGGGAGGGCTCCATGCTGGCCGGCCTAGGTTTCTGATGACTCTGGACACATGCTGAGTGTGTGTTACCCAGCCCCTTCTGAGAAGGACAGGGGGAAAGGTGGGAGGTGGTTGTGGTGCCCTGGCCCTGGGAAATAGAGCCTGTCTCTTCACTGTCTCCTAAGTACAAAGCAGAATTTTCTTCTCCCCCATTTCCCTATTCCCTTTCCTCCCTTTCCTTTCTCTCTGCCCTCTTCTCTCCCCCCAGTATTTCTCTTCCTTTTTTCTCAAGCCCCTGGGAGGGTATTAACAAAGAAGCCATGCTTTCCCTTTATGGTTGGACAAACCAAGGCCAGCAAGAAGTAAAGAGGGATTAATTAGGTTACCATCCTGGCATGGTTTGAGAAGTGGTAGGAAGGTTCTTCCACCTCACCTCTCCCTGACACATCTTACCTCCTAGCCTTGATTCTGGGGATTCTGGAGTTTTCTTGGCAAGGATACTGAGTAGTTTGCCATTTCCTTCTCCAGCTCATTTTACAGATGAGGAAACTGAGGCAAACAAGGCTAAGTGATTTGTCCAGGGTCACCCACCTAGTAAGTGTCTGAGGCTAGATATGAACTGAGGTCTTCCTGACTCCAGGCCCAGCACACAAACACATACATAAACATATACATACATACATACATGTACGCACATGCAGACATGCACATACAGAATTTATAGCAAGAAGACCTGGATTTGAATCCTGACTCTGCTAAGCTTGTTATCTTAGCCAGAATCACTCTCCTGCAGTTCTCATATTCTTTATTCTAAAGTCTCTTCTGGCTTTGGCATTCTACAGCCCTGTAAATGTGGAGCTACATTTCTTGTAGCTCCAGTTCTTGCCCTCCCCCACTTCGTTTGCTTTATAAATAATACCTCCACTAAACACTGTTTAGAACCCTACAGCTATGGTCCAATGGGGATTGTCCCTTCTATTTTAGAATAATTTCCCCAGTTCTTATCCTACAGAAGCCCTGAATGTCTGAACTAGGAGGGATCTCTTGGGGGTCCTGGATTTGGTAAGTGCAGGAGTATTGCTAACCTGGGCCTCTGCCCTTCTGTTCCCCCTGCTGGGTAGGCTTCAAGGAGACTGCCTTCCTCTACGCCATCTCCTCAGCCGGCCTGACCCATGCCCTGGCTAAAGCATGCAGCGCCGGGCGCCTGGAGCGCTGCACCTGTGACGAGGCGCCAGACCTGGAGAACCGCGAGGCCTGGCAGTGGGGGGGCTGCGGAGACAACCTTAAGTACAGCAACAAGTTTGTCAAAGAGTTCCTGGGAAAGAAGTCCAGCAAGGATCTGCGTGCCCGTGTGGATTTCCACAACAATCTGGTGGGGATGAAGGTGAGCGGGACCCCTGACAGAGGGAGGAAGGGGCAGAAGGAGGGAACTGTTACTCATCTTTCCTCTTGGCTTGGGTCACCCTTGGAATTTAAGAATCATGGGATTTAATAGGTGGGATAGAGTAGTCATGTAGCTCAATTAAAGACCCACTCTAGCATTCCCATCAGATGATGGTCACTGAGCCTTGGAGCTCTCCAATGAAGGGGTGCCTCCCAAGGCAGCCCATTCGACTCTGGGAGAGTCCTAGTGATTGGGAAGGTTTTTTCCTGATATCAAGACAAAATTTACCAATTTGTAACCTCTACCTATTGTTCTTGGTTCTTTGCTATTTCTCTCCTAGTCACCTTCAGTGGGTCATAGTTTTCCCAGAAGTATGGATGGGTCACCTTGAACCATCCCAATTCTCTGGTCACACCTGCTTTAGGATGATTGGATTTAGAACAGGAAAGTGATCTTCTAGTCAAAACTCCCCATTATACATACGGGGAAAACTAAAGCCCCATTCTGGTATATATATATATATACACCCAAGGTCATACATAGTATACGTGACATTGCTGGATTTGAACTTGGATCCTCTTATTTCAAATGCCATGTTATTTCCATGATGTAACTGCCTTATGACCCATGGTCTGTGTCTGATGTTTCTTTTGCGTTTCTGGGTAGCTTTGTTAAGTAACAGAAAAACATCTTGCATGGGAGAGTCTATAACCCTTCCTATCTCTGTTCTCTGTGTCTTTCTTGTCACTCTAATTAGATTCTAAGCATCCTGAGGGCAGCAATGATATCTTTTCCTTTCCTTCATTCCGTCCTAAGCTGGGTACACAGTTGGTGCTTACTAAAATTTAGAACATAAAAGATCAGATCTGTTAGCAATCTTAGGTCATGGAATGTCAGAAGCAGAAGGGACCATAAAACATGAAATATTAGGGTTGGAAGGGACCTTAAAATTTGCATCATCCAGTCCACCTCATTTTACAAAAGGGAAAAACTATAATTTGTGTCTGTTTGTGATGAAGTGACTTGTCCCACTATTAAACTGTCATACCCAGGTCTTTTGACTCTGTAGTCACTGACTTTTCCCTTCTGCCTTGAAAAGCATAGAACACAGGATGTGGTCACACACCACAGAATGTGATTTGCGGCTAGTATGATGTATTTGACTTGTGGTTAGGAGAGATCTGAGTTCGAATCTTGTTTATGACACATCAACTGGATGGACTATGGGCAAGTTACTCTACTCTCTGAGTCTAAGTTTCCTCATCTGTAAGATGGGAACAGTGATACCTATAAGTCTCTGTCTGACAGAGATGTCATAAGAATAAATGTTGTGAGAATAAATGAGATAATGCTTTTGTAAGTGTTTTTAAAGCATGATCTAACTATATGGTGATGGCTGTTGTCATTAGTAATAATAAAATTAATAAAATAATAAATTATAATAAAAATAATAAATAATAAAATATTAACAGTGTAAGCACCAAAAAGGAACTTAGAAATAATTGAGTCTGAGACAGGAGTGGGGAACTACACATGGCCTCTAGGACTTTGGGTGTGGCCTTTTGACTGAGTCCAAGTTTTGCAGAACAAATCCTTTTATTAAGGGGATTTGTTCTGTAAAGTTTGGGTTCAGTCAAAGAGCTGCATTTGAGGACCTAGAGGGCCACATGTGGCCTCAGGGCTGCAGGTTCCTCACTCCTGGTCTAAGACTCCTTTTATAGAGGAAGGAAATAAGGCTCAAAGTTCCTTGACCAACTCAGTGAGTTAGAGGTACAGCTAAGTCTATAATTAATAATAATCTTAAAAAACAACAACAATGGCTAGCATTTTTATAGCACTTTGAGGTTTGCGAAACACTTTACAAATATTGGTTCATTTGTGGCTGGTAACATCCTTGGGAGGTAGGTGCTATATTATCCCCCATTTTACAGATGAGGAAACTGAGGCAGACAGAGGTTAAGTGGCTTGCCCAGGATCATACTGCTAGTAAGTATCTGTGGCTGCATTTGAACTCGAGTCATCTTGATTTCTGGTTTAGGGCTCTAGCCACCATAACACCTAGCTTTCCAGCACAGTGCTTAGGGATCTCTCTTTGACTTTATTTTGTTTAATAATTTTGTCCACAACTCGGATCAAAACACAGAAGACTTAACCAGATTTTCAGATGACACAAAGCTGAGATGGAGAGCCAGGACACCGGATGGCAGAGTCGGGTTCTAAAACATGTCTTTCGAGGGGTGAAAAAGGGACTGAAACCAGCAAGATGAACTTTTTCCAAAGATTTATGATTTCATCTGAATAGATCCCCATCCTTGCTCTGCTGACACGAACCACAGCCCCTCTATGCCTTAATAGACAGTTCTGTGTCCAAAAACGTCACCATCCTGTGGCCTCGCTTCTGGTGATGAGCTTCCTCGCTCTTGCACTGTACGTCTGTTGTCTCAGGACCAATTAGCTTAGCCACCTCTGTCCTGTACTCGGCTTGGTAAGAGCTGCCAGATCTCGTGTCGTTGGTCCCTGGAGGAGTCCATGGAGGAGCATTTCAGTGGAGGAAGATAGAATTAAACACAGATATATAGGAAGTTTAGCATTTAGATGAAAAAAACAATCCACTGTCCAGGAACAAGACAGGAGGGGGGTGGAGCTCAGCTTAGCAGCTGCTAATGTGGAAAAAGATAGGGGTGGGGGTGGGGGGTTTGTTGACAGCAGTTACTTTAAAAGAAGGCTCTCGCCATCCTCAGCCAGCGTAATGTCCAGAAAAGGGAAAGAGATAGTCCCGCTGGATTCTGTGCTGGTGGGTAGGACTTGCCGGTGAGAGGGGGGAGTGGGATTAGAGATTTACTGAGTTGGATTCTGTGATTTATTGGTGTAATATAGAAGCAATGTGTTGTAGGAGAAAAAGGTCATTAGTCAGGAGTCCTGGCATGGATATTATAGGCCCTGGGTCATGGCCTATAGACCTGCAGGAATCCTTGGGAATTATCTAATCTCCCTTTCTTCATATCCCTAGTACTTAGCACAGTACTTGGTATATAGCAAGTAATTTTACAGATAAGTGGGGTCAATGACTTCCTAAAAGTCACAGAGGCATCCGAGTTGGGATTTGAATCCAAGCCTTTTGGTTCCAATGTTTCCACCGTACCAGGCTGCCTTCCTGAATTGGTTTCTCCCTCCATGAAATTGGTAGAACGAGCTTTGCACTCTGTACTTGGCAGGGTCATTGTAAGGAGAACATTTTGCAAGCCTTAAAGAAATGGGAGCTGTGGTGCTGCTGACGATGATGCTCTTCCTCTTTGAGGCTGCCCGCCGTGATTATGTGGCCAGGTTGTCGTTACCCAATCTGCCAGGTCTCTGCGGGAGCTCCCGGGCTTTTGGCCCTAGCCTGGGGAGGAGAAGAGCCCGACCACGCTGGTGGTCTCTCCCCATCTCCCTGACAGCATGCTTTTTCCCTGTTTCCCGCCTGCCGGCTGGCTTGTCTTTGGAACAGGCCCTGTGGTGCTGAACTGGGGGCTGGTGGGGGAGGCTTCATAGCTGAGCCAGTAATCCCCGGGACAACACAGCCCTCCTCCCTTCCCACCCCAACCCCCAGACAGGGGCTGTGTGTCTCTGGCCTTTTCCAAGGAGTCTAGAGCATTTTCTTTCCCTTCACATACTTTATCCCTCCTAATCTATCCCCCAGTGGTGCCCCCAGCCCAGGAGTCCATCAGACCTGTCATGTCCTGCTAAGTGCTTACCATATGACCTCAATAGCTAATGAAAGACCCAGCTTGTCTGGCGTGAAGATGAGGTAATTAGAGCGAGGACTTCTGTGAGCTCCCTTTTATTGGGAAGCAGAAGTTCTGAATTACCCACTTATTAAAAAACCAATTTCCCCCCTGTCTCTGCCAAAGCCCCTCTCCTGCCTTCAGCTGTTTAAGGGGAGGTGATGGGGTCTCCAGCCCCGTTGCTGGGGAGGGTGGTCTCGAGTGCAGATTAAATCAGAAAGGGCCAGTTTCCTTTCTTGTCTCTCTCGCCCCTTACCCCACCCCACATCCCTCTAGACTATGACTCTTTTGTAACCTATTAATGAAAAGTCAGAATATTAAAAGCACTCAATTAGTTCCACCGGGCCAGGATAAGTGATGTTTTAATTAAATTCGTCCAGGTTTCTCAGCAAAGCATCATCAAACGTGACTCTTTTCCTTGCTCCCGTCTCAGAGAGTGTTCCCAAGCCCCCTAATCCCCCTAGGAAGCCTGCCCTTTCCTGATCTGGGTCTGTCCCCTGAAGCATGGCTGGCCTCGGACAAGGACAAGGAGCTGGACTGGGAGGTGTTCAGAGTCCATTTGCAGCCCTCCCCACTCTTTGGGGATGTTCCCTGTCTTAAACTGTTACTCTATTTTGATTCTTGGTAGTGGCTATAGGGGGGAAAAAACAGTCAGCTTTGAGTTAGGAGACCTGGGTTCAAGGCCTAGCTCTGCTATTAACTGACTAGTTGGGTGATTTTGAGCAAGTCATTTAACATTTCCAGGTCTCAATTCCCTCCCCACTCTCCCCCTGCATTTTTAAGGGAGTTATTCTAGATAACCTCCAAGGTCCCTTCTCATTTCAGCATTCCATGATCCTGATTGTGTGTGTTGTATTGTGTGTGTGTGTGTATCTGTTTAACTTCCTGTCTCTTTAGACCTCCAGACACAGGCTTTAGGGGAAAAATTAATCTTTACATTCAGACTGTGTGCATTAGTTGAAAGAGCCAGTTTGGGGAGTCAGAAGACCTGCCTCCCAATTCCAGTGCTTGAGTAGCTCAGTGGTTCTGGAGAACTTCTCTGGACCTTGATTCCTCTTTTTGTAAAAGGACTGGGTTGGACTTAATTGAGCTTCAAGGTCCTGGCGTTCTCCCCAGCCCTAACAGTCTGGAGAGATAGTAGTGAGGTGGTGGGAGGGATGTCGAACTGGTAGTCTGGAGGCTTGGGTTGGAATCTTGGCTTGGATATTGATTAGCTGTATGATTTTGGGGAAAGTCACTCTCTGTGAGACCCTGTGACCTGAAGTTTCTTCATCTTTAAATTAAGTACAGCAAAAATAATTACCTACATCATGCTGGTCAATTGTGAGGAGAAGTACTCATTGAGGAAAACCTCAGAGACTTGGGGGCAGTTGATTCAGTTTCAGTGAAAAAGACAGTGGAAAGTATCCTGGATTTGGGGTCTGGAGACAGCCAGATTCAGGTTTTGGTCTTGCCACTTGTGACCTGTGTCACCCTGAGCATTAAATTAAATAGCCTTTGTGAGCCTGTTTCCTTGCTTAGAAATTTAGGGGGTTGAATCAAGTGGTTTCTAATGTCCTTTCCAACTCTGAATCTCTGCTTCTGAGACCCGAAACATCTACCATACATTAGACAATCCTTGGAATACCAACACATAATGACAGTCCCTGCCTGTAGAATTTAAATCTCACAGGGAGTATAGGGAAAATACACACAGATAACTTTAGAGGCAGCTTGGTAGAGCGGGCAAAGGACTGGCTTTGGAGTTAGAGGACCTGAATTTGAATCTTGACTCTTCCACTGACTGGTTGCTTGACCTTGGACAAGTCACTCTCTGAATCTGGGTTTTCTCACCTGTAAAATGTTCTTTCCAGCTCTAGGTATATAATTCTATAAACTAGGGAGGGCAAGAAAGGGAATTGTGATATTAGGGCTGGAGAACTTTGCATGAGAATCCCTGGCACATTTGTCCTGGCAGCATCGATCTGTTCCCACTAGCTCTTTTCTCTTCTTTTATTCCGGATAGGGGATTCCAGTGCCTGCCTCCGAAGCAAGCTCAAGTGAAATCTCTATAATCTCAGCATTTTTGAATGTGTCCCAAAAAGTCTGAATTGAATAACAGCTGAAATTTATGTAGGAGTTAGCTTACCTTGTAGGAATGTGGGAATAGGAATAGGTACTTGTAACTTCATCATGGTGAGTACACCCTCCAGTGGGGCAGATCACAGCCCATCCATGCCCTCTCATCCTGGATGACTCTTAACCCTCAGTCTCTCATAAATCATAAATCATGCCTGGGCCACCCAGTGTGCTGACGGCCTTCCCTTTAATATTTGGCGGGCACTCCACAGTACCTCACTCTTGCTCTGGACTCAGATGGCATTTTTTCCCCTTATCCTGTATCCTGGACGGCATCTTTCATATCATATTTTGCATTTGAGCCATGGTCAGGCATGGGCTGCAGTCTCTTTGCGTTCACCACATAGCTTCCCGTTGCCCTTTGGATCGCCCATGATTCTGGTTCTTGCATGGTATTCTGAGCTTTGCAGTCAGAGGAATGTCAGGTTTTTGTGTTTTTGTTTTTGTTTTTTTTTAACTCAAGGGCAGCTTGAAGCATCCATACAGTTTCCCCAACTCTTTCGGGGAACTCCACAACACTTCATTGTGTTCCTCCTCAGTCACAGAGCAGGAAAGTGAATCCAAGGAAGGGAAGTGACCTTTGGAAGTCACAAAAAAAGAGAGGAACTGGGTCTTGGATTCAAGTCTTTATACTCCAGATTCAAGGTTCTTTTAACAGCACCAGGCTGCCTCCAAATGTAAGCCTAAATCTGCCCCTTGACCACTCTCATCCTTGGTACTTAGTTCTGCCCTCTGGCATTGAGCAGACAAAATCTAATCTGCCTTTTACATGGTCGCTCCTCAGATACTTGAAGTAAGCTGTTGTATTCTCCACAGCCTTCTTTTCTTTAATTTCTTCAGTCTTCCCATCCTATGGCCTTGAGTTATGTGTGCACAATGAAACAGGCTGGACCAGCCCTGCTCAGTCATAGAATTGAGAGCCAGATGCTTTGGCAATCCTGTGAAGCCCGAGGACCTTGAATCAGAGTCATGTTTTTAAGTGCATGAAATAAAAGCTGTAGGATTTCAAAGGCTAGCCAAAGGATCATGAAAGTAAAGATGTTATTTTTTTTTCACTGTCCAAATTCACAGACTATCAGAAATCTATCCACACTCTCGTTGGGGCTCCATGGATCACAATCAGGGTAGGAAGCCCAGGTTTCAAGCTAGGGGGGGACCATAGAGGTCATCTGGTCTAATTTTCCCATTTTACAGCCTGGGAAAGCTAAAGCCCAGGAAAGGGAAGAGACTTGTTCCAGGTCCTACAAGTAATAGAAAGAAGGACTCAAACCCAAGTCTGCTGACCCCTAAATCCAGTGTTTATTCCCCCATCTCAAGGCCTCTGCCTGTTGAGGAGTTGATAGGAGCCTGGTGTGTGAAGGCAAGTCTGTGATATCTCAGCTGATGACTTTGACTGGCTTTTAATGTGCCCTTCCCCCGCCCTCAAGGGTGAGGCTATTGTTGGGAGAAGGGATAGGATGATGCCAGGATTCCCAAGTCCTTGGGGCGATAAGTCTCCAGGTTCAGACAAACTTTCCTTAGCTCCAAGTAGTTAATTGTCTCCATCCCCTCCCTGCTTCTCTCTCTGTTCCTGCCCCAAGCCCCTCCATGTACACATGAATCATCCGCTTAGTCTCTTCTTGCTATGGGCCCTGATGCTTACAAACAACACAGTGAGCTTCCCCTCTCTCCTCCTCTCACCTTTCCAGTCCCTCTGGACCCCAGGGGCCCAGGGCCACACATTTGTCCTTGGTCCTTGGGCACAGCAGTGTCCAGGACTCACTACCCTGGGACCTGCCCTCAGTGGGCAGAGAGCATACACATCTAAAACATACCATCTTTTCCCCATTAACAAGTAAAGTCCTTGGGATCAGGAGCTTACTTCCTTTTAGCCAGTATCTGGCACATAGTAGGCCCTTAATAAATGGTTATTGAATTCCCAGGTGTATTAATGATGATTTTTTAAAATCATAGGACCAGCTGAGAGGAGCTTTAGAGAGAACCTGGGAAATGTTTGTCTTTACAAGGGGAAATGAAATGACTTGTCTAGTATTACACAGGAGACTCAGAAGGGTCTTTCCACTGCCTGACATATCCATAGTTACTGTACTTGCAGGTATATAAGTGTTTTCTACCCAGATATCCTGTGAGGCAGGTCATGCCAAGTCTTCTCTCCTTCCTTCCCACCCATTTTATAGATGGGGAAATTGAGGCTCAGACTTGCCTCTTCTAAGATCACAAAGCTGTATAAAGAAATTAGAGCCAGAGGGTTTGATTTACTATGCCATAAATTGTGTATAAGCTGTGACCGCATTTTATCTAGATTTGATCTCTCTTCCAGTGCTGAGCATGCGTCTGACATCCATAGCCATGATTACAACGTCTCTGCTTTCTAGAGTGTTTTTGTAGGTTGTAGAGTATTTTCCTCCTACAGGCCTCTGAGGCAAAGAGTATCTTCCTTTTATAGATGAGAAAATTGAGGCTTAGAGCATTTACACAATGTGCTTATGTGTTCACACAGCTGTGCAGCAGTACCAGTCGCGATCTGAATCCAGGTCTTTTGATTCAATCAAATTCAATAAGAATTTATTTTTTAATTATTGACATCTTTTGTTTTTATTTATGTTCTATTTTTAATAATATTTTATTTTCCCCCACTTGCGTGTTAATACTTTTTTTAACAGTAAAAAAAATAAAGTTTTGAGTTCCAAATTCTGTTCCTCCTTCCCCTCCTTCCCCCCTCCCAGAGGTGGTGAACAATCTAGATATCTTTTGTTCTTGTTTTCATTTCTGAATATCTCCCTTGTTCTTCCACAACTCAACAAGCCGTCCCTTGTAACAAGAGTAAGAAAACAGCAAAAAGAAATGGAAAGAGGAAACTGACCAAGCAGTTAACCATAGTATATTTAGTGCTCTTCTGCCTTTCAAAGAGGGAAAGGAGGGACATCATTTCTTTCTCTGGGGTCAAGGCAAGTCATTAGAATTCTACAGTATTCAGTTTTGTTTTTCAGTATGCATTTATCAGACACCTAATGTGAGCCAGGCGCTATACTAGGTACTGATGAGGTTGTCAATGGAGAGATCCAGCCAGAATGCTCTAGGGAAATGTGAGTAGGGAGACCTCACTTTTAGCTAATGGGAGAAGGCTTCCTGGGGGCAGAGGCACCAATGCCAAGCATGTAGAAAGAAGATGGAAGGGCAGTCATTGTCCCATTGCAGAGTCCTGTTGAACTATTTCTGAAATTTGAGACATGTTGCCGAGAGATCCTTAGCTCAAGGGCCCCAGACTAAGTGCTGAGACTTCAGATCACCCTTGGGGCTGGAGGAACAGGGAAAGAACAGCAGGAGAGAACAGGAACACTGCCCCTGCTTTGCTTTTCCCTAGTTTTTGCTCCTTCTGTTTTCTTTCCTTTCTTCAAGTCATCCTTGTGCCAAGAATGGACTGTTGGTTTCTTGAAGCCCTTCCTTGCTTTGGGGCATTTGCATGGGACCTGGGAATAAGAAAATAAGGGTTTGAATCCTGGCTTATAAATTGTGCTGATCCTGAGTGGATCAATCCCTTCCCCTCCTCTGAACCTCACTTCCCCCTTCTTCAAAATATAATAAACCTTATACTGCCTTCGTGAAGAGGGCTATGAGGAACAATGGGCTTTGTAAACCTTCCAAACCTGGGACCTGCTGTTATTCTAGCTAGGTAAAGGTCATGCTCTTCCCACTGACTACTGGCCCAGAACAAGAGGTGAGATGTTATGCCCATTTTCCAGGTGGCAAGGGGGGGAGGAAGAAGGGACAACAATTGAGTTTGGCATCCAGATAAGGTGGAGTTCAAAAGGCACCAGAGACAAAAGGGTCCAGATTTGTTTGGCGGGTCTTGATTACATGAGCCTGTGTAGCAGTAAGGAGGGAGACTGATGTGGCTGGAGTGGAGGAAGCATATTGGAGAAGAAGGTAAGGCAGGGAGGGTGGAAGCAAGATGGTGGAGGGCCTTGACTGTCAGACTTAGGAATCTGGCCTTTGTCCTGGAAGCAATGACTTTTGAGGAAGACAGTGACGCGTCAAAAATAGCATGCCAAGAAGTTGAGCCTGATGGGGGTGGGTGGAAAAGAATGAAGGAGTGCCACCATCCCACCAGTCATGAAGGCTTCAAATCTCAATGTCACCTTTGACTTCTCTTCCCCTCATCCCATGCATCTGATCAGTTGCTGAGTCTTGTTGATATATCCAAATATTTCTTGGTATCTTCCTAGCCAGAGTAATCTTCCAAATACAAAGATCATGGTGGTTCCTCACGGCTTATTGATTAAAACAGAGATGCCTCGGAGACCCTGGCATTCAAGGCTCTCCGTTATCATGGCCCTGGTTTATCTTAGCGCTCTTCTCTTACATTACTCCCCTTCCTGGCCACTACTTTTCAGGCACACTGGTTTCCTTTCCCTCCCTGACTCTTTCTTGTCCTGAATGAATTGTTGCTTTCTCCAAATCTTTGTTCCAGCACCTAGTTCAGATAGTACTTTCTCCTTTAAGCCTTCTATGACTTACCCTTCACCTTCTCACTGGTGAAAGTAATCAATGATCTCTTCCTTCTTATATCCATCACAGCCCTAGGCATGGCTCTCCTTTACACATCTCATTCTCCTTCCCATTGTTGTTTGCATTGCTGTCTTATTCCCTACCGTCCTCCCCTTCCTTTGATTGTTATTTTCCTGAGGGCAGGAGTTGGGCCATTCCTGAAACACAGGTGCCAGGTAAGTAACAGCTGCTTAAACCACATTTGTGGAATGAGGTTGTTTTTTCAATAGATCAAGAACTGTCTTTCTCATCCCTTTGGTTTTGGTGTAGCTGAGCAGGCTGCAGAGGTGCTTGGTTCCTTCTCTTCCCTCCTTGACTCTACCCACCTGCTTCCTTTCTTCCCCAGGTGATCAAAGCTGGTGTGGAGACCACCTGCAAATGCCATGGGGTGTCTGGCTCCTGCACCGTCCGCACTTGCTGGCGCCAGCTCTCACCATTCCATGAGGTGGGCAAACAGCTGAAGCAGAAATACGAGGCCTCCCTCAAGGTGGGGAGCACCACCAACGAGGCCACCGGTGAGGCTGGAGACATCCCACCTCCGAGAAGGGCCCTGGGTTCTTCAGGCCCTGGCACTGACCCTCTCCCACGCACCCCAGACCTGGTGCACTTGGATGACTCCCCCAGCTTCTGCCTAGCGAGCCGGTTCTCCCCAGGCACAGCTGGCCGGAAGTGCTACAAGGACAAGAACTGTGAGAGCATGTGCTGTGGGCGTGGGCACAACACGCAGAGTCGGGTGGTGACTCGGCCCTGCCAGTGCCAGGTACGCTGGTGCTGCTATGTGGAGTGCAAACAATGCACCCAGAGGGAGGAGGTCTACACCTGCAAAGACTGACTGTCTGCTGGCTGTCCGGTTGCCTTCTCCTCCCCATTTGGGGCCGTGGTGGGAGGGGACAAGGCTCTGCTCTGACTCTGGCCTCCAGACAGACACACAGGGTTTGACAGAGGCGGTTCTTGGATTCAGAAGGCAATGTTGATGATGTAAGCACTTTTGTGTGTGTGTGTGTGTGTGTGTGTGTGTGCATGTGTGTGTGCGTGCATGCATGTGTGCACACATGAGTGTGTGTACATGTGTGTGGTTGTATGTGCGGTTGTGTGTGCCAATGGCGCACGGGGGCTGGTGGGACAACCTAGCTGTACTGATCTTCAAGCCCTTCCCTCTCTTACTCCCTGCCCTCCACACCAGTGTTTGACTCTGGGACCCCAGCTGCCAACTCAGTCTGAACTATTCTAACTGGTATCTCAGTCCACCCCCTCCCTGATTCCATGCATTTTCTCCCACATCTTAACTTGTTGACTGCCCCCCCAAACTGAGCTAAGAGCATGTGGGACTCCTTCCCCCATTCCTGCATTCTCTTCTCTCAGTCTTTCTTTGGTCAGGGCTGAGGGAACAGAGAGAGGAAGAGGAGGGAGTATGGTAGGCGTCTCTTTTTTTTGGAGGCCAGGGTGGAGGAGGGTAGGTTAAGGTCCATATTGAAGCCAGTAGTACTGCCCAAAGAGCCTCCAGTGGCAAAGAAACAATTTTTAAGTTGGAAGAGACTTTCAAGTTCGGTCCCCTGAAGCCTCAGGAGGCGAGGAACCTTCCTTTGCCCACAATCTCATTAGCAGCTAAGTGAGGGGGTGCAGCCTGGGCATGAAAATGGGTCCTAGGGCAAACCTTAGGGCATGGCTGACTCATCATTGGAGAAAGGGAGATTTTCACCCAATGTGTGAGAAAGACTTTCTAATGATGAGAGATGCCCTAAGGTGGAATGGACTTTTTGGGCAGGTAGCGAGTTCTCCTTTGCTGGATACTGTTTCTGGGATTCATGCTTCATGTACAGGTTAATCTTGGAGAGAAGCTGTCTGAGCTCTCATCCAGCTTAAAGGTTTTGTGATCCAGCCTTCTGGCTTCCTATCCTAGAACTTACACTCCCCAACTCTCCCCTAGGCTCCTCACTGACAGGGGTGATGGAACAGGGGAGGATTTCAGAACCCCAAAGAGACAGGAGTCCAGAGGAGGGAGGCTCATGACTCGCCTAGCTGGTTCCTTAAGCCCCCTCCCCTTTCTTAGCACTATCACTGACTTTGGAAAGCAAGACCACTAGAAGGCTGTCTTTGATTCAGGGAATTGGATGTTTGATCCCTGTTCCATCCCTGATCCTGTCCTACCAGGGATTGAGTTAATTGGATTTTTCCTTCCCTTCTTTTCTAGAATGACACCAGGCACTTCTCTTCTAGTTAGAGCAAATGTCAGTGATTATTTTTTGTTGTCTTTTGTTATTATTATTAATATTATTATTAATTATTATTATTCCCTCCCCTTGCGCATCTTGTCTTATATATGCGCACATTTCTCACTTCTGAAGGGATAGGTAGAGTCTGAATGAGGCAGTAAGACCCTCACATCTAGATAAGGGGATTGTACCCATCTAGTCTTTATCCATTGATGGTCTATCCAAGTGGTCTAGCTGGCCCACCCTCTGCCTCTACCTTGCCCTGTCCCCTTCTTCCCTTGACTCTGCTTCATGGTTTTTTGTGTTTTTTTTTCTGGAAACCACTAAATTGAAGAATTTATTTTCAAATACAATGAAACAGAAAAGACAAACACACACAAAGACGCAAACCTGTTCCTATCCACTTAGTCATCTGGGATGGTGAAGCCTAGTGCCTTCTCTGCCTGAGTAGAGGGGGTAACATTATGAGGACTGACCTTTCTCTACCCCAATTAAGGAAAAATCAATGCTTCTAAAGCTGTGAAGTGGAATCCAACACCCCCCATGTCCTCTTAGGATCCCTTGAGTGCACTGGGGTTCAATGAGGCGTCTAGCCCTTTGTTCCTCTCTCCTGGGATTTCATGAGCTGTTGGCCAATGGTCCAGGGTTCCTAGTGTAGGTTGAAGTAGTGATAACCAGGATGACCTTTTGGATTTTTTTGCTTTGCCTTTCCCTGGGACTGTAAGATTTGGTTGAATTTCCTTTGACTAGATTCTCCTGGACTTGGCCTTGGAGGGGTGGAAGGACAAGGTCCTGGGGAAGAAGGGATGCCTGAAGGTCCTTTGGATACATTAATCCATGTGGTAGCCCCTCCTTACTCTTGTGCTTCTACTGAGGGGTTGGGGGGGGTGGGACGAGACATTCTGGGGTGAGATTTTCTAAGACTGGTAGGGTTGGAATCGTATGAAACAAATGCTATTTCTTTTGAGCGTTTGGGGATCAAGACCCACTGGGATGATAAGAGGGTAGGGTTGGGGAGACAAAGGACTTGGGCTACCCTGAGATTTTTTTGGTGGTCAAGGGGGGAGGGGATGGCTTTAGGTTGGTGGAAGAGGAGGAAGCCATTTTGTAAAACACCATCTTATTGGCTCAGCTGGAATAGGATGCAGTAGGAAGGGCTGCATTACTGGGCAGCCCTCCCTGCTCTCAAAAGAACATGTATTTATTGTCACAAACTCTTCCAAAGAAACTTCTGGTTTCAATGTGGTATCATTGGGCTCAGTTGTAAGGCCCTGCCTGTGTGTGTGTGTGTGTCTCCCTCCCCCTTTGTTCTCTCACGGGCTAAAGTCAGTCAAAATATTGAGTGCCAGTGCTAGGATACTGAGAAGGGCAAAAGACAGTCCCTGCCCTCAAGGAGCTCACAGTCCAAGTGAGGCCCTTTCTCTTAGGGGTGAGGAAGGCAGACGGATACCAGGATGCGGCCTGATAGCTTTTGGGGTTGTGTTACCTAGAGATAGTTTTTAGGTCATAGAATTTAGAGTTATTCTGCCATGCCTAATTGTGTGTTTTAGAGGTAAAGGGTAAAGGAGATGAATGGGTAATACACTAGCTTGTGACAGTGTTTTATATATATTATATATATAAATATATGTATATTTCTCTTTGTGTGTATATGTATGTGTGTGTATATATGTATATATGAGCAATGTGTGTATGTATGTATATATATAAATATAAAATGCGTGTGTGTATAATTGTTTCTTTTTCCAAGCCACGTGTTTGACAGGTGAGAGAAAACTAGGAGATCATTAAAGAAAAGTGCAGTCAGGAGCAGACATGAGGAACTACTGAAAGGGAAATCCTGGTGTCCTAATTCACACACTGAAGCCTGGAGAGTCACTGTATTTAAAAAATAAAAACCAAAACAAAACATATTTATGTTCATGTAGATATCTCACTTTCTGTTATATATATTGTAAATAGTAAGGTTTATTCTCCTGTGGTCCAGAAGAAAAAAAGAAGCAAAAAAAAAATGGAATAAAATAGTGTAGACTCACCTTGTATACTAACAGGTGGCATATGAATTCTGAGCTCTCCAGCACTGGGGAAATACCAGTCAGGACCTAAAGACAGCATAGATATCATAGGTTCAGAGCTGAAAGGGACCTTTGAGGTCAATTTCCTGTCCCACCCCCCTGCTGTCCTGGCCGCCCCTTTTACAGAGGAGGAAACACTAGGAAGTGACTTGACCAAGGTCATACGGGCTAGTCTTAGCAGGATATCTGGTTCCAAGTAGTCAGTGCTCTTTTTACTGCACCGCTGAGCCTGGAATGGGGGTGGGGTTTTGTTAGAAAGTTAGATTTTAGTTTTGCTTGACTTGTCCTCTGTTTACTTAATCTCCAGACACATGCTGATGGGTATTTGGGGGGAGAAGGTGAGAGTACAGACAGTCACACTGTTCTGACAAGGGAAGCCAAGTTTAAAGGCTTTTTTTAAAAAAATGGTTTTTAAAGAAAACAACCCTCTTCCCCCGATGCCTTGTACTCTCCCCAAAGTTATTGGCAGATATAACTTTCAAAAGAGTTGGGGGCTGGGGAAGAGGGGCTCCTTTTCTCATCTCTTCCATTCCCCATTTTTGCCTTTGAAATTGCTGGGCTCCGCCGAGGCGGAGGGATGAAACTATTCATATCTTCAATGACAAGACTGCCCAGGCCAAGGCACAGGGCATCTGTTTATTTATGTCTCTTTAGGGGAAGGTCCCAAGATGAAGAAAGAGGATTTTAAAAAAAAATCAATTATCTCATTTAGCTTTATTTCAAAAATATTAAGAAAATGTAATATTTTTTTAAACAAGGCAAATCAAAAATGTTTGCTGGTTTGTTTATTTTATGTGTAAGTGTAGCATATGTGTGTATTGTGCAATGTGTGTGTGTGTGCACACGCGGGTGTATGTATGTTCAGATTTAAGTGAAGTGGTTCTCTGCCTGTACCTATTATACCCATGTACTCTTATTTATTGGACTTGTGTGGCCGAGATTTCTAGGAAGAAATACTCCAAGCTAAGCTCTCTATCCACTACATTTTAATGCCTCTGACGTATAGAGTCCTACCTAAGGCACGGTGACTGGGGCTTTGCCCAAGGGTGTGAAATTTAGAGGCACTGACAGCATTTGCAATCTTTTAGGAGTGAGGATAAAAAAGAGCTTAGCACTTAGCAAAAATAATTAGACTAAACCAGAAACTACCAGCTGGTAATCTGTGTCCCCCTGACACCCTGTACCACCGCCACCCAGCACACACAAGGGGCAGTATCCAACCTGGCATTCTTCCCTTTCCCTTTCTACTGACGATGACTTTCCTACAGCTTGCCAGTATTTGTGTTCCTTGCTCTGGATGAAAAAATTCCTGGTTAGGGCTCTGTACACTTATGTATGGAGAAGGAATCCAAAAGAAGCCTGAAACTTTGGTCTTCTCGGCAGAAACCTTATCAACCCTGCCAAGAACTAAGAACATGTGTTCTTCTCACCTCTGGCCAAGTGGAATGGGCCCATAGTTCCAGAAGGGATTAGTTCAAGGGTGTGTGTGTGTGTGTGTGTGTGTGTGTGTGTGTGTGTGTGAGAGAGAGAGAGAAGAGAGAGAGAGGGAGTCTAGTCTGTGTGACTCTGTGTATTTGTGTTTCTGGTCTCTGTGTCTCTGTATGTATGTGTGTTCTTCCCCTTTCCCACTCCTGAAGCCAGGAATGATAATGGGCAAGCAGGGTGTCCTCAGAGGGGACCTCCCCTTATCGTTGCCAGCTTCTAGCTTTGACTTGGGGAGCCCCAGAGAGTTGTTCTTCTTCCCCTTGCCACCCTCTGTCTCCTCCTACCATTGAAAGGTCTAAGACCATCCCCTCTGGGACAGGTTTCCAGAGCTGGGAGGGAGAGATGGGGCCAAGGGCTTCTCTCTCCCTCTCTCCTTTTCTCCTGCTCCTGTGCATTTTCTCAGCTATATTTGATCCCGTGCTCAGATCACGGTTTTTAGATCTGAAAGAGTCTATACATCTCATCTGTAGGAGCATTGGAGTTTTTGTCAGAGGCCCTTGGTTTGACTTTCAGCACTGATTGTGACCTTGGGCAATTGTTTGCTTAGCTGCTCTGTCCTCAGTTTCCTCATCTGTAAAATGATAGAGTTAGATTAGATGGTCTCTCAAGCTCCTCCTAGAAGGGCTTTTCTAGTATAGAGATTCTCTCTGATTCTACTCCAGTCCTTTCCCTTCCTCCCCACTCCCCCCATTTCTTTGTGTCTGTGAGCATCTCTCTCTCTCAAAACTGGAGCTAGACCTAAGAAGGGTGGTCGAGATGTTTAAGGGTCTGGAAACCCTGTAGTTCGGTGGAAGAAACTGAAACTAGTTTTAATTAAAGGAGTTCCTTTTTAGAATCGATCAATCCCCCTACCTGGCCTGGCCAGGAGACCAGCCCAGCCCAGCCCAGCCCCTTAGTCTCTGTCCCCCTCCCAAGCCAGGCCTGGCCTGCTCAGAACATGAACTTTGGTATCTGCTTTGGACAAGAATAACTTTGTTAGAGAGGGAGGGAGGCAGAGGGCCTGGGCTGGGCTGGGGGTGGGGTGGGGTTGTAGGGATGGGGCCTTGGGAAAAGTGAACGCTAACCCATGAAGGATTTGTGTATTCTTTTTTGTGTCTTATGAGAGCCTAAATTATTTTCTCTACCTCATGTGTACAGCTTGTAGGTATAAATCTGATTCTGAGTGACTGTGGAGAATGTATTTAAATTATTTAACATCTTTGTATAACAAAAACCTGAGAAGAAAATGAAAACAATAAATAAATGTATTTTAAATTATAGTTGGTGTCTGTCTTTCACTGCTCAGTTTGGGTAGAAGGAAGAGGGGGAGGAGGAGGGATACGACAAAGGGAAAGATATTGGGGGACAGAGTATTTAATTCAATAGACATTAAAGTATCCCCTGTGTACAGAGCCCAAGTTGAGCTCTAGGTAAAATATAAAATAGGTCAGCTAGGAGCCCATATTGGCCCACAGGGAGCTCACAGTTGTGACATTTTAAAAGTTCCAGAGACATAATTTCTGGGTAATTAGTAACTTTATTAAGAAGACCAGCATTTTTAATAAGAGGTTCGTGACACTCTTGAATATCAAGGAAAATCATGGCAGTGGGCTTGTGGGTTATATGACCTTGAAAGAGTGGTGTTCCTGAAGGTGGGGATCAACTGGTTAAAAATTGATGAGAGAATGAATATTACAATGCGGGGCTGAGAATGACACCATGTCACTCTTGGACAGAGAGAGTATCCCTATACCCAGACCATCCCCAGCCTTGGGCAAGCTAGACAAAGCATCTAT
>CM053599.1:72902010-72920335 GCA_028646575.1 Pseudocheirus occidentalis
GTTATGGTTTCTGAATAAAGACCTTGGTTCTGCCTTCCATGTGGAGAGTTTGCTATATTTTGTGATCCAAAACTACACCAACATATTCATAACCATCATGGGTGTTGTGAATATCTCATTATTGATACATAAGTGTTCACCAACTATAAGTTTATTGAATATATATGTATATGTGTGTACATCTATATGTGTGCATACACATATACATGCACACATGCATACATACATATATGTATATTGCATACACACATTCATCTATAACTAGCAAAAACATAAGACAATATGTGATATGTCCAAAGTACCCTGAAAAGACCTTAGCCTAAAAGGGCCAGAGTCTCCCATTGCATCCTGGGCCATCTGGTCATCCTGAAGGACAAATACAACAAGCCCTAAGAGGTAGATGATGTACCGAAGGATTCAGAAAAAGTGAAAGATCATTTCTGGATTGGGTAAATGGGTATGATTTCATGGAAGAAGTATTTGAGCAGGGTTTTTTAAAATAATTTAATAAGCATCTGCCATAAGGTCCTCACAAACCATGAGGATCTTTATCCTAACACACTGAGGGCTTAGTCCCCAACAAGGATTTCTCTCCCCTCCAGCATTCTGGCGACATCTCTTCAGGGTTGGGGTTACTCCCTAAGACCATGATTCGGGAGTGTTTTCCCCAATGAGTGATCAGTGACCCCAGATTCATTTCGTCAACTGACATCAAATAGTTTTTACAAAAAGAACAGTAGAAAAATGGAAATATGTATATTTTCCACCCACACCAGGGAACATATTTCCCCTGTACTGCCGCAGTTCTGGGGAAGAATAGGCTCCAACTTGGCATGGTTTTGACCAAGATTTCACCCCATCAAGCAAGCTCACATCTGAATATGGTACTGCTCACAGCTGAGCCCTTTCCTCTTGTCAGAGGCCTCTTGTCTATAGGATCAACCCACTGATGCTCTGGACCCCATGAGCTTCCTGATGCTGTGCTGGAGGACTGACGTGGACTTCGGCTCTCAGGCCTCCAGTGGCTCTCTCTCTCTTGACCTTTGAAAACTGAGAAGGTCATGGCCTAGTATGTCCCATCACCAATACTCTTTCCTCTAAAGCATAAAATGATAAGCACACTAGAGAGAAAGGCACCAGTGGGGCACTTGCTCACAGACAGAGCCCAGGGCCTTTCTCTCATCACAGAGGGTCCTGGCATCCTCACTCAAACAAAGCCAGTGAGGAAAGAGAAAGTGCCTCCGCTTGCTGCTAGTGCCTTCTAAATGCATGGGGGTTCCAGCCTAGCAACCATTTCAAGGGTCCCTCTTCTTCATATAGTATGAGGACCAGAGATAACGCCTGTTTGTGCTCAAGGCCAAGTGGACGTTGTATCAGAAGAGCATGCTTCACAAGCTCATAAAAACTGGGCTTTTCGGCCAGTCCTCCCTTACACCAGATCCTGTGTTAGATGCCAGGGAGACAAAGAAAACAAACCCAGAACATACAATCCTTGCTCTCCAGGAGCTTACGTTCTATCTGCTAGTTCAATCAAATTAATTTTTTTTATTTTAAATTCTGAATTTAATGAACACCAAAAAGAGAGAGAGAAAAAACAGTACTTTGTATTGTATACAAAGTAGAATAGAAAGAGGATTATCTATGAAAATACAAATCTCTATTAGTACAGCTTGCTTTTTCTTTTTAAAAAAATATAAAAATATATGATAAATATATAATGTATTCCTAACATAATAAATGCATAATATAAAAATGAATTGTGATATATTCATATATAATAAATGGATGGATAATTATGATAGAATCATAAATATATTTATGTAAATATAGCAAATATAGGCCTAATAAATTCAACTTTACTTTCAAAGCTGTCCTCCTCATTTGTGTTTCCCTTTGAACTTCTGTTTTCTTTCTGTTCGTTTAAAAGACTGCATCACTTACCCTCTTTCTTTTCTTCTTTTTCTTTTTTGGGCAACACTATTCAGTAACACTTGAAAAAAGGGAAAACCCAATATTTGTAACAAAAAGCATTGTCCAGTGAAATGACACCCACCCCAACCCAGATCACTGCCTTGTCATGGCAGAGGGGCCTGCGTAGCTCAATGAAACTATAAGCTATGTCACACAGGGTTACCCAAGACAGAAAGGCCATAGTGAAGAGCTCTCACAAAAAGTGATCCATTGGAGAAAGAAACAGCAAAACACTTTGGTATCTTTACCAAGAAAATCCAAATACTGAGGCTGAAGCTTAAATATTTTGGCACATAACAAGAAGATGGGACTCATTGGAAAATACTTGGGAAAAATCAAAGGCAATAGGAAATGGGGATGGCAGAGGACAAGACAGATAAATAGCGTCATGGAAGCAATGAACATGAATTCAGACAGACTTTGAGAGATAGTGAAGAAGAAAAGGTCCTGGCATGCTATTATCCACAGGGTCACAAACAGTCAGATACAAATGGATGACTAAACAACAGTAAAACTGAACAAATGCACTTATTTTCCAGGTCTAAAAATGTGTGCACCTTCATTCTGTGCACCAAATCATCATCCTATTATCCTTCTTTCAGTAGGCGGGCAGCACCAGCAATCATTGATCTCCTAGGATCATAGCTGGTCATTGCTTTGATCAGAATCCATTGCTTGTTCTTTAAATATTGTTGTTATTGTATCAGTTATTATGGTTCTGTTCACTCTGTGTCGGTTCATACAAGTCCTCCCATGTTTCTCCGAAACTCCCATTTCCTCATTTCTTACAGTATAACACTACGTGACACTTACATATCATAATTTGTTCAGTCATTTACCAACTGATCTCCATAGTGCCCAGTTCTTTGTTATAACTAAAAGAGTTGCCATAGATAAATCCTTTTTCAGTCCTCATTCATAAAATGGGAATGATAATACCTACAGAACTCTCTTCATGGAATTATGAGGAAAGTGCTTTGCAAGTCTTAGGTATTATGTGAGTTATTATTATTAAAGAAATAGAACAGAGAATGAGAGATGCATTTAGAAAAAGAGTTTTTTCTACCCCATAGGAATGGGGTACTTGAGAAAGATCCACAGAGGGAGAAAAGACAAAAGATTCAGAGACTGGAACAGAGAGACAGGCAGAGACTGAAAGGGGATGGGAGATGTGAAGACTAAGAGATATAATAGAGACAGAGAGATAAATTAAAGACTAAAAGGCAGACAGAGGGATAGACAGATATTCTGAAGCAGAGACACAGTGAGGCTGAGATGCAGAGGAGACTGAAGAAATAGTGGGATCCTTCCCAGATTTCCCCCCCCCCCGTCACCATTGCACACGCGCACACACACACACACACCCCATCTTCTGCCCCCCCCCACCAGTGGCTCTGACTTCTCCCTCCGATATCCTTAGCCTTGTCCCCCCCACCCCCCATAAGCCTTGGCCCTGAGTCTTCCCCTTGCCTTAATAAAGTACCTACGCCAGCCACTCACACAGGGATTGGTTTTCTTCCTCCTAGATCTATGGTTTCAGCCCCTCACCTGGGAAGAATGGCCTCATTCAACTCCTGATGGGCAGCTGGGTCTGGCCCAGCACTGGGAGAATCAGACTTGCTTCTGGTTTCAAGGTGAGAGGGGGGCTTGGGGCCCAGAGAACCTCTCCTCCACCTTTTTCCACCTACTTCCAACATAAGCAGGATTCCTGGGTCCTAGTATCAAGGGAGACCATGGGAAACCAGCCAGTGAGGCTCAACAGAGACAGGCCAGAAAAGAAATTACACAGTAGGCTTAAAAAAATACTGTAGGGGTAAAAAAGTCAAGAGGACATAAAAGAAATTTAACAGCCGGTCCAAGAAAAAAGATGTTGTCCTACTGAACTGGGAGTTAGAGGTGGGCCATCACTCAAGTTATAACACCTATAGGATGTACAACCTCAGGTGAAGCACTTCAACTACCCAGGTCTCAGTCTCCCCAAACATAAAATGAGTGAGTTGGACTAGATTGGGTCTAAGGCCATTTTCAGCTCTGACATTGTATGTTCCAAAGAAAATAAAATTGACTGCTGCAAATACCATTTCTGATCTCTCTTTCCATGGTTTCCCTTCTTATGTTTTCATTCTTGGTCAGAAAATCATCTGTGATGGAAATACCATCCATACATCCCTGCTTCTCTGTTAGAAAATAGAGTGTGCTGGTAAAGATTTAACAACCAGCTTGTGGGTGGGGAAGGGGCTGGACTGTAGGCATAGCACACTTTTAAATTTAATTTGCATTATTAACCTTTTCTTCATCACTTTCTTAAGTTTAAACAATCAACAAAATCAACAAAACAATCAACCAAGCCTTGATTGGCAACCTTCGTTGATGTTCAAGGCATAAATTTTCACACTGAAAATTTAATAATTAATTGGATGCAACCAGCCCTTAAGAATTGGCTTTTGCAGGCCACTAGTCAAAGACTTCTCCTCTCTTCTTTTTTCTTCCGCTGAAACAAGAGTGGATAAGCGAAAAATTGGTGGCCTGTCCCTTGGGTCCGGTCTATCTCATCACCACCATCTCCAGCAGAATGTAAGCTCCGAGGGGCTTGCGTAGTTCCTGGTAGGCAGCAGGAACTCATTAAGTGTTTGCTGAATTGAATTGAGTTCCCTTCAGTTTTTGACATTCTAACTTCTAAGTCCTGAGAGTCCCTTCTAGCCCTGGTCATCTACATTCTAAAAATCGCCTACTCCAGTGACCAGCCTGACTTGCCACCCCTGAATTCTCTCACCTGGGACCAATGAGATCATCTGTATCCCTCTGACTCCATAACTCACTTCAGCCTAGGAACAGGTATTGTATTTAAACTTGAATTAGAAAACGAATTCTCGTTTGTCATTGGTGACCAAACCACATATTGGATCCTACTCCTAGTAATTGTAGTTGTGTCCAAGGATTCCTGATAATAATGACTAATATTTATTGCAAAGCATTATACATAAATTATCTCATGTGATCCTCATAACAACCAGGAGGTGGGATAAGTGCTGAAGATTGTATTATCATCCCCATTTCACAGATGAAGAAACTAAAGCTGAACGTGGTTAAGTGACTTGATCAGGGGTCCCACGACTAGTAAGTATCTGATAGAAGATTCAAATCCACATCTTCAAATCCATTAGGCCACATTGCCTCCCTTCATTCCCATCCAGACACCCCAGTGGTGGTAAGACTGACATCCTATTTCCTCATCTCACCTAATCCTCTTACGGATGAGAGGTCTTAACACAGAATCTTTTGAGCTGAAAGGGATCTTTGAGTTCACCTAATCCAACAACCCTCCTGTCACAAAGTAAGCAATCAGGACTAAATTTGGCTTAGCTACTTATTACCTGTGGGACTGGGGATAAATTGGTCCCTCTCTGTGGGACTCAGTTTACTCAACTGTTTAAAAAAAGTGTAGTCTTCCCTTACCTTATAGGAGTATTGTGAGAAAAATGCCTTGTGAAATTGATATTCCATAGCAGTGGTGAATAATATTTGACATATTTCACAACATTATCCAACTCATGTCTATCACCCTACTTCAAATCCCTATCACCTCTCACCTAGCTGGATTATTGTAATGGTCTGACACAGGTCTAACCTTCCTAATGCTCAAACCCTTTAATAGTCATATGTGGGCGCGTCTGCATGTGGGTGGACCCACCTGGAGACAGATAGAGGAGGTACCTAAGACCATTGGAAATATGTGTTTTCCGATGGTCTTGGGCAACTCCTGTGACCCCTGTGAAAGGGTTGTTCGACCCCAAAGCAGTTGTGACCCACAAGTTAAGAACCACTGGTCTAACTGGTCTCTCTGTTTCCTGTCTCCACCTTCACATGCTACCCAAATCAGCTCCCTAAAGTGCCCCTCTGCTCATATGGCTCCTCTGTTGAAGACCCTTCAGAAGCTCCCCATTTTTTACTTAAATGCAAACCCCCAGATCCTGGCATTCAAGGTCTTCCATAATCTGTCCCTGTTGATGAAACATCTTTGTCAGGCTTTATCCCATTGCTGTTTGCTCTTCATTTTCGAAGAGGACCAAGGCCATCATGGGTAATGTCTTGAGTCATGGGGTGAATTGGATCTAAATGAGGAAGAATTGCACCAAGTCATTAGCATCCCTCTCATTGAAGTCCAATAGCAAGATGAAAGTCAAGATGACTGGGGACAGCCCAGAATGCAGTGGATGACCTTGGTGCCTTCAATATCTGACCAAGCTCTACACAGCACCTGCTTCAACCACCTTCATGGACATTAGAATAAATTGTTCTCATCCACCCATTCTGCAGAGGAAAATCTTCATAGGCTAGGAGCAGACATCCCCCTAATTCACTAAAAGGTTTGAGTTACCCTCAACTTAGGTTAGCTCACCTGTCAAGATGGTTTTACCAGGATACGGCTGCTGCAGCTTCTTGGAGCCACAGGCAAGAGTTGAGTGCTAGGTGAACACCAAAGGTAGATGAACAGCCGTGAAAAGGGCCTGCCTCTTCTATGAGATACAACAATATGGAAATTAGGCCAATTAATAACCTTACCATGGCCTCTAACCTTTCAAGTTCAAATTCCTCTTCAAAGAAAGAGCTGTTCCATGCAGCAAAATTCATTGTCTTATTTTAAGAAACTGCCGCAGCCACCCCAGTCTTCAGCAGCCACCTCCCTGATCAGTCAGAAACCATTGACCCCAAGGCAAGACACTCCACCAGCAAAAAGAGTACTTGCTGAAGTCTCAGGTGATGGTTAACATTTTTTAGCAATAAAGTATTTTTAAATTAAGGTATGAACATTTTTTAGACATTTAATACAGGGTAGTGTAAACGTAACTTTTATAGGCACTGGAAAACTGGTCTGGAACCAAATCCTCACTATCTCCTAGGTATGATGCTATTTAGGTATTCTTCCCCTCCCCCCCCATTGGACTGAGAGCTCCCAGAGGGCAAGAACCATAGTTTGCCTTTCTTTTTATCTCCAGCACTTAGTACGGTACCTGGCATACTGCCTGCACTTAGTAGATTCTTACTGACTGACCCCCTCCAGGCCCATACCAACATGGTGAGACCTATCCAAGGTCACACTACAGTTTAGTGAGCAGTGGGTAGGTCCAGGACTCAACCCTATCTCAGAGGATGATGGGATCATAAATGCAGAGTTGAAAGGGACCTTACCAAAGTGGAGTATTTAACCTTTTATGCGGGCGCTTTGGTAGTATGGGGAGGCCTATGGCTCACTTCTCAAAATCATGTTTTTAAATGCATAAAATGAGAAAGTATAAAGGAAAGCAAACATTAGTGAAACTAAACGTGTATTTTTTATTATTCAAATTCCTGGACTTCCTGGATCTATCCAGTGGACTCCCAGTCTGTGGACTCTAGGTTCAATATCTCTCATCTAATGCAACCCCTTCATTTTGCAGATGTGGAAACTAAGGAACAGAGGCTTAAAGTGACCTGCTCACTAAAAAGTAGTAGAGGTGAAATTTGAATCCAGGTACTCTGGCCCCTAGTCGGGCTCTTTCCATTCTCTCACGGGCATCCCTGGGGCTGGTGGCAAGTCATGCCCTGGCCTTGGAATGATGATGCTGGTGAAGGGGCAGCTCGAGGTGGGGTCTTTGTCAGCCAGACGCCTGCCAGCCTGGTTGTGGGAGGCGTCAGACCTTCGGGGGCCAAATGGCCCGGCACCTGCTGAACTTGGAGGGTTCTGAACCCCCCTCAGACTTTGTCCTGGACCATTTCTGAAAGCCTGGCCTTTGACAGACAAGCCAGACCCCCTTGTTTGGGTTTTCCTAACAGCTTAAGATAGTGGCCCGGCTTTATTATTGTAGCTGATCCAGCCCTTACAAACAAATTAAGTGCCTGGATTTGCTCCCTGAAGGGGAGAAAGCTGGGCTGGCCCTCTTACCTCCATCCTCCCCCCAGTCACAGCAGCTGTTGCAGGGTACTGAGAGAGGGGAGGAGGACAAATGGCCAGGGGAGGAAGTCCCAGATGCCGAGCCCAAGCCCTGGTTGCCTGGGGAAAGGGGGGTCTGCCCAGTTCTTTCCCAGGGACCCAAGCGTTCCTACCCTACCTCCATTTCTCCATTGTTTCTCCTACCCAGACTGGCCTTGAGGCTCATCATCAGCCTCTGTGATTCAGTCAGTACCTTCACGTTACCAGGCACCTTCCCTGAGCTTGCAGTATAGTTTTTTTTAAAAACACCAAACTAAGAGTCTGGAGGACTGAGCTCAAGTCTCTAATGCAACATTATTAAGACAAACAGGGAGCATTAAGATTGCTGTTGTCTGGGGTTTGCTTGGCAAAGATCCTGGAGTGGTTTGCCATTTCCTCTTCCAGACTGTTCTACAGAGGATGAAAGTGAGGCAAACAGGGTGAAGTGACTTGCCTAAGGTCACACAGCTAATAAGTGTCTGAGACTAGATTCAAACTCAGGAGGATAAGTCTTCCTGACTCCAGGCCTGGCTCTATCCTCTGCACCACCTTGCTGCCCAGCACTTTGATAACATTTGGCAATTATTTCATTTTATCCTCACAACAACCATGGGAGATGGGTGTTACTGTTATCTTATTGCCTTATTACCTCATACTTCATTACCCCCATTTTATAGATGAGAAGAATGATGCATAGAATCCTCCCAGGTCTATCCACTGCACTACCCACTGACTCTCCCTTGAATGCTCTGAAACTCAATTTCTGTCCATAAAATGACAAGATTAGATCAGGTGGTCTTTAAGGCCCTCCTCCTGCTTCCTTGCTCTGAAGTGCTAGATCAGAGGTTTTCAACCTGTAGGTAGCGACCCCTTCCAGGGTCGAAAAACACTTTCACAGAGGTTACAGGGGTCACCTAAGACCATCGGAAAACACATATTTCTGATGGTCTTAGGAACCGAGACACCTCTCCTCTATCTGCCCACAGGCAGATACGCCCACATACGAGTATTAAAGGGTAGTATTAAAGGGTCGCAGCATTAGGAAGGTTGAGAACCACTGTTCCAGAGCCAGGAAGGACTTTGGAAGTCAAGCTGTACAATTTGTTAGAGCTGAGGATGCCTCATTTAGGTGAGAGGAAGAGATTTGCTCCAAGTGACATAAATAGTGAACAGTAGAGCTGACTGTTATGACCCCAAATCCAGCGCCCTCCCCTTTTATTTGGGGCCCCCAAGGAACTAAGAAGCAGGCCCTGCCTTGGAGAAGTTCCCCGACTAGTCAGAGAGAGGGGACACATCCAGGAAGATAGCAAACAGTCCCCGGCTGTTGTTGTGAACCCCGGGGACAGCTGCCATGGCCCCGAGAGAACTTGCCTCTCCCCAGCCCTGTGAGGCAGGTGGTCCAGGTAACATCACCCCATTTTAGAGATGAGGAAGATGAGACTCAGAGAGACCTCAGCGTTTGCACAAGGGTGGCAGAGTATCTCTTCTGATAGTCAGCAACCCCAGCACTCTTTCTATCTTGGGCCCACAATCAGAGACCCTAATCATACATAAGGGTGTCTTACCCTAGGCTGGCGGGATGATAGACGGCCATACTGTTTGTTAAGTGCTTTACCAATGCTATTTCATTTGATTCTCACAACTGCCTAAGGAGGTGAGTGCTATTATTACAGAGAAGGACACTGAGGCGGAGAGAAGTTAAGTGACTTACCCAGGGTCACACAGCTAGAAAGTGTCTTGGGTCAAATTTGAACTTTGATCCTTCTGATTCCAAGACCAGGCTGCCTCTGCATAAGAATAACCATAATAATAATAAATTTCCATTTGCATAGAACTCAATCCCTTACAAAAGGTTTTCACATTCACATTGTCTTAGACTCAGGGTGCCAGGGATGGAAAGGACCTCAGCGATCTCCTTATGATATAGACAGTGCAGGGCTGAATCCCAAGTCTTACCTGTGTTGCCTTAGCTAAGTAATTTCCCCCTTAAGGGCCTTAGTTTCCTGATCCGTAGAACAAAGGGGTTAGACTGCTTGATCCCAAAGGCTCCTTCTAGCCCCTACTCCTATGAAGCTATTATCCTAATTTTATAGGTGAGTAAGCTGAGAATCAGAGAGGAGAAGTAACTTCTGTTTTCAGAAACCAAGGAGAGGTGCAGGCAGCAAGCAGGGCCTGAAGGAGAAGGATTGGGGGAATCTGGGCAGATGAGGGGGGGCCGTAGAATTCTAGAAGGTGAAACAAGATCAGAATAGACTCAGGAATAAATCCAGTGATGCTGTTGACCTTCCTGAAAGAAGAGAAGGGGGTTCTCATAGATTCCATGATTGGAGCCTAGATTGACATAAGGCCTAGCAGGGGCTGAGCAAAACCTAGAAGGACAAGTAGCCTTCAGTCAAAGGAAACAGGAAAGAAATTCCAGGAAGATAGACTCATGAGCTACAGTAGAAAGGCAAGAACCACCCATGGGGAATGATGCCCACCAAGACTGGAGCCATGTTGAGGAATGTCAGAGCTGAGTGGGGCCCTAAAGCACAGAACCCAGGTGTGAGAGCCAGGAGGGACTCTAGAACATAGTCATTGCTCTACAGTGGAAAGGCCTGGAAGTCAAGAGCTCATGGTTCCAAATCCTGCTTCCCATGTAAGTCAATCACTCAGTTTTCTCCTCTGTGAATGACATCTGAAGTCTCTGTTTATGCTCTTATGGCACGGACTGGCAGGGCTGGAAACTGCATTTTACAGAGGAAAAGCTGAGGTCTGAAGAAAGGGGGGGACTTCCTCAAAGGCACACAGTAAGCCGGCTGAAGACTGGGATTCAAGCCCAGGTCTCCTAACTCCAAATACTGCCTTCAGAAATGAGACCTAGGAAGCACCATAGAGACAAGGAAGGGGACAGGCATAGAGGAAGAGCATTCCAAGTATAGAACCCTACAGAGCTGAGGCATCTGTGTGATTCATCAATGCCAGGCTAAGGAGTATGGGCTGGATCCCTAGGGAGCTCATTCAGATTTTTCAAGCAGGCATATGCTGAGATCAGAGCATGGCATTAGGAAAACGCAATGTGGCTGTTGTGGCTTGTAAATAAGCCTCATGGGAGAGAAAACACAAGAGGAGGTAGTGGTAGAATTTGTTAGCCCTCCATAATCCCGTGAGGGCTTTGTGATGCACACTCTGACCTCTGACCTCGGTTTCTGCCTGTCCAATCAGTCTTTCTGTATATGCCAGACCCACAAGAGAATAGAACACCAGACTGGGAGCTCAGACACAGGGAATCACATTGGTGTCCTGACTGCCATTCCCTAGCTTGACTGGTCTCAGCACAGCTCTGCAGCTAGTATCGGGGTAGCCCTTGCCCACCTACAAACCCAGCTCAGCCCTCTCCCCTCAACCCCACTCCCCAGAATCCCAACACACACACACACACACACACACACACACACACACACACACACACACACACACACACACTGGGGTGAAATTCTCCAGTTGCAAGTTTCCTGCCTGTCAAGCTCAGGGCCATCAACCTTGCGTGAGTTCCATACCCTGGGGTTCCTTGGCCCAGAGCTCCTCAGCCTTGGAGATCTGGTGCTGTTTTCCCTTCCCCCACCTCCCTCAGTTTGTGGACAATTTGTCTGGGCTTGATGCTGCCTCTGACCCTCAGGGTTTATTTACCCAGTATTTCCAATTACCCCCTGAATTTTTATTTGTGTCTCCAGTGGAACAGAATCTGCATTTAGGACCAAGAGATTATAATTCAGATTTTACCACTGGCTATTCACCATGGCCCTACATGTGTCTCAAACCCCCTGGACCTCATTTTTCTTCTTCGTAAAATAAGAATGTCCTAGATGATATCGAAGGAGCCTTAGGATCATAGGTTAAGAGATAAAAGGGACTTTCGAGGTCAGGTAGTCCAACCCTATTATTTTCCTGATGAGAAAACCAAGACCCAGAGAGGTTAACTAACTCGTCTGAGGTCAAACAGTAAGTGATAGATCTGAAATTTACTACCAACTACCCTGTCACTGTGGACAAGGCAGCTCTTCTTTCTGTCTTTCCTGCTTTAATTCCTAGGACCCAGCTATCCCCGTCTACCTCACTTAATCCCATCCTTCCTGGGACATTCCCTGTGCTTACCCTTTCAGAGTCCATCCAGGACTGAACCCCTTCTTCTCATGGGGCCATAGACTGGGCAGGAGGTTCCTCTGTCCCCTCCCCTAAATGCCCTTGTCATAGACTCATAGGAGCTTAGAGTTCTAAGGGACCTCACATGCAGCCACTCCCACTTGCTGTTCTAAGCTAGCTAGAACAGATGTTTGCTGCCAGGGAGCTCCTTATCCCCCCCCCCCCGCCCCCCCCCAGGGACAGTGACCGCTTAGCAGTCATTAATAAGGAGAATTCTTGCACAATCAGGACAATTCTCCAACATCATCTCCCTTATGGGGCTTCTGTGAACTAAGGGCTTTCTTTGAAAACTTCATTGCACTACACGCTAGTATAGACTGCTGGTCTAGGACTCAGAGTGTCTGAATAACATATCTGACGTGCACTACATGGGTTAAAGGGCAGCTAGGTAGAGTAATGAATAGAGCTCTGGTCCTGGAAGATCTGAGTGCAAAACTAGCCTCAGACCCTTCCTAGCTGTGTGAACCTGGACAAGTCACTTAACCTCTTTCTGCCTCAGTTTCTTCATCTGTAAAAACAGGATCTTTGTAGCACCATCCTTCAGGGTTGTGGTGAGAATAAAGTGAGGTAACATTTGTAAAACATTTTTCAAAATTTAAAGTGCTGTTGTTAGTGGCTATAACTTTAGGGTTCACTTTTCTGAGCCTCAGTTTCCTTAGCTGTAAAAAGGAAATAATAATCCTTGCACTGCATACTCCATGGTCTTGTTTAGTAAAGTACTTGAGAAATAATAGAAATAAAAATGAGAATCTTCATTAGGGAGATCTAAAGATATATCCTCACATACATATACATACAGATGTATGCAAAGATATTTTGGCTGAAATCTCACTTAACATTGAGAGACGGACAGGATCCCCACCCCCTCATCTTTTCGAGCTTTCCCTCTCCAATTACTACCTAGCATTTAAGATACACATGTATTTACTTTATAATGTTTGCTACATATCCTTATATGTGTATTTGTAGCCTCCCCTATTAGATTGTAAGGTCCTTTCAAGTAGGAATTTTTTCATTCTTTACACCAGTGCTCCCAGCACGGTGTTTAGTAACTAATAAATATTTATTGAGTGCTGATTGAAGGGACCTTACAGATCATCAAGTGGCATTGCCTCACCTGACATAGGGGTGAGCTGAGACCCAGAGAAGGGAAATGACCGAGAGGGACATATGACTCGTTAAGGGGCCGGGCAAGGATTCAAACCCAGGGATGACTCTTTCCCCTTCTTGTCCGGATCACCTTCAACTTTGAATCTCAGTCACTTAGGCATCTGTCATTTCCTTCTTCCCATCCCCACCCAGGATAGACGGAAAACAGAGGGAGAGAGAGAGAGAGAGACAGAGAGAGACAGAGACAGAGACAGAGACACAGAGACAGACAGAGACAGACAGAGGCAGAGAGACAGAGACAGAGAGAGACAGTGAGAGACAGAGACAGAAAGATGCTTGGAGATTAGAATAGTTCCCAGACTTGGTCCATGACCGATCAAGTCCTCTGCCTACTATAATCAGAGGCTTTGACCCAACTTTGGGTAAATTTCCCCAGCAGACTCATTCATGCAGTGAGTTAGTAGCCAGCATAGAAAGGCATAGCTTGAAAAATTCAGAGACCTCTCTGAGATGTAGAAGACATGAGGTTCACCTTCCATGGAAGAGGAAAATGGTAATCTAGTATATAAACAACAGAGTCAGACTCGAATGAACAATTTTCTACCTCCCAACCACTCTAAAGAATTCTTTCCATATACCACCTTCTATAAGTACATAAAAAGTGAGTATTAGAAAGAACCTTAAAATGTAGAATGCTTGGGCTGTGAGATACCTTGGAATGTACAGCATAGAATGTCAGAGCTAGAAGGCCCCTTAGAATAGAAAATGTCAGATCTGGGAGGGAACTTAGAATTCTCAGAAGGGAAAGCCAGAGTTAAAGTGAACCTTAGAATTTAGGGCATAGAATGTCAAGATGGAAAAGATCTTAGAAATCATCTATTTAGTCAAGAGAGCCTTAATGTTTGTTGAGTGGGAATGGACCCTTTTGTCAGTCTATTGAAACCAATGGACTCCTTATCAGAAAAATGGTTTAATTGCTTTTAATTATACTTTTTTAATTACTTATAAAAACAAATTTTAACATTCGTTGTTTTTAAATTCTGACCTCCAAATTCTCTCCCTCCCTCTCTCCTCTCCCCACCCCCTCCTTGAGAAGGCAGTCAATTTGACAGGCTGTACATGTGCAAACATGCAGAAGGTAGTTTCATATTGGCCATGTTACAAAAGAAAACACACACAAAAAAACCCAAGAAAAATAAAGTTTGAAAAAATTATGCTTCAATCTGCATTCAACCTCCATCAATTTTTTTCCTTGGGAGGCAAATAGTATTTTTTATCATGAGTCCTTCAGAATTATCTTAGATCATTGTATTGCTGAGAATAGCTAAGGCATTCACAGTTAATCATCATACAATATTGCTATTACTATATATAATGTTTCTAATTCTGCTCATTTCACTTTGCATCAGTTCATATAAGTCTTCTGAGGTTTTTTGGAAACCATCCTACTCATCATTTCTTTTTTTAAACTTTAATTTTTTTTTAATAAATTGATGTTTATTTACTTTTAGTTTACAAGATTCAGTTCCACAATCCCTTGAGTTTCAAATTTTCTCCTCTCCCTCTCCCCCTCCTCACCCATGGCGGCATGCAATCAAGTATATGATCTGCAAATACTTTCACACTGGACATTAGTCTGGTTGTATAGAAGAGTTTTAACCAATGGAGTGAACAATGGGAAAATAAAAAACAAAAGCAAACATGGAAAAGTACGATAGCATGTAGATTGCTTCAGTCTCCATTTAAACTGTTCTTTCTGCATCTTTCTCTGAGTGTAGGTATCTCTTTCTATTCTGAGGTTTGTAGAGTTGTCTTATAACTGTGCATTGCTGAGGAGTCCAGTTTATCAAGGTTGGGCATCACACAAATGATGTGTCTGTGATTGTGTACAAATTTCTCCTGGTTCTGCTTTTCTCACTTAGGATCAGTTTGTATAAGCCTCTCCAAGTAAACATGAAGTCCATCTCCTCACCATTTCTTATAGTACAATAGTATTCCATTACATTTATATACCACAACTTGTTTAGCCATTCCCCAATTGATGGGCATCCCCTTAATCTCCAGGTTTTTGCCACCACAAAGAGAGCTGCAATAAATATTTTTGTACATATGGGTCTTCCTCCCACTTCTATGATCTCTTTGGGATACAACCTCAGAGGTGGTATTACTGGATCAAAGGGTATGCAATTATTTATAGCCCTTTGGGCATAGTTCCAGACTGCTCTCCAGAATGGTTGAATCAGTTCACAGATCCACTAACAACGTATTAATGTTCCAAGTTTTCCACATCCTCTCCAGCATTTGTCATTGTCCTGTTTTGTCATCTGAACCAGTCTGACTGGTGAGATGTGGTACCTCAAAGTTGTTTTGATTTGCATTTCTCTAATCAAAGTGATTTAGAGCATTTTTTTTCCATATGCTTATAGATATCTTTAATTCCTCTGAAAATTACCTGTTCATATCCTTTGACCATTTATCAATTAGGGAATGACTTGTATTCTTATAGATTTTACTTAGTTTCCTGTATATTTTTAGAAATGAGGCCTTTATTAGAGACACTGGTTGTAAAAATTCTTTCCCAGTTTCCCACTTCCCTGTGGGAAAGGTTACGTTGGCTTTATTTGTACAGAAACTTTTCAATTTCATGTGATCAAGATTATCTATTTTGCATTTTATAATGCTCTCCAACTCTTCTTTGGTCATAAAGTCTTCCCTACTCCATAAATCTGACAGGTAAACTATTCCTTGCTTCCTCAGATTATTTACAGTATCAGCCTTTATACCTAGATCATGCACCCATTTAGACTTGACTTTGGTGTATGGCATTAGATGCTGGTCTATACCCAGCTTCTGCCATACTACATTCCAGTTTTCCCAGCAGTTTTTGTCAAATAGTGAGTTCTTATTATTTCTTAAAGAACAATAGTATTCCATCACAGACGAATACTATGACTATGTTCAATACTCTGATGGGCATCCCCTCGATTTCTGATAAAATAATACTTTTAAGTGCATCAAATGAAATAAATTATGTTGAAATAAAGTCATCCAAAAAAATGTAATTCATAGACCCTATTAAACTTGATTTAGTCCTACTCTCTCCATTTTCAGATGAGAAAATGAGGCCCAAAGAAAGAAAATGGTCTGTCCATAGTCATGCAGTGAGTTAGTAGCTGGGACTGGGAATAAAAATTAATTTCCTTGCAACAACCTGGTTTGAGGTAAGTTTATTTTACGGATGAGGAAACAAGCCTGGAAAAGTTAAGGGTCTTGGCCATATGGTCATTCACCTAGCAAGTGAGTCAGGGCTTGAGGTCATAGAATAAAAGATTTAGGGCCAGAAGGGACTCTGGACTTTACTCTCACTTTACAGATAAGAGACCTGAGGACCAAAAGAGTTAAGTGACCTGTTGAAGGTCACAGAGGTCATAAGTGGCCAGGCTGTGAGCCAATCCCACATCTTCTGGCTTTTCAATACATCAAATATTAAATGAAGCAATTTAGTTTGATGAGAAGAAGCAAAGAACCAAGTAGAAATCTAAATAAACTGGTAAAGTCTCATCTCTCCATACCCTAATTTCCTCATCAGTAAAACAAGGGTATTATACTCAATGACTTCAATGGCCCCTCCTTCCAGCTCTTTTTATGAAGATTCAATTGGCTAAAGTCCTTCACTCCACAGGCTGTGGTTCTTCATTCTTTTCAATTATGACCGACTCTTCATGACCCCATTTGGAGCTTTCTTGGCAAAGATAGTGGAATGGTTTGCCGTTTCCTTCTCCAGCTCCTTTTGCAGATGAGGGAATTGAGTACAGTGATTTGCCCAGGGTCACACAGCTAGTAAGTCACACAGATAGTAAATGTCTGAGGCTAGATTTGAACTCGTGGAGATGAGTTTTCCTTACTCCAGGCCTGGCACTCCATCCATTGTACCACCTAGTTGCTTTCACTCCACTTGCCTCAACTGTAAAAAGAAAGTAAAGGACCAGATGACCTTGAAGATCCCAGGGAGCTCCAAATTAGATGATTCCCTTTGCTGACCTTTAAGTGCTCTATCTCTGCCTTAGGCCTGCATTCCTTGGAGGGTAGTACTTTCTCTCTTGAAATGCAAACACCCGAGGGAGGGTGAGGGAGCCCTATGTATTCATGCCTCAGGGCTAACTACAGAGATGTCAGTGGGAAAAAACCCAGGTCTGGAAGGCTTGAAATCAGGGGCATCCAGGGGCAGCAGAATGAACCCTGTCATTTGAGATTCTGACTTTGTGACTTCAGGCAGGTCACTTAACCTCTCTCCACACGCTTCAGTTTCCTGATCTACCAAAAAAAAAATCTCTAAGCGAACAGACAGTCTCTAAAACTATGATTTTACCATCTTCATCCTAACTCCAACACTTGTTACCTGTGCTACTATGGGCAAATCATTTCCCCTCATTTGCCCACCTTCAAAATGGAGGTTATCATTCTTATATTCTCCACTTCCCAGGATTATTGCAAAGGGAGGACTTTGCTGACCTTTAAGGGATAGAGAAATAAGAATTCTTTAGCATAATTAGTTTAATGATGCTTTCCTCTGGTTATCTGCATTGGGGGGGGGGGGGAGCAGTGGGAATTCTGATGGAGGAAGAGACAGTGGAGGAAGGGTCATTTTGCAGGATGGGGCTTTCCAGAAAACAGATGCATGCTCTGAGCCTCTGGAGTGGTAGGGCAGGGTGGGGGTAGGGTGGCAGAAGGAACAGGATAGGGTCCACACAAGGAGAGGAGGGTAGCTGGGTTCTCCAATCTCTTCATTCCATGTACAAACACTGAACACAAAAGGGGGGAGGGTGGGTAGGGAAGTACTGTGTGTCTGCCCCCCTGCATTGCTCCTGTGGATTAGCTCCCTGAGTTACTCTGCAATTTCACCCCCCTCCCCAAACTCTCAGACACCAAAAGACCAAGGGTCTTTTGGAAAGGAAGACCCTGGGGAAGGAGAAACGATCTCCCCCAGTCCTCTCTCACTGAGTCCTAAATCCTCTTGCCTCTTTTCATTAGAGACGCAAATGTGCTGGGGAGGGGGTCGTGACTTCGAAATGGTAAGTGACCTTTCCAGCTCTTTGGGTTCTATCACAATGG
>CM053599.1:72920835-72970607 GCA_028646575.1 Pseudocheirus occidentalis
AGAGGAGGGGAGGGGATGGGAGAGGAGGGGAGGGGAGGGGAGGGGAGGGGAGAGGATTGTTAAATTTTCAGTTTGAGGGGGTAGCTAGGTGGCAAAGTGAATAGAGCACTGGCTCTGGAGTCAGGAGTATCTGAGCTCAAATCAGGCCTCAGACAATTAACACTTACTAGCCATGTGACCTTGGGCAAGTCACTTAACCCCAACTGCCCTGCTTCCCCCTTTCCAAAAAGCAAAAGCAAAACAGATTTTCAGTATGAGTGTTTAACTTCAGAATCAGCAAAGGCTACAAACCAGGCTTGTTTGATTGTTTCACTGATTTTCTAGACTCTAGACTTAGGAAAATGATGGAGAAAGTGTCAGTAGAGCAGATTAAACTTAAAAGTGTGTCCTGCACAAGGTGTTTTTTTTTCCCCTCCTTTTTGGAGATCCAGGTGTTAAACATTTATCAGCACACCATTGACTAAACTACATTTTAAAAAAAATTCTTAGGCCATCCCTGAGTTTCAGAGAAAACTGATTCTTCCATGGTCAAATACATAATATATGTGACAAATAGGATTTTAAAACTAGTACCCCCTATATGCCACTGCCTTAAAATGACCAAATGTATTGCTTTTCTGCTACTTGGCTGCCACTGCCTTTGTAAAGACTTCTCTCTCCCTTCCTAACCCTTCTCTTCCCCAGCCCCATCCCCAAGTAAAAGCAAGTTTTTCATTCTTCAGATCTTTTACAACTTTTTCCATGGACCGCTCCTTGTCACTTAGCACTCTCCTTTGCAAGGATTTTTTTTTATAAGTTTTGTTTTTTCTTTTTTTTTTTTTTTTGCTTTTTGGAGGGCAGTTGGGGTTAAGTGACTTGTTCAAGGTCACACGGCTAGTTTATTGTGTCAAGTGTCTGAGGTCGCATTTGAACTCAGGTCCTCCTGACTCCAGGGCCACTGCACCACCTAGCTGCCCCCAAATCACCATCATTTTATAGGCTGTTGTTTGTCCTTTGTTCAATCGTGGTATCAGAAAGACAGTGCCGTGACTTTCAAATGAATTGGATTTAAGTGAGGCAGAGCTGGGCAAAGTCACCACCCTCACTCTCTCCTCCGGAGCCATCTGGGTCCAGTGGCCAGATAGGGATCAGGACAATTGGAGGTGGCTTCCCATTCTACATCAGAGAAAGCTCGAGGCCCACAAAGGTCAGATATAGAAAAGGATGATAGGGGGCCTCAAGGGCCGAGTTAAGGAGGCTGAGCTTTCCTTAGTAGGGAATCAGGAGCCACCAAACATGTTCTGGGTAAAAGGATGACATAAGACAAGGAAGATTCATTTGGTAAGGAATTGTGTAAAGGACAGGTTGGAGGAGAGAGAAAATAGGGAAAAGATCTCAAATTGTAGATTATTATTCTATTCTATTCTCAGATTATAGATTATTATTGTTATTATATAGAAGGGGTTATAATCAAAAAGATCTCAAAGTCCAAATTGGTGGTAATGAGAGCTTGCAAAGGAGGGACAGAGCACTGGGCCTGGAGTCAAGGAGGCCTGAGTTCAAATTCAGCCTCAGGCGTTTGCTAGTTGTATGACCCTGGGCAAGTCACTTCACCTATTTGCCTCAATTTCCTCATCTGTAAAATGGGAGTAATAATAGCATTTACACCTGGGGTTGTTGTGAGGAACAAATGAAATAATACTTGAAGAGCCCTTAGCACAGTGCCTGGCACATGGTAGTTGTTATATAAATATTATATACTATTATTATTATTATTATTATTACTAAATAGAGAATAGGGAGCAGATGTGAGAAAGATTAATGAGGCGAAATCAATAAGACTCGGATACAGGCAGTGCGTGGAAGATCACATAGCCACTGCCCTAGTTCAGGCCCTCATAGTTCCTCGCCTGGCCTACTGCAAGAGCCTCCTAATTGGTCTCCCTGAACCTCTCCAATCCATCCTTCCCACAGCTGGAAAAATAATCTACCTGATCCAGTGGTTCTGGAAGGCAGTTTGGAAGCATGCCCAAAAGAGCTATAAGCTATGCCTACCCTTTGACTCAACAATACCACTGCTAGGCTTAAGCCCCAAAGAGATCAAAGGAAGAGGAAAAGGGCCCATATGTTCAATAATATTTATAGCAGCTCCTTAGCGGTGGCAAAGAACTGGAAACTAAGGGGTGTACATAAGGTTGGGGAATAGCTAAACAGAGTATATTACATGAGTGGAATGGAATACGACTGACTTATAAGAAATGTTGAAAAAGATGGTCTCAGAGAACCCATGGAAGAGTTGTATGAACTGATGAACAGAACTGGGAGAATACTTTATACAAGAACAATGGAAAAACAAAGAACTCTCAAAGACTTAAGAACTTTGATCGATGTAATGACCAGCCATGCTTCTAGAGGACTACCTGCCTTCTGATAGAGAGGTGATAGATTCAGGGTGCAGAATGAGACATACTTTTTGGACGTGCCCAGGGAGGGCATTTGTTTTGTTTGACTGTATATATTTGTTTAGAAGAGTTTATTTTTCTCTTTTCCCAAGGTGGGGTGGGGGAGACACGATGGGAGGGAGAGAAAATGGATGTTTGTTCACTAAAAAAATAAAAGAACATTTAGAAAAGGAAAATAATTTTCCTAAGCCACAGGTCTGACCATGTCACTCACCTGTTCAAATACATTGCCGCTAGGAAAAAAATACAAATTCCTCAACCTGGAATTTCAAGCTTTCCACAAACGATCTGCCTCCTACCTTTTCTAGTCCTATTTCTTGTACTCAACACCACAGGCAAGTGAGTTCATTGGCTCTTTGCTTAGCTCCATATTCTGTCTCCTATCTCTGTGTCTTCACAAGACTTTCTCCATCCCCAGAATACACCTTGTCTTCATTTACACCTTTTCATATACCTAGCTTCCTTCAAAGCCCAGCTTTATTAGGGAAAAATCATCTCTGCCCTCAGTGATAGCCATGTTGTAAGTGTTCTTTGCATCCTGAAATTATTTGGTATTTAATTATTTAGTATTTTCCTTAACTCTAAAGTGAAGAAGAGATTGCCTGCCAGACTTGAGTTTCAGTGGGGAAGAGATAGGTAGTTGGATTGGACATGTCCAAAATCAAATTCATCCTCTCCATAAAACACTGCTCTCCACACTCTCTGTCCTAGTCACCTGGTAGACTCTTCCCTCTCCCTGTTCTGAATACCTACCCCAACCCCATCAAATAAGTAGATGAATTCCATTGATCCTTCTCTCTCATCTGTCCTTTTCCCTAATCCTTTGCTTCAGTCCAGGTCTGGGCCCTTATTCCCCCTCACTTGGAGCACCTTCCAAACTGGTCTCCACACCCTCTCCCAGTATTGCCTCCAAAGGCTGCTAAATTAGCCTTCCTGTGTCTCAGTTCTAATAATATTTCTCTCCTGCTTATAAACCTTCAGTGACTCCCCTCTGCCAGCAGGATAAAGCCCCAATTTCTTGTCCTAACATTCAGACTCCTCCCTCCCACCCCAATCTGGTATCAAGCCATGTCTGTCTCCTATCATTCCTCATCTTTCAATACCCCTGTCTTTTCTACTTCATTACCAAAGCCATCTATTCATTTGTCTCTTCTGGCCTCAATCTCTGAACTTTATGTGATTCCAGCTCACTTAATTGGGTAAAATGAGGTTAAAACTAAAACAAGACATTAAAAGTCATTTTGTTAAATCTTCTCATGCTCCAGGTCACGCAGATAGTAGAAAACTGCAGAATGGACATTCGAACCTAGAACTTCTGATTCTAGGTCCAGTAATCCTTTCATGCTGCCTACATGGAATCCTCCCCCATCATATGTGCACTTTAACAAAAGGCAATGGCCTACTAACTCAAGGGAGAAACTCTTTTTTTTTTTTTTTGGAAGGGAGAAGGAACGTTTTTAGATTGGCGGGACCTTCTAGGATCTTTTATAAGAGTTTAGGCCTAGGACCAACCTTGGCCAAAGGTAATGAAACCTTATGCTTGAATTAAAAGAAGCATGGTATCTAGAATGAGGGAGATGACAGGTCACTCTTTGTTCTGTCCACATCATAAGCACTGGCTTCATATTTGGATGCCATGTTTTAGAAGAGGCATTGACAAATGTAGAGGTCTTCCAAAATGTGTTAGCCCAGGTGAGGAAAGAGCTCTCCATGTATTACAAGGATCAGAGTAAAAAATAAATAGCCTGAAGAACAGAAAATGAGGAGGGAGGGGAGTGATAAAATAAGGGGAGAGTAGCAGGGAATGTGGAGAGGGGATATCTAAAAGGCTGTGACTAGGAGCAATAAGTATAAGTTATGAAGTAGTACGTTTCCAGCCAATATAAGGAAAGATTTCCTAACAATCATGGCTATCCCAGAGTCTCATGGGTTACCTCAAGAGGTATCTATTGGGTTTTCTGACCCTGGACCTCTTCAGTTCAAAGCCAGATGACCATTTGTCTTGGATGTCTTAGAGGGCTCTCTGGGAGAAATACTGATTGGACTGGATTTTCTGAGGTGTCCTAGCTCAGAAAGTCTGGGAGTTTGTTGCCAAAAATGCTGGCTCTGAAACTGCCTATGAGTTAGCAGTTTTTCGAGGGCAAACTTTGGGTCTCCAAACTACTATCCACAGTACCAGGGGGCCTCCTCTGATCCCCAAAGCATCCTGCACTGCCCCACACTCTCCTCCCTTTGGACTGCCCTCTCTAAACTCTCCCATATGCTAATAGAAGATGATTTCACCTCCTTGGAATCCAGCAGAGTACAGTATTTACATAAATATTCCACAGAGGGCCCAAGAACCCTGATGAAAGGAATAGTTTTCTGCATTCCCTTCTCCATCTCACCCGCTCACTCCCCCCCCCCCCCAATCCTCCACACACCCTCATCTCCCTTCTGACTTTCAAGAATGGAGGAATAAGGCGGGGCCTGGAGACAGGTTCCATTTAGAGCCAGAGTCATCAAATGTCAGACCTGAAAGAAATCAGAAAAGCATAGATTCAGAATCAGAAAGAACCTCATAAGACCAAACTCCTTATTTTTCAGATGGGTAAACTGAGGCCCAGAAAGATTAGAGTGATTTCCTCAAGGACACAAAAATAGTAAACAGCCAAGCCAGGATTCTAAGGTAAGGCCTTTCGACTCCAAAACATGGTGTAATTCCCACTCTCCCACTCTGCCTCCTTAAAACCCAAATGGAAAGAATTCGAGACATCAAAAAGTTTAGCCCCCACGTATTTCAGATGAGACAACTGAAACCTAGAGAAGAGAAAGTAGCACTGGACAGAATAGTAGTATTAGAAAGACCTCTAGATTTAGGGTCCAAGGAGCTGAATTCAAATCCTGGCCATTCTTAGTGTCTATGTGACCTTGCCCTCTCTGAATCTCAACTTCCTCTGTGGTCTAATGGGAAGATTGTCCCAGATTATCTCTGAGGTCCCTTCTCCTTCCAAATCCCTGTGATTCTGGGTCTATAATCAAAAAGCTTATAGGCATGGACTGTGACATTCTACCTCAGATTCTAGGAAACGTGAATCTTTCTAAAAGCCTGGAAAAAACCATAGAGAATCTGAGTGGCCTGGCTTCTCTCCCCTCCTGCCCCCTGCTCCATCAGGACAGGAAGGGGGCAAGTTAGTAGGGGGGGGGGGTGGTGAGCAATTCACAGATTTGAATTCTCCACAAATTATCGCCTACCTCTCAGCCTCCATCTCTCAACCTGTAGAAAGAAGACAAATAGCTTCAGGAGAAAGTGCCACAAGGCTCATTTCAGAGTTGGTGCGATTTGTTTTGGGAAACCCAAGTCTAAAGCCCCTGGCCTCTTTTGGCTCCCACCCCTTTCAGTCCCAGAGCCTACCTGCCCTCCATTCCCTACCCTCAGTAAAGCTTACCATAGAAACGTCTTCACACTGACAAGGCAGTGACTGACGACAGTTTCCAGTCTGTCCCCATCTGCAAAAGGAATGGCATTTTAATAGGTATCAGAGACTAAGCTAAAGGAATAAATATTTCTTGAATGAAAGAATGAATAAGTGGATGGAATGGTACTAGAGAACTTTCTGACATCACCTAGCAAGTTGAAAAAATATTATGCCATCCTAGGAAAACAGAAGTAAAGCAGGAAGGTACCTTAACAGCCATCTACTCCAACCCCCTTTATTTTACAGATAAGGAAACTGAGCCCCAGAGAAGTTAAGAGGGAAGGAAGGAAGAAACAGGATGTTCATTGTATGAAGAGCAGGTCAGCGTCACTCGCACACAGAAGAACGACGGTGCCCCTCCACTGCCCCTTGCTCCACGTATGTGCCTTTCTCCTACAAGAAGCAATACATCTGAAAGCACGTGCTCACTCCCGGGTCTCCCCTGCCAGGGGCTTTGCTACGGGCAAAGAAGGAACTCATTCATCCCCAAATGGAGAAATGTTTCATGATGTCTCTGGATGAAGATGGAAACAGCATGAAGTGGTAGTGTGGAAAGAGCACTGGACCTGGAAGGAAGACCTGAGTTCTGATCTAATCTGAGACATTTATTTACTGGCTGTGTGTTCCTGGGCAAGTCACTTAACCTTTGTCTGCCTCAGTCTCCACAAACAGCACCTCCCTCCAAGGTTGTTGTGAAGATCAAATGAGCTAATATTTATAAAGTTACTGGTGTACAGTAGATGCTTAATAAATGCTGATTTCCTTCCTTCAGTCCTGACTCTTGCCTCCTACTTACTTACATGACACTTCACTTTTCTGAGGCTCAGTTTCCTGGTCTATTAGTGTTATTAATCCTCATTCTACTTACCCTAGAGTTATATAACCCTATTTCTGGAGCTAAAATGGTCCTCAGAAGTCATCTAGTCCAATATTCCCATTTTACAGATGAGGAAACAGAGGCTAAAGGGACTTAAGTGACTTGACCAAAGTCATAGGGTTCCTAAGTGATAGCGTCAGGATTTGAACCCAGATTCTGTGACTCCAAAACCAATGTTCTTTCCAGGTCTCTGTGAGGAAAGTATTTGATAAATCTTAGAGTACTATGAAAATGTGATTGATTATTCTTACTACTGTCAGGGGAGGGGGGGCAAAGGGGGGAATACTTATTCTCTGTTGTCCTAACACTCTACTAATGAGACAATTTCCCTTAGCTGTGCTAGCAGGTGAGCAGACCTGTCTCTCTGACTTGAAAGAATTCATTAAAGCCAGACAAACAGATTACACAGTGAGCCCCTTGAGAGCAAGGACTGTCTTTTACCTCTTTTTGTATCCCCTGAATCGGGCACATAATAGGTCCTCTATCAGTGCTGATTGACTGATTGGCAGCAGAGCAGTACTTTTTTTATTCACTTTGCCTCAGTTTCCTCCTCTGTAAAATGAGCTGGAGAAGGAAACAGCAAACCACTCCTATTTCTTTGCCAAGAAAACCCCAAATGGGGTCACAAAGAGTCAGGCATGACTAGAAAAGACTGCATGACAAAGAATGGTGAAAGAATAAAACCACGGCCACAAACCGTTCCTTGGGAAATAGAAAGAGGTTCGTCTAAAAGATGGTCATTCCAGTTGTCTTCATAAACGTGTGCAGAATAAAGACTGGAAGTTGTGAGCATGTAGAGATGGTGCCTGCCTGCCTTTATGCCCCTGCCTCAGGGGCCAAAAGAAGACTGGCTCAAGGATCTCAATGGCCACAGACCGACTCCTGACCCTGGTCACCGTCTAAACCCTAACCTTAGTCATGGTCTGAGTTCTAATCCCAGCTGTAGACTGAGCCCTGACCCCAGTCACGTACCAAGCCTTAAAGAGTGGAGAACAGGGAGATCAGAGGGACAGTGCAGGGAGAAGGAGCTAGGCAGAGACAGAAGAGGCCCCACAAAAGAAAAGAGGAGTAACCCTTAGGGAGGGGACACAATGGCCAACCAGCTGCTGCCAGAATCGAAGATCAGGACATTGCTGTCCCTAGGCTGCAAAATAAATGCGTAAGAAATGGCCACATATATGGGCCTCCACTTTGGTCTTTAAACCTACAACTGCTATCTCAGCAAATGGGTCTGCCATGATTCATCTCGTTCCCAGCTCCGCCGCACCCCCTGTCATTCCTGCTGATTAGTGTGGTAGCCGGCGCTCCAGTTCTCTTGACAATATTTCTTATGTGCTGACAAACTGAGCCCCAGCTCTGGGGAGCTTTGGGGGAGGGCACTCAGGGGGATGGGCTGGGGGCTGGGATACATCAGCCTGGATTAGCATTAAGTGAAAGCCCACAGCCCACAGGGCCTAGGATTGAGAGGGGAGGCTGGTGAAGGGGAGTAGGGAGTAGGGAGACCCGTGTTTTATAGCCCAGTAAGCAGGATGATTTTAAACAAGTCACCTCCCCTCTCTGAAGGGGATTAGGCTACATGAGTCCCAAGATTCTTTCCAGCTCTGTATTCTGTTGACACAGAGGAAAGAACACTGGGTTTGGAGCCAGAAGACCTTGAGGTCCAGTAATTCTGTTCTTGAACCATGGGCAAGTCATTTGGGCCTCAGTTTCTTCACCTGTAAAATGAGAGTTTCTACTTAGTGGTCTCTGAAATCTCTTCCACTTCTAGAACTATGACACTGTGACAGACATCCCGGTTGACATTGAATAGTTATGACTCCATAGCTGTCTCCCATGCTTGGAATACTCTGCTTCTTCACCTCTGATCTGTTCTGCTCTGCTCTGGCACCATCTTCTATGGGACGCCTTTCCTGACCTCCCCAGACACTAGCGCCCCTTCCCCCTTCCCACAAACCACCTGGAATTAATTTTATAGATACTAGTCTAGACCCACTCATATAAGCATACATTTTCCTTCTCCTCCTTTAGAATGTAAGCTCCTCGAGGGTAGCTGTCCTTTGGAATCTGTATCCCCGGGGCTTAGCACAGTGCCTGGCATATGTTGTTGTTTGTGGTGTCACTTTTCAGTCCTCTCCGAGGCTTCATCATCAGCACTGCAAAGACACCCAGGAGACTGCCTTTAATCCAGTCCCACCCACCCCCCCAACCCACCCCCTACTTCTCTTCTCTTTGCCTCCGTAGATCTCCTGGATCAATTACGCCTCATGGTGTCGTTGATAGAGCACTGGGCATGGATTCAGGAAGACCTGAGTTCAAATCTAGCCTCCAACATGTGTTAGCTGTGTGACCCTGGGCAAGTCCCTTCACCTCTGTCTGCCTGTTTTGAGAGTGAGGCTGATGAATTTGCATAATTCTGCCTCACTTCAGTGTCAAGACAGGACCTAAGATGTCATTGGTCCTCTCTGAAAACAAAAGACAAACAGCAACCCCAAGAACCTCCTCTGAAATAAGAATAATATAGCACCTGCTTTCCAGGGTTGTGAGACTCTAATGAGATAATGAATGTAAAGCGCTTAGCACAGTATATCCGGCACTTAGCAAGCACGATTTAAATACTAGCTGTTATTATTATAGATGGTACGGAGTAGGATTATATCTTCCCAGTTCCAGGCTGTCTGAAAAGAGACACACTGATGTAGCAGATAGAATACTGACCTTGGAGTCAAGGAGACCCAAGGTCAAGCCTAGCCTCTGATGCATGTTAGTTGTGTGACTTTGGGCAAGTCATTTAACCAATAATTGCCCCAGATAACCCTCAAACACTATTAGTTGCATGACTGATTGATCTGTATTGGTGAAGGAGTTTCCACACTGGAAGTTTCCTATTCTGCAAAAGTCACAGGTCTGAATCCAAAAAGACCAAAGTAATAAATGTTCTGGCCACCTGACGGGGGGAAAATAGCTCTTAACCTTGATAAATTCTCAATCTAACGAGATGCAGACCATAACCTCAGAGATCCCAGGATCTGGGTGGACCAGGGATGGGCTATGTCACTCTGTCTAGATTCTTGTGATGGTTGACTCCCATGGCCAGAGGCTTCAGTGCCTGAGGGAAGCAGTGTTCTCTACCTGACTCAGATCAGGAAGTTTTAGGCACTAAACCAATACCATGACTTAAACTATCTATTTATTTCTTCCACTGAGTTGGGAGTTTCCTCGGTTTCCCCATCTGTTAAAGTGGCAGTACTGATCATCTTGCTGCCTACTTTAGGATCAAAGCTCATTCAATCAATAACCATTTATTAAGCACCTACCATGTACCAGGCACTGTGCTAGGCTGTGGAATCTGCCCCTGGAAGCAACCTCGGGGCCAACTGGTCCAGTCCGTTCATTTTGCAGGTGAGAGACCAGAGGCCCAAGATGGCGGACTCAATTCTGAGAAGCCCTGCATCAGCGTCTTCCATCACTCAGGAGGCAGCCACCCAGGTGTAGGTTCTGGGAATGCTCACAGCTAGATTTCATTCCTTCTTGCCACATAGTTCTTCTGTTTCATTGAATGCTGTTCTCTTTGAACTTACATACTTTCTGACTGGGTTTGGTAAAGGGAAACATCAGACAGAGGCCTGGGGGCTATGAGTTTGAATAGATGCTGACCCAGAGGAACCTGGATCTTCCTTTTAGAGATCACGATGGTAGGAGAGCAAGGGCATGGGCTGTACTTAAAATATGTTCATAAGTGTTAGAGAGTGGTATTGGTGGCAGATAGGAGGGAGCAGGTGAAAGGGAGGAAGGCTGCCTAGAGGAGGTGTATCCAAACACTCATCTTGCCTAACCAATCTGAAAATATAGGAGGGGGCAAGGGGAGAATACCACTGGAGGCTGAAGACCAAGGATCCAAAGTCAGAGTTTACAGGAGACATCTGGCAATGCAGGAGATCAGGAAAAGTTGTGTAATGGGAGGGGAGAGCCATTAGACTGTGAAATTGTATCCTAGGGGCTGGGGGGTAAGAGAGAGAAGAGCTGAGTGGCCCGTCAGCCTGGACGGCAGGGAGCAATTTGTCAACAGTGTTGAGGTCTGTTGGCTCCCCTGGACCCATTCCATTCTAGCCATCTATCATCCTAAAAACCAATCCAGCATCGGGCTGTAAAGTCACACCTGCTGTTACCCTGACCTCCACCCCCTGGCTCCCTCCCACTGTCCCTCTGCAGGAGCCTGGGACAGGCTACATGGCCTGGCTGGCTCCTCATTTCTCCACCCAGGCTCATGGGGTTTCATTGGCCAGGGTGCAAAGGCCTGGGGTTTTCAGGGCCTCTGCAGCCTACAGCCTGCTCTAATCCCTAGGGAGAGGGGACAGGAGAGTTAATGCTAAATGCCTTTGGCTGCCTGAGCCTCCTAGGAGCTAGAATCCATAACTCCCCAGTGCTGTTAGCTATCCCATAGAGAAAAGGGCACGGGATCTGGTGGCCAAAGTTTAGCTTTTTGGTTCTTGCGGTAGCTCTTCAGACGTGACCCTGGACAAAACATTACTTCTCTCGAAGCCTCAGTGTCCACATCTGTAGAATAATCAAGCTGTTGGAATAGATGGTCACTGAAACTCTTTCCAGTTCTGACCTTCTTTACTCAAAGGGGCATTTTAGTATAACTGGAGAACTGGGGAACTTCAAGGTTTCTCGGGTTTGAGGAAACTCGGGTTTGAATCTTGGCTTCAAAATTGACTGACTGTGTAACCCTGGGCAAGTCACTTTTACCTCTTAGTTTAGTTTTAGTCTTGGTTTCTTGATCTGGGAAATGGGTATATTACCCCACAAGACTGCTCTGAGGAAAGTTTTGTAAACTTCCATGTGCTGTTTTAAGTGTGAGTTGCTATTATCGTAAGGATGGTATGGTAGAAAGAATACTAAACTTGGAGCCAGGAAAAATCTGGGTTCAAATTCTAGGTTTTCCATTTACTTTCATTATGACAATGAGTAAGGCACTTGACTTCTCTGATATTCAGTTGTCTAATCTGTAAATCAAGAACAGTAATGCCTATAGCACCTAACTTGGCAGAATTGTTGTAAATTGTAAAGTATACAATAAGATCATTCATAAGTACTTTGAAAATTGTTACTTTGTCATTTCAGTCATGTCTGACTCTTCACAACCCCTTTTGGGTTTTCTTGGCAGAGATACTGGAATAGTTTGCCATTTCCTTCTCCAGCTTATTTTACAGATAGGGAAACTGAGGCAAGCAGGGTTAAGTGATTTGTCCAAGGTCACACAGATAGTAAATGTCTTGTCTGAGGCCAGATTCAAACTCGGGTCTTCCTCACTCCAGGCCCCGGGCTCTATCCACTGAGTTACTTAGCTGCCCTTGAAAACCTTAAAACATTATATTAAAGTGTCTATTATTATTGTCATTACATTCACTATTATTAGAAGGGTGTTTTCAGTTCTAATATTTTTTATTCTAATATCATTACTAATTCTGAAATTCTATGGGTATAGGATGCTTGATTGAGAGAGTTCCCTGACCAATTTGATGAGGTGAAGGGTTGATGCACATCCCTAAAGATGGTGTGGACATGCCTACCAACACCTTGTTGAGATGGTTGAGAACATCTCCTGAGCCTGGGTACTTATGGAAACACTTTACTGAGGATATTAGGATTCACTCTCAACAAATGGAAATCATTTGATTGGCTCCTGCTACATGGTCCTTTTTTACTGGGTCTATAAAAGATTCTTCAGGGAATCATGGGCTTGAGGAGCAGGGGAAGGAATCCTGAAAGAGCGGGCATAGACTGGAAAATTTTACTAGAGCTAAAAGTGGACCTAGGTCCTAGAAGGAAGGTCTATGTGTCCACACAGACTTCTAAACCACTAAGGAAAAGAGCAGCTTACATGCACCAATCCCCACACACTGTTAAGGGGGTCAATGGGAGGCTGTGGCAGAACTGTCAACAATCCCCCTCCAGCCCCCCAGGATGGCTTTGCCTGGTTGAATTTCCTCTATAGAGAGGATTTGCTGGGCAATGTCCTGAGGCTTTGGAGAGTCCTGAGAGCCAGGCTTCTTGAAGTTAGAAGGAGATCCTAATCATTGTCAATCTCTTAGAGAGAAGGGGATTGTGCATGTGACCCCTGGGCTAGTAGATTTTAGGAATATAGACCCAAAGTTAGAAGAGACCTCAGAGGCCATCTGGTTCAGTCTCACCCATTTTACAGATACAGAAACTGAGATCCAAGGATCTTGTCCACAGGTACACAGGTAGTAGCTGTCAGAGGGAGGTTCTGAATTCAGGTTCATTGACTCTAGGACCAATGAGCTATCTACTGTCCCATACAGCAGAAGCAAAAAGCTGAACTTTTCTCTCTGTTACTACTCTGAGTTGCAGATAGTATAGATCCAGTAGAAAAAGAAGGAGCTACCTCTCTAGCAGACCCAAATTCATTTCCTCTGGGAAGAGTCTAAGACAACACCATAAAAATGGAGGTTGAGATGGGTTCCCAGGGGTCAAGGTATGACTCACCAGAATGGCAGAGGGGTTACCCTGCTTCTCTAGCAACTAACTCCAAGTCTGTTTTCCTTATGAAGGCAGTTCAAACCAGAAGGTTACACTATGAGTTCCCTGATTAGGGACTGATCAGTCCCTGGCAGGAAGGGAGAACTCACCGGAGAAGGAGGAGAATTTTATTTTCTGTGGGTTACGGTGAAATCAAACAAAAGTTGTCCTGCAACTGATACGTCCTAAGTGCTTGCATAGGAACGGGGGATCTTTTGCCCCCATTTGAGGGGAAATAGACCAGTCATATTCCAAGGTTCCCCAAAGGAACTCTGGGTGGGGGCAAAATGAGCCAAAGAAATTCTGGAGAGCTTCCAAGATTGAACCTGGTCCGTGTAACCCTCAGAGTTTGGGCCACTAGATCCCAGGTCAACAAAATTTAAGACTCAAAAATTCCAAAATTTTCTTCAAACTCCAGTTTTCTCATCTTTCAACTGAGATAGTAATCCTTGTCCTGCCTCTGTAGTATACGAGATATTCGAGAACTTTATAACATCAAACAGCACACTAATGTAACAACATGTATTGAGCACCTACTGTTTTTGAGGGACCTGTGAGAGTCCCTAGGGTAGGAGGGGGAGGAATACAGTGAGCAATGAAAATCCCTGACTTCATGAACTTATCGTTTACTTGAACAAGCTTTTTATTCAGTTGTTTTTCAGTCATGCCCAACTCTTCATGGCCCTATTTGGGGTTTTCTTGGCAAAGACACCAAAGTAGTTTGCCTTTTCCTTCTCCAGCTCATTTTTACAGATGAGCAAACTGAGATTAAGAGTTAAGGGACTTTCCCAAGGTCACACAGCTAGTAATCTGGGGTCAGATTTGAACTCAGGGAGAGGAGTCTTTCTGACTCTAGGCCCAGTGCTCTATTCAACAAGATACCCAGTTGCCCCTCAAGTTAGGAACATCCATTGATCCTCCTAGAATTTCTTTCTTGAGGGTTAGAAAATAGGAATGTGAGGAATTATTAGGAAACTACAATGGCTTAGCTTAGAGAAATCTAAGTCAAAGGTAGGAAGAACTTGATTGCCCAAGACAAGCTTTTGAACATTTAACCTGACAGGAAAGGGGAGTAGATATGAACCATTCCATCATGTCTAAGCCAAATCAGGTGTATCGTATTCTAAAACTTCATTTGGATCAAGGAGGGACTTCCTAATGGAAGATGGACACGGGGTCAGAGAATATTGGAGGGACTCCAAAACAATGAAAGAGAATGTCCATGCTGGGAGAGTCCTTAGAACAGAGAACAGATCTGGGAAGGACTTGAGAACAGAGAACATCAGCACTGGGGCAGGGGGAGAATCATAGAACAGAGAACAGAGAATGTCAGAGCTGGGAGAGACCTTAGAACAGAGAATAGAAAATGCCAGATCTGGAAAGGACCTGAGAACAGAGAATGTCAGTATTGGGAGATGCCTCAGAACAGATAACATAGGATAACAGAGGTGGGAAGGACCTGAGAATAGAGAATGTCAGAACTGGGAGAAATCTTAGAATATTCTGAGAAAATGTCAGAACTAACAGGGACCCCAGAACAAAGAACAGAGAATGTCAGAGCTGGGAAGAGCCTTAAAATATAAACTATAAGAGATGAGAAGAACCTTAGAACATAGAACTCAGAAAGGCAGAGATCTGAAGGCATTTCAAACCCAAAACATAGAATATCCAACCTGGGAGAGACCTCAGAACACAGAGCTGGAATGGACCTCAGAACAGAGAGCATTAGAGCTGGGAGTGGATGGTTCTGGCTACTGAGACTGAAAACTGTAGAAAAAGATTTGCATCAGCCTTTGTGCCTCCATCTCAAAGGCACTCTATGCTCACTCTCCACCAAATAGCTAGGGAGAAAAATCTGCTCCCCTATTTCCCACCCAGCAGAAGAGCATCCTAGGTCTCTGTAAAGAGGACAGGCAGTCCAGGACACCCTTTTTCTCTGGCTAAGATCTCAGGAGGCACTTTACAGGGAACATAATGGAGAGTTCTTAACACACACACACACACACACACACACACACACACACACACACACACACACACACACACACAGACTAATCCTCGCCTGAGGCACTAATCCCCTCTCTTTCCCCTAGACTCTCACTCTGTCTTTCTGTTTCTTTTTTCCACTAGGTTAGGCATCACCTAGCGAGAGGGGAGAAGTCGAGCCCCTGCCCTGGTCTGGTGGGGAGGCTGGACACCCAGCAAGCACATAGAAGAACATAGGTGAAACAAGTCTAAGCAGACACAGCTGCAGAGTTCGGCCTTGTCCAAAGTACTGGGGAGGCCTGAGCAGGGACAACAGCCAGGGGAGTGAGGATGTAGACAAGTGTGGGGAGCGGGGAGTGGGGAGTTGGGGGGGAAGAAACTGGAGCAATAGTTTGTGCTGATTCCAAAGAAGAAGCAATAAGATTGGCTGGAGTCCAGTCAGGGATGGAGCCTCAGCCTGGGAGCCTAGATCCCTATGATGGGTTCTTCCCTACTGTACAATGTGCTGTGTGACCTTCTCAGAGGCTTAATCTCTGCCCCCAGACACCTCCAGCCCCATAACCTGAAGATCCTCCTGGCTCTCTCTCCTGCCTCCCAGCAGGGTAGAGGGTAGGGGAGTGTTGGGGGGACTGGAGCTACATAGAGTCTAGAGAACAGCTGGGGGAACAGGGCCTCTATACATTCCAAGTTCTCACCGAAGCGTGACTCTCTGCTCTCAGAGACACAGTCCATTCCAGGACACCTTGGCGGGGGTGGGGGGGTGGGGGGGTGGAAGAAGGGGATGGGGAAGCAAAGGAGGAAGGGAAGGAGGGAGGTTCTCCAGAAAGTCTTATTTCAGTACGAAAGACTTGAACTTGGAGTGGGAACCAAAGCATCCCAGTTCCTGCTCTACCACAGCACACTGTATGACTTTGGACAAGTCCCTTCACATTCCTGGGTCTGGAGTTTCCTTCTCTTTAAAATGAGGTGACAGACCAAATAATCCCTTCAAGATTTGACAGCCTCTCTTCTCTGCTCCTTAGAGACACACACAATGTTTGATCTGCAGTGAAGATCCATCATTTAATTTTTTGAGCCTCAGTTTCCAGTAGATAACACACAGGACTGTGATCATCAAGTGAGTTTATTTTTTTAAAAACGCTTTACAAATTTTAAAACACTATAGGATCATATCATTATGATGCTGGGGGCACATTTTATATTATAACAATTACAATAGCTAATATTCCCATTATGATACCTCCTGCATCTTCTTGCCATACTGCCTGCCACTCTTCACCCCCTGATTCTGAGAGAGTCATGCAGCTCCTGTCCCTCTGTCACTGACTGCTGAGCACTCACCATACATATCTAGACTGGCCCCAGACTCACAACCATCCTCCCAACACCCCTTTCTTTCCAACTCTTGCTCTGAGAATAGTAATCAGATCAATACCCCCATTCCTTCAAAGGTTAACTGCCCTATGAGTCAGTTCAACATCCCTCTGACTTCCCAGACTAAAACACCCTTGCATGGCCACTACCCTCTATGAGTACTGTCTTCCTCTAGTCGACTATAAGCTCCTTAAGGGCAGGGTCTGTCTTGCTTTTTGTATTAGTATGCTCAACCCCTTAGGACAATGCCTGATACGTAGTAATTATATAATAAATTATTTTCATTCATTCACTCATTTCAAGGTCTCTTTCAGCTCTTAACATTGATCAGTTACACACACATACACACACACACACAAAATATTAAGTATCTACTGTGTGTAAAGGACTGGGAATACAAGGGTAAAAGTCAAAAGCATCCCTGCCCTCAAGAAACTTACATTCTACTTGGTGGGGTCAGGGCAGAGAACAGGGGTGCAAGACATAGGATACCTACACAGATAAGTGACTACAAGGCAATGCATGCAGGGAAAGAAAGCTAGAAACAAGTAGGAAAAGTCAGGGCAGGCTTCACAAGGGAAGTGGATCCAGACCCAAGTGGTGAGGGAAGCTAAGGATTCTGAAAAAATGCATTCCAAGCTTGGGGAACAGGTGGCTTATGCCAAGGAGGTAGAGGGATGAGTTCAGGGAACCGGTGGTTAGAAAGTCAGTTTCCCTGGAATTCAGAGTACAAGGGGAGTGATTAGAAATAAATCTGGGTGGGATCTGATTGTGAATGGTCTTAAATGGCCATCAGGTTGAGAAGCTGGAATTATATCCTAGAGATTTTATTTTATTTTATTTTTTACCAGGGAGAGTGACAGTCAGAGCTATGTTTTGGCACCATCTATTTTCTAAATCCTAAGGTCCTTTCCAGATCTGGTGCCATGGGATGCTGGAATTCTAAAATGATATTCCTTGTTATCTGAAAGGGCAGGGGCAGAGAAAAAGGGACATGTAGGGAGTGATATGCTCCACCCAGAGCTAACACAGACCCCAGACTCCCCTTTCAATCATCCTCTAACTTGAGCTGCCAGCACTGACTCATTGAATGTCCTCTGTTCCCTTAAGTTCCTACTTTGGGCCCCTCTGTCTTGGCTCTTTCTGATCTCCCTGGACCCCTGCTGAAGGGGCCCTGAATGTCAGACTTGGCATTACCACCACTGGCCTTGCTTTTGGGTGGATTTTCCTAAGCTAAGTCCAGGCCAGGATCTTAGAATGTCAACTGCTCCAATACTAAGCCCACCCAGTAGGCTCAAGTAAGGCTCTGGATATAGTGGCCACTTAATAAGTATATGTTGAATTGAACCGGATCAAATTTTTCATAGAATAGAATTGAATTTTTAATTGAATTGAAGTGGTGGGAATGTTAGCTGCTACTCTGGCCAGCTTTGTACCCAGAAGCCTCCAGGGTCCCACAACTACTAAGGATTTATAAAACTCAGGAATGTAGACCCAAATCTTCCTAAACCCAGACCCTGGAGTTCAGGGTGGAGAGGAAATGGGTGGCACACGTAAGCGGGAAGAGGTGGGGGACAGTCTACACCAGAGAGCTGGCTCACTTCAGGGCCAGGGCTAATAGAGTTTGTAGCCAAAATTCTATCTGGCAGCCAAGGATCTCCTACCCCTCCCTCCCCACATGAGAACTCAGGGCTGATGACCCTAGAAGCAGCAAAGGACAGCCAGAAGGGGACCATGCCATGAAGGTGAGTGAGGCTGCTTGGCCCAGGAAGAGACTGTCAGTGCTGGGAACTGGACCAGATCAGGCTGAGGCCAGAGTCTGCAGCTCAGCTCTGGGAGAGAAAGAACCAGGGGTGGCAGGAGGAGTGATTGCCTCCAGATGTGGCTATAGGATTTCTCTTCACTTAGGGTGGGTGGGGGAAGATGGAGCAAAGCAGGGAATGGGGGAGGGAACAGAGAAGGCTGGTGGGCATATGGGGACCTCCCTGGGCTTGGGGAATCAGGAATGTGAAAGAAGAAATTCATAGTCCCACCCCCTCCTCCTAGAATCACACATACACACACACACACACACACACACACACACACACACATACACACACTGCCCCCATATCTCCCCCTATACAAATCTTACACACTGAGAACATAACTGAAGGATACATGGGGAAGGATGATCAAGCTCTACCAATTCCATGAGTGAACAGTGAAGGGCTGATGGGCTCTTCAAGGGAGGAGGAGGGGGGAAGAGAGAGGATAGGGTAGTAGAAATGGCAGGAATGAGGGTCTAGGACCAAGAAACCATATGGGGATGAGTTTTGCTCCTGAGATAATAGAAATGTTGATGAAGATCATATCCATGGGAGACAGGAGGCAGCTTTTTCAACCTTCTTATTCCTGGTGCCTTCCCCCTGTAAATCATTTCCAGTATAGCTTGTTTGTATATATGTGTTTGCTGGTGGGCCCTCGCTCCCATTAGATTGTGAGGTCCCTGAGGGTAGGAACTTGTCTTTTGCTTCTTTTCCTCTCCCCAACTTTGAGCATAGTGCCTGACACATAGTAGGCTCTTTAAAGACGTTTATTGCGTTGACTAACTGACTTTTCAAAGTGGGAGATGGTGATCTGGTGGTGGGTTTAATTTGAAGATTCTGCTTTGAAAGGCCATAAAGCCATTAAGCCATTAAGATCTTCCCAGCCCATTAATAGGCCTCAAGTGGAGCCCATTAAGGGAAGCTTGCTTGTCAGAAGGCTTTCATACCTTTGGCTAATTTCTAATTAGGCACTGAGTCCTTAGGGCTGTGATGCCTTCTGGCTCTGAGAAGTATATATACTCTGAGTTGGTATTTTGCTTTGGGGGCTTGTTTATGAGAAGGATCTTATGATTCCCTGGTCATGATTCTGAGTGGCTGTATGTTCAGAGCTCCCCAACCACTCAGATGTAAAAATTTTCTTGATCTAGGGATATATGTAAAGTGTATAGTTGATTCAGGCAGTCAGAGCCTTGTCTGTTGGTCTTTATTTCTCTCCTTGTATTTTCTATGTATCTTCTCTGAAGTTTAAGGCGCTGACTTTTCCCCTGAATTAGTGAATGTAATTTAAAAAGATTGTTGATCCCTTAAACAGCTAACATTCCTAGTAATGCAGATCTAAGAACCTGTGCTAATAGCCATCCTGGGTGTGCCAGTGTGGTTGCCACTACAAAGGCCACCTTGTCTGAGAAAGTGTTATACCCCCAGGGGCAGTGTTACACCCCAAGAGAAGGCTTAGGGACTCTGGCATTTGGGAGTGGAGGAAGAGTGAATGGAGCATTGCACCAGAGATAAGATGGCTTTTGGGATGGAGTCTGATCCAATGTTTCCCCTGCTTCAGTCCCACCCCCACCAAGAAACCTTGCATACTTACTTCTAACCTGGCCAACCTTGCCCTCATCCAAGGCCTTTCTGTAGTCCTTACTGTATATGGCCCTCATTTGTCCCAAAACATCAATGTCCTGAGATTGTGGGTTAGTTATTTTTTTAATATAAGAGTCAGAGGTTCAGAGGATTTTGACCTTGAGCCAGGACAGTATTGGAGCCAGCTTAGATTTTCATTGTGAACACCTTGGAGATTAGCAAACACAACAAATGAGGGTGATAGGGAAAATGTTAATAATGCAAATTTAACTTAAGTGTGTCATGGGAACTTTTGTTTTGTTTTGACTTTTTTGGAGAGACAGCTGCTAAACATTTACCAGCACACACCTACTCAGAGCTGAATCTAGCTAGAGATCCTTTTGCCTAGCCTCCTTAATTTCCAAATGAAGAAACTGAGATTCATAGAATTGAAACGATTCTCTTGGGGTCACTCATTGTCTAAGCACAGCTAGAATTCAAAGCTGGATCCTGACTCCAAGCCCAGCACTCTTTTCATGGGACCACATGAGATGCTCCCTGAAGGCAGGGACCATGGGGAATACAAAAAGCACAGAAATGGAACCAAGAGACCTGGGTTCAATTGCTAGCTGTGCCACCTACTCCCTGTGTGACCCTGGACAAGTCATTTCAATTCTCTGAATAACAATTTCCCCAACTGTAAAATAAGGAAGAAAGTCTAAGGTCCTTTCCACCACTGTCATTCTACACTCTTTATCTCTCTGACTAGGAAAGACACATCTCAATAAATCCGTGAGCTTTAAATTGAGCATGGAAAGGTCTCTTATCAGCTAGAGTGTTGTTACACCAGAAGAGAATTCAGATTGACTAAGGAAATTTGGTAATGCCTTTTGGAGTCTGTGCTGGTGGAAAGCAGAGAGAGTAAATAACGGAAAGAGAATGTTCTAGCTTACCTCTGAGAAGGAATCATTGAGCTGAGGAAAGAGGAGAAGCAGAACTCTGGGCCTTGGTTTTGGTTTCTTTGGCAGAAGGAAAGTTCACATTTGGGGTCCATGGGATTTTCCATCATCCCATTGGAGTCCTAGTAGCATCAGCTAAGGAAAGTGTCCAAATCAAGGAAAGACTAGATACAGATTGACAGCTCTACAAAGAACCCATTAGAGAATTTACACCTTGCCTAGAGGAAGGATCTTGAAGACTCCAGAAAAAAATCTTCTAGGTGCTATAAATTACTCTTTCACCAATGTGTGTTTTTTAGATTTTGAGTTTGCTTTCCCTCAGATTCTGCATGCTCTGGTGGAAGAGTGTGTAACGGTTTGGGGTGGGGGGGGTCATATCAGTTGTACCAACTTTACCATGATAGTAGAATACATCATTGTAAAAGTTGTTGGGCTGATTAATTAATAACCAACACATAATCATGAAGGAAACCACATTGATTGGGACTCCTGAGCTAGATAACATTAGAAAGATACCTCCATCCAATCCCCTAAGGGAGAATGTAGTAGCCATATATGAAGACTTTGACTCGCCAGTATAAATGGCAGTTGGGGTGGCTTCCTCAGAGCACACGGATGAGAAAGATGAGGCTCAGAAAAGGGCACAGACTTGCCTGAGACTGTACAGGTAGGAGATCATAGAACCAGAGTTCGGACCTGGATTTAATTTCTTGTGTCAAAGTAGCCAGGAACAGTTGCCCAAGTTACTTTATCATCCATCAATTGCTCTGGCATGGACTCATATAGATAATCTCAGCCAGCTTTGTCAGTCAGTCAGTCAGTAATATGAATAGGTTAATTTGGGAAAACTTTCTGGGGGAGTTGGGCTTTTAGGAGCTCTTTGGATGAAGGAAGGCAAATTTCTCTGGGAGTCTGTGATGGAAGAGGGAGACGCTTACTATCCCAAGAGAAGAGGATCAATGTGTGGCAGAATGATCAAATATGGGGATAAAACAACAGGGACCGATTAGCCGTAAAATGAGGTGAAATTGGGAGCAGCAAAAGAAGGGTGAGGCTACCGCAGAATGACATGGTGAGGGATATGAAATGGAGGCAGAGGACAAAAGCTGGTTTGACTCTAGGCAAAATCCACCACTTCCCCAGATGAATGCCTGAAATTCCCTCACTCCTCAGAGACTCTGTAGAAGGAGCTCATGTTTTGGGCTTGGGTTGGACCAGAACCAGAAGAGCCCAGAATCTTAGAATAAGGAAGAACTCCAAATATCTAGTCCTATTACTATAGACAATAGCTCTTCTTTTACCACGGCCAACAAATGTTCATCTAGGTTTCACACAAAAACTTCCAGTAACAGGGAACCCATTGTCCTTCCAAGGCAGCTCATTCTAGTTTAGGGAAACAAACTGTCATTTTTTTTAAGTTTTTAAAAAAAAACTTCTGAATATAATGAACACCAAAAAAAAATCATTTCAATATAAAAATATACTAGAAAAAAAGAATTATGTGTTAACTTGCAAATCTCTATTGCATAACAGTTTGCTTTATTTTTGTTTTAAAGTATAGTAACCCAAGGTTCAAGCCCAGCTCATTTGTAAAAGATGTATACCAGGTTGGTATAGAGAATGATTACTTGATGCCAAGGGTGTAATGGAAAGAGCTGGCATGAGAGTCTGGGAGAAGAGAAAACTTTCTTGCTTTGTGACTTGATAGAGGACCCACATAGTCCCAAATCCTTTTCAGGAGAGATCTGGAGAGAAAGAGAAAAGATTTGGGGAAGTGGCAGACATGTGGAGAAACTGGCATCCCAGCATGCTTCTGATTTTCAGCTTGCTTTGTCAAAAACTTTGGGGAATTTTTCCTGGGTAAGATCAAGGACTTTATTGATTGAATTAAGATTATCTTTCTCCCAGTGAGAGAACTCATTCCTTCTGTGTGTTGTCTGCTGTGTTCCAATCTGTAGAACTTTCCTGATTTCTATTTGCTACCTGCTTAGATACATAAGTTTATTTGCTATTCACTATTTGTGATATTCTTTTGTGTAAGTAGAGTTTGGTGGAAAGGAACCAAACCTTTGAATGAAAGCTGCATTCTTGCCTCTTTGGAGGATGCCTACCAAGGAGCCTCAAACTCAAAAGCATTTCCCTTACATGAACAATAAATCAGAGGGGCAGATGGATATGTCTTTTGGCATATCCCCTCTGGGGATAGCCAACTGTCCCACCTTCTTTTGCTCCCCTCCATGTAGGAATCAAAATCTCCCTTGAAGAAGGAGATTTCAGAGATATCTTTGCATGCCCCCCCCAGAGCCACATAGACAACCTACATGGACACACAAAATACATGGCACTGTGGGTAGAGTGCTAAGCCTAGAGTCAGGAAGTTATTTCATTGTTCTCAGTCATGTCTGACTCTTCATGACCCCATTCTGGTGTTTTCTTAGCAAAGATACTGGAGTGGTTTGCCATTTCCTTCTTTAGCTCATTTTTTACAGATGAGAAACTGAGGCAAACAGGGTTAAATGACTTACCCAGGGTCACACAACTAGTAAGAGTCTAAGGCCAGATTTGGGTTCAAGACAATGAGGCTTCCTGATTTCAAGCCCAGTGCTGTTCCCACTGTGCTACTTGACTGCTCAGAGTAAGGAAAATTTGAGTTCAAATTCAACCTCAGTGTGATTTCTGTTTTCTCACTATTCCTTGTTTTGCCCTCTGGAACCAGGCACAGAACAAATCTCATCTGCATAACAGTCCTTCTGATGCTTGAAGACCTTGATCGTGTTCCTCTCCTAAGTCTTCCTTGGACTAAGTCTTTCCCAGTTCCTTCAATCAAGGTTCCTATGACCACTATAAATGTACATCTTCCCAACTTTTTGAAGTGGGTGTTCCCCAAGTTTCTGTCTTTAACCTCTTTACCTTCTTTCTCTACAAAATCTCCATAAGCAATTTCATTTGTTCTAGTGTCTTCAAATAACACCTTAAGGTAGATGACTCCAAACACCTCTCTCCAGCCCTGAGCTCTCCTAAGCTTCGGACATGCATCTTAATGATTTCTAAGACCCCTTCCAGCACTAAATCCTAGGGTCTCCGATGGCCTTTGGGACATCTCTATCTGGATGTCCCAGATTAGCTGCAAAATCATAGTATTTTAGAACTGGACTGGCCACTACAGATTATCTAGTTCAACCCTTGTATTTTACAGATGAGGGAACAGAGGCCCCACGTACTGAAGCGACTGGTCCCAGATGTCACAGGTTGTGGACAGAGGAGCGCTGGAATCCAAAGCCAAATATTCTAACTCCTAACTCTGTGCTCTTTCCATGACAACATACTCCTCTCCATCTTTTCCCCTCCAAACACCAACTCTTGCCTCTAACTTTATTCTTCCTATCAGCAGCCCTGCCGTGCCCCTGGATTCCTCTGTTTAAACCTTTGGGTCCTCTTTGATGCCTCCGTCTACCATAATTCTCAGTCACCAAATGGCACAAAGTCCATCTCTCCAATACATCTGGTATCCATCCTTTCCTCGACCCCCCAGCTACCTTTCTAGTATGGGCTCCCATTAGCACTTGCCTGATAAGGGACCTTGCCCCTTTCCCAGTCTCTCCATTCCAATCCTTCCTTAACATGCTTTAGAATCATTGTTCTTTTGCACAGATTGAGCTGTGCTCCTCCTCTGCTCAAAAGCTTTCAATGGCTCCCCTCTTACTCATAGAGTAGAATTCAAGTTCCCCGGCCTAGCATTCAAAGTCCTCTGAAATTTGGTGCTACCTTACCTTTCCAATCTTACTTCCTACTGCTGCCCTTCAAAACTTTATGCTCTAGCCACAATGAGTTATTGTTCCCCAAACATACCTTGTATATTCCAATCACCTTGGTTTTGCTCACACTTTTCCTGAATAATGTGCCCTAGAAAACCATCCCTTTTCCTTTACCTGTTGAAATTTTACTCATCCCTCTCATAGTTGTTGTTGTTGTAAAGACCGACACAAATGCCACCTCCTCCAGAAAGCTTTCCCTGATCTTCTGCCCCCTTTTCTCCACTTAGACTCTTCTCTTTGACATAACCAGCATCTATCCCCTCACTTCAGGTCCCTTTCAGATCTAAAATTCTTACTCTAAGGTTCCTTCCCAGTTCTGACATTTTGTATTCTAAGATCTTATCCTGGATTGGAAGGGATTTTTATGTTTTAGGGATCTTTCCAATTTTAACATTCTATGATTTTTCTCTGTGTGGCTATGGAGTGTGTGTGTGAATGTGTGTATGAGTTTGTGTGTGTGTAAGTTTGTGTGTGTTGTATAAGTGTGTGAGTGTGTGTGTGTGTGTGTGTGTGTGTGTGCATTCTCAAGGAGGAGTATATACATGAAATTCACCAGCAAAATAAGTTCCATATTTGGCAGAGATCCAGTCCCTGGCAGTAGAGGTGAGGGGCTGGGCTGAGGGCTGGGGGGCTGAGGGAAGGCATATAAAGTTTTTATTACTACAGGTTTAGGAAGACCTGCCTTCCCTCCCCTCCCCCAAGCTCCCTCTGCCTTGAACCATGTGTTGAGCCCAGACGCTAGGCAGTAAAATCTTTATAGCCCCCCATGACGTCCACTATTTCATATTTTAATCCTCCATATGTGGTCCCGGGTATGCCATTTGGTGCGGATATGGCCCCCAGGTGTGGTATAAATGTCACTCGGATCTCTGTCTTTATCAGTGGTACTCCCCAGTTGCCCAGAAAGACAAGTCTCTACCCACTTCCAAAGATCAAGCCCCAGGGGTGCTGGGGGTGGGCCTGGGCCTAGGGAGAGACCTGCCCTCCTGGGAGGCATAAATAGATTTTAACCAGGCCCTCTAGTCCTGCAGGACCTTGGGGAGATGCATTGCAGTCTAGTATAAAAAAGGCAAGGAGGAGCTAGGTTGACCCTGTGTGTGTGACCTTGGGCAAGTCAATTCCTCTCTCAGTCTCCCAGCCTCCTAACTGCTCCATCTCTGGACTCTGGGCATTTTCTCTGACTATCCCAGAAATGTTCTCTCTTCTCATTTCTCACTACTGACCTCCCTGGCTTCCTTCTTCAGGAAACCTTCCTCAACCTGCCTTAATTCCAGTGCCTTCCCTCTCTTAATTATTTTCTGTTTTTATCCCGAATATAGCTTGCTTTATACATATCTCTTTGCTTTCTGTATGCCCCATTAGACCATAAGCTCCTTCAGGGCAGGGATTAGGTTTTTGTAACTCTAGCACTTAGTATGATCCCTGGTACACTCTAAGTGCTTAATAACGTTTATTGTCTAATTGGATCTTAGCTTCTCAACTTCAAAATGAAACGTTTGGATTAGATGCTAAGGCCCTTCTAGCTCTAAGTCAGGGCAGCTACTGGTGCCGTGCACAGAGGCTGTGTATGCTGACTCCCATAGAGTCTGCAAAGCAGGGCTTCCCAGGCTATGGGCAGGCACAGAACCCAGGGCCTTTCTCCCACCCAAATCCCTCCCCCTTTAAATGAAAACACAGACATATGTAGAATAATCTGTGAGGCCCAGACCCTCTGACTTAGAGACTTGTCCTAGCCCAAAGTCTTCCATCATCCCATTTTCCTTCAGTACATGGATTCCTATCTGTTCATCTTCACAGCATCACTTGTTGTGTGACTGTATGATTCCACTCCCACCCCCCCTCCTGCCACCTGGCAGTTGGTTATATCTTCATCATGGGAGTACAGGATGAGTTATTGCCCCTTAGGAAGCTGGATAAGAACAGAAAAGAGAGTTGGGAGTGGGGAAGGGGGTGGAGAGACAGAGACAGAGGAGAGAGAGAAGAGAGAGAGAGAGAGAGAGATGGAAGAGAAAGGGAAGGAAAGAAGGGTGGGAGGGAGGAAGGAAGGAAAGGAGGGAAGAAGAAGGACTAATTTGGAAGATATTTAGGGACATCATTTCTAGAATTTCCTGTGAGGTCTAATACTCCATCTGTTCTAGAGGAAGCCTCTTCTCGCACATCAGTCCATAAATCCAGGGTTCTTTAAAGGAATGTTTGAGACTGAGAAAGTCAGAGGGACAAACATGTTGAATTCTGAAGACAAGGGCAGAGGAAACGGTGGTGACCCCAGTATTCAGTTCCCATCACCAGTGAACCAGGAGTTCATCCTGAGCCCAGCGTGGGATCCAGGGACTGCTTTCATACCAGCTGCTTTTCCCCTCATTAGCAGGGGATTATCCCCAGCCTCAGACATTAGCTTCCAGGCTTCCATGACCAACGCAGTGGGGACCCCCTGAGGGCCAATTTTTTCTGGAGCAGACAAGAGTATCAGGAGACCTGCTTCCTGCCTGACTTACTGAGAACATCGGTGCTGCCAACCAGTGGGAGTCAAGGGCAGAAATCTGACTGTGCCACGTGGGGAGAAAGCTCAGTATAAGCCTTGAGTGTGACCGGGCAGACGAAAAAATGATGGAAGTCCTAAAAAGCACAAAAAAAATTGTCCGAAGTAGGAGACATGATGGTCCCGCAGTCATCCCCTTGATCAGACAAACACGTAGCACTGTGTACAGTTCTGGGTACCAAGCTTTAGGAGGGAGCTTGAAAGTAGAGCATGATCAGGAGAGAGCAACAAGGTACACTCTGTGGTGGGAGCAAAGAGCATTGGGTTGGGAATCCGAAGGCCTGAGTTTAGACCTGACTGTCAGCTGAGCCCGGGCAAATCACTTCCCCTGTCTGGGGCAGAATGAAGAAACAGGAATCAGAGCCTCTCCAAGCTGGACGAGACCTTTGAGGCCATCTAATCCTTCTTGTTTTTGACAGAGAATCCCACTGGTAACACCAATCAATGACCTTGTATAAAGTACCTACCGTGTGTGGTACCATGCTGGCGGGCATGAGGGCTACAAAAAGAAGAATGAATTATCCCTGCCTTTTCTACTATGCCATCCAGCCCGTACAATCAAGACCCTGAGTAACAGGTAGCCCACTACCTCCTAGATGTGATCTGACCAGGGCAAAGTACAGTTGTAATTATCCCTCAATCATTGTAGTCATGGCCTTTCTCAATATAGGCAAGATATCACTGCCTTTGGGGGCTGCAGTGTCATACAAATGACTCATTTTAAATATTTGTACAGTAAAACATTGACTTTTTATAAATTTGAACTGACGACACCTCCCCTATCTTGTTCTTGTAAAGTTGCCTTTTTTTAACCCAAATGTAAGACTTTGAATTTTTATCTATGAAAATTCATCTCATTAAATTTAGCCTAAATTCTAGTGGGTTATCAGTTACTCAAGATTGTACAGATCACACAGGTCAAAGGAAGGATTGAAACAAGGACCTCTGACTCTGCTAGACCAAGAAGTTTCTCAATCACCCTGGCCTCCCAGGCCATCAGATTCCTTAGTTTCCACATCTCACAGCTTTGTTCAACCACAAGGATGGTCATATTCCACAGATTTCATCATCACTCAAATGTATTGCCTCCATGACTTTAAATTCTGATTATATAAAATTCTCTGGTCCTTCCATCTCTCCCTCTGCCTCATTCCTCCTAAATCTAGCCTTTATCTTCACTACAACTTCTGTTCCCTCCATCCCTTCCTGTTATCCCTGGATTTCTCCCCGACTCTAGCCTTACTCTCTTCCCTTAACACTCCTGATTCTGTAATTAACTATTTCAATTTTACATTTGTAGTGAAGCCTGGCACACATTCAGAGTGCATGTGATTGAGCCAACCCCTGTGGAAATGCTGGGGAATACTGATTTCAGGAGACTTGTGATGCTATGTAATGATAACATCTTCAAGTGACACATTGGAACATGCATAGGTATTCTGGGATAGGATCCAGTCTGTAACCACATGGTTAGAAGAAGCCCTTTTGCCTGGCTGTGTACATGGAACTGGAGTGCCCTCAAAAGGGCTTTGATAGACCTCATCCTACTCATTTTGGGGGCTACTCTCTTCTTGGTTTTATCCTTTTACTGATGCTAGTGAGAGATGATTCTATGAGGAGAGAGGCCTTGGGCATTCACCACTGAGGTTGATATGTCCCCATGGGAATACTCAGTCCTGCTCTTTCTTCTGCGCATTTCCTTTCCATTTTAGGTGAAGGGATTGGAGACTCCAATATTGTAAATTTCAGAAGGTCAAGTAAGTGACATCTGAGTATCCCATCAGTCCAACAATAGGATTTTGCAGCCAGCTCAGCAACAATGCCTCAAACAGTAAGGAAATTACCTTCAAGACCTAGCCCAATAGCAGCTAGATTTATCCAGCAACCATTACACCTTTAACCTGATAGTGGTAGAGAAGAAGCATCCCCAAACCCTCCAGACCTCTAGAATCCTGAGAGGCAGATGTAGCAGGTCTTGGTCTGAGACAGTAAGTCTAGGGTATACTCACTACACATGGTTTTCCACATGTGACTCCCTTCCCTATCTTAACGATGATGCCCTATAATCTTCAGTAAGGATCTTCACCACCACTATCCCCAGCCACCTCAACCAGTTGGTATTCCTGGTCTGCTGAAGGCTGTTGAAGGAAGTCACTGACATATTGATTAGGTCAATTGCAAAGTCATCTTATCTGACCTCGACTGAGCCTTCATAGCAAAGCCTACTCTTACTCAATTGACTATCCATCCTATTTCCCATATCACCTCTTCTCTCTTCAGTTACCTAACAACACCCCATCTCCTATCTCTCAGCATATGTCCTGACTCTCACTTTACCGAAATGAGAGGCCAATTGTTGTGAGCCCCTTCACCATCCCTTACTCCACAGCTCAAAAGCCTTTTCCCTCTTCACCCATCCTTTCTTCTTTACTGCTTTCCCTAGACAAGCCAAAGACTCCACTTAGGCCTTTGATGGAAATCCATTCCCTCCCATTCTCTCTAGGAGCATATCCCTTTCTTTCATCTTCAGTCTTTCCACATCTATTGGCTCCTTCCCAAAATAATCTACTTAAGGCACAGATCTAATTATTTCATATCTCCACTCAACAAGGTTTGATGGTTCCCCTGTGCCGCTAGGATAAAACACAAACTCTTTAGACTTGTATTTAAGGGGCAGCAAAGTGGCACACTGGAGTCAGGAAGACCTGAGTTCAAATTCAATCTCAGACATTTATTAACCATATGACCCTGGTCAAGTCACTTAACTGCTTCATTTTCCTCATCTATAAAGTGAGCTGGAGAAGGAAATCAAAAACTATTCCAGTATCTTTGCCAAGACCCCCATTTCCCCCCCCAAAAAAGGGGTCATGGAAAGATGGACACAGCTTAAAAATGGTCAAACTCTAAAAACCAGGCTCCTACTTACCTTTCCAAAAATTTTTTATACTTTTTCCCTTTACACACTCTACATTCCAGCCAGACTAGATTATTTATTGTTCCCTGCATTCTCACAAACCATCCTCCATCCCTGAAATGCCCTCCCTCCTCATCTCTGCCTCCCCAGGTCTTTGTCTTCCTTCAAAATTAAAGTCCTTTCCCTCTCCTTTGTAAAACCTTACCTGGTTCCTCCTAATTGTTAGTGCTTTCTCCTGACTCGATGTCCTTTGTCCAATACATGCATGTGTTTACATGCTGAACTGCTTTGGCACATCCATCTTTACATTCCTAGCACTTTGTACTAGGTACACAGAAGGGACGTAATAAATGCTTTTTGATTGACGCCACTTTCTATGTGGCCTAAGATGAGTCCCTTTACCTCTTTGGGAAAGAAAGAGGAAGGTGAACTAGATTACCTAAAAATTCCATGAGGGTACATTAAAGGATCACAATTTACAGTTGAGGAACTAAGGCAAATAGAGGTTAAGTGACTTACCTAAGCATCTGAGGTCTGATTTGAATTCCAAGCCCAGCGCTCAATTTACCATACTACCCAATGCAGTGTAGTAATAAGTCATAACTACTGAGGTTTCTTTTCCAGAGTACTTTTCACTGATGAGCTCCATTGAGGTTTCCCACAATGCCCGAAGCAAGTATGGAAGGGAATTATTATTCTAGAACCAAGCTGAGGTTGGATGACCCCTTTTATGGAATGCTGCCAAGGGGATTCCTGCTCAGAACAGGATGTACTAGCTGGCCCTTCAGGTCCAGGCTCTAACTAGCAGCTCTTGTGGCCAGAAGCAAGAAAGTGAGGGGGTGGGGAGACTACCCAGGAAAAAAATACCACGACCTTGGGTGCTGGAAGTGGCCAGGTCCTGGGGACACAATCTCCATGGCGGGGGACGGGGGGAGAGGAGTCACAGACTCTGGGACATTGACTTCATGGGTGGGAGCCATTGCTATGGAGGTATCCCAGAGGAGGAAGCATTGCAGTTCACCAGAGAAAAGGTCTCTGGGATAGGGCCAGGGCCAGGGAATGGAAATCACAGAATCATCAATGGAGAGGTAGAAGGCACTTCAGGGATCATCCCCAGTACTTTACAGGTAAAGAGACTGAGACCCAAAGATGTTCAATTAGCTCTCAATAGTCATCGTGCCTCAGAGATGAGATTCAAATTTAGGTCCTCTCACCCTGCATGCCCTTCTCTCTTCATGGTACCACATGTAAGGTGAAGCAATAACACCATCTGAAAGCTTCCAATTTTACAGAATTATTCTTATGAGCCAGATACTAAGACAGCTATTTCTATCTGCTAGAGTAAAAATCTGATCAGAACCTTGTGAATATCAGTTCCTGGAGCTGAACCCCAATCTGGTTCCAGTTCTGCTCCCAGCTCTGAGATTCTGTGTGATTCTTTGATTTGACCACTGGCTAACAAGTATCAGATACAGGATTCAAACCCAGATTATCTCCTGTCTCTAAATCCAGTGATATTTCTGTCTTTCAAAGCACAAGCTCCTAGTAGATAGAATTTCATTCTTTCCATAAACTTGTCCTTCAGACAAGTTTATGGACTTTGAGAAAGCATCAAAGACTTGCTCCAGGATAGGAGTTGGGGAGACTTCCCTGGATATACTACAGTCTTCAGGGAAGAGAAGCTCATTTTTACCAATAAGGAAACTGAGGCAAACAGGGTTAAGTGACTTTCCCAGAGTCACACAGTTAGGAAGTGTCTGAAGCCAGATTTGAACTCAGGAAGATGAGACTTCCTGACTCCAGTCCAGTGGACTCTGTCCACTTCCCCACCTGCCCTTGATATAACAGGAATGTTTTCATGATGCTAGAAAGTCTATGGGGGGGCTGGGGCCCGAAGAGCTGACATTCTTGAGTTTCCCTTTCTCCTCCTCCCTCCTGTGCCGAGCTGAATGTCCAGATACTTTAAATTTAAACTCCCCCATCACCTGGGCACTCTGGACACAGGAAGCACTGCCATCAGCTTTTGTTGAAATGAAATTAGAAGTCATGTGACATAACAGAAAGATCACTGGACACAGAGTCAGAAGTTCTGGGAATGAATTCTGAGTCTGACACTTACTAGTTGTGTGACCTTGGGCAAGTCACTTGACCCCTAGAGGTCTCAATTTCCTTGCCTCTAAAATGAGGGGGAATAATACTTACTCTTCCCATCCCAAAGGGTTATTGTGAGTAAAGCATTTTATAAATCTTAGATATGTGAGCAATTATAAATGGTTTGACTGGAACAAGAGACCTCACTAAGAAACTAGATAGACAGACAGACAGATAGATAGATAGATAGATAGATAGATAGATAGATAGATAGATAGATAGATAGATAGATGCATGGGGATGTATGTATGTATATATACACACATATACTATATATGGTATATATAATATATCTATATATGGTATATATGCATGTATGTATGTATGTATCCCTCCTTCTCTATTCAGAAAACCATCCCTTTCAAAACAAAGGAAGGAAGAAGGAGGGAGGGAAGGAAGGAAGGAAGAAAGAAAGGAAGAAAGTTCAACAAAACTAAAACATCAGCTAATTCTGCTAGTATAAGCAATATTTCAGACCCATAGTTCCTCACCTCTGAAAGAGGAGGGAGTTGCATTTTTTGTGGGGCTTAGCATGACTCTTTCCATTTATATTGTAGAAGTCAATGTGCATGTTCTAGAGCTCTCCCTTCTCCTAGACAAGCAGTAAAGCACTCTGTGGGAGAGGCAAGAGGTGACCTGTGGCACCACCACTTCCCCTTGTACCTCAGTGAAGATGGTCCATGACTGAACTCAACAGCTTTGGCAATATCAGTGTCCCCCAGATCAAAAGCCCGCCAGCCAGCCCGGGCCTGAAAGCAATCAGTGAGGGAAGATGTCATAGAGAAGGGGCATGCTTTCTTCACCAACACCAACCACTGATCAAAGCTACACCAAGCATCAAGTAAGCTCAAGAGTCCCCTCTAGACTACATGTCCTATTGCTAGCCCAGCCTTTGCTGCCATCATGATGGGAAGCCAACCTCATGGAGTAGCAATGGCTTCCACAGATATTATACACACAGCTCCTAAAAGACCACCAGAAGAAAGTCCTTACCACAAAGACCCTTGGGACTATTGAATGGTTGAACATCAGAAACAGATAGGATTTTTGTCAGTGAAAAACACAGTAAAAAAGAAAGGCTACCATCTGCTTTACCACTGCACCCTAAGAATCATACCAACCTTCCATTTGACTTGCAACTGAAACCTGTATGTGTTTCCTCCCCCATGAGAATGTGGACTCCTTGAGAGCAGAGATGGTCTCACTTTTCTATTTGCACATCCAACACTTAACACAAAGAGTAAGTTGCTTACTTAACATAGTAAGCACTTAATACATGCCTTTTCATTCATTCTTTTAATATTTCATAGTCACCAATGAAGGCTTTGGATGGCCCCTACATATTATCTCTTGATTTTGATAAATGATGTTTAAAAGAGATCAGCCTAGTCATTCAAACAAGAAAAACTAAGTGGATGAACAGTGCATATTCATCAAATTATGTATGATATGTAGTTGGAATGGCAGTAATAACTCCCATTACTGCAGCATTTGAAGGCTAATGAAACAAGCTTGCCTCAAATAACCCTGTAAGAGAGCTATCCCAAGTATTACTATTTTCATCAGCCAGAGGAGGAACAAGGATCAGTAAGGGAAAGTGACTTACCCTGCATTGGTGGGCTTAAATCCAAGTACTAAGTTCTTGATAAATGCACGTTGAATTGAGTTGAATTTAACAGTGCTTTTCCCACCATGGGGACCAGCATATCCACACTCTAATACTCAGATATGCAGAATACACACACCTGCTCACACCTTTAGGAACATACCCAGACATAAACTTACACCTTCTTGTACATATATTCCCATTCACAGTCCTATGTAGATAGATAAATGCATGCCTCTAGTCATGGTCCTACACATTCCCATATATGAACACACAGACACCAGAGCATTTAGGCCTGCCCTCTCTAGTCCCTCCACAGAAACCCTTTGGTCCCACTGTCCCCACATGGTCAGCTCAGGGAGAACACATCCCCATCAGAGCAGGCATGTGTGGTCATAAACCACAGAATGAATACCCCACATTACCCTCCCCCCCAAACCAACAACTGCTTGTTACCATGGATTTTAGCCCAACACAAACACTACAGGATCCTGAAACTCCAGTGGGGCCACTAGCCCTTATGCCAACCCAGAGGCTTCCCCTGACCTCCTGTCCCCCTGGAGAGGAAGCCACATGAGAGGACTCTGCCCCATCCCCACTTCCTTCTCCCTACCACTCTCCTGGCTACATTGAAGGAAAGACAAGAGCTGGGTGGGCAGATGAGGTCATGGCAGGGGGGAGCAGGGGGCCAAAGGAGGGGGGAGAGAGCCCTATTTGTTTGGTTGCGTTTCTAGGCTCTTCAGTTACCTTGGCAACCCCCCATCACCATCCCTTCTTCACTCCCTTCCAGGATGTAGGACAGAAGAGGCCAAAGTAAGGAAAGGAATAGGTCTGCCCATAAACCCACAAGCTTTCATCAAGCCCCCTCTTTCATGCCTGGTCCTGTGCTATACAGCAGCCGTGTCGAATAGAAATGGGGAGCCCTAGATCATACAAAAGAACGCTGTGGGCCATTTTGCTGACTGAGAAAACCACATATTAATATTACCTATGTTTTATTTTATTTTTTTTCATTTTGTTAAATATTTCCCAATTATGTTTTAATCTGATTTGGCCCATTCTTGGGAAAATTGTGAGCTACATGTGGCCTGTGGACCACATGTTTGCTTCCTCTGCTATACAGGACAGCAGAAACAGGAGGAGAAGGTTTGTGGAATCCAAGAATCTTAGAGCTAGAGCAACCAATAATGACTTCTGAGGACTCGTGATAAAACATACCTCCCTCCTCCCAAAGCAAAGTGGTGGACTATGGGTATGGAATGAGGCATACACCTAATGTCCCTTCCAGCTCTACATTCTATGCTCTGAAGTTTCTCCCAGGGACTGTTCTGATTTATTTTGCTTAACTTTATCCCTTTGCCTCAAGAAGGGGTTCATAGAGGGTGAAAGGAGGGAGTCTTTGGGAAACGATTCTGAGATTATAACAAAGACAATAATAATTAGCATTTATATTGCCCTTTATGATTTGCAAAGAGATTCACATAGGTCATCTCATTTGGTCCCCGTATCAGCCATGAGCTGTAGGTGCTACCATTATGCCGATTTTACAGATGAGGAGACTGAGGCAGATCACAGAAAAGTGTCTTAACCAAGATCACACAGCTATTAAGTGAGGCAGGATTCAAACTCAGGTCCTGACTACAGGGTTGACACTCTGTCCACTGCTCTACCCCACTGCCTCCAACCTGGACACAGAGAGAATTGGTGACTTCCTTAGGGTGACATAGCTAGCAAGTGTCAGAGGCGGGATTTGAATCCAGGTCTCCCTGAATCCAAGACTTATGCTATGTTGACTACCCCATGGTGCCTCTCTAAGAAAAAAAAGAACTTCTATTAGACATATATACATGGTCAGGACCCAATAAGCGCCAATAATGAATTCACCCAATCTGGTCACAGGCATTCAGATTTATACCATTTGAAGTTATAATTGTGTAAAATATGTTAACAGGTCCCAGCCCCAAAGAAATATGCCATGCAAATTAATGCAAACATTGTTCATGCTAACTGGGGCCTACCTGTGTGTATCATATGTCATCATATTATGTGAGCGTGAATATATATGTATACATGTATGTTGGTATGTTGGTGTAATTCCATACATGCAGCTAGAGCTTGATTAGTGTGACTATGTCTCTGGGTGTGTATACACACATGTATGTGAATATGAATGCGTGTGCATACATGATGCATATACACATGCATGTATGTATTGTGGGACCATGTATATGCTATATGCGCACACATGCACAGGTGTATGGGGCATGTGTGTTCATGTGTGTGCGTGCATGCATGCGTGTATGTGTACATATCAGAGGCAGAAAAGAGAGCCCAGAAAACACCTCACCCAACCTGAGCAGGAATTACCATAGGAACAGCATTAAGTGGTGACCTGAACTCTGCTGGAAGACACCCAGGGATGGGGCCCATGCTCCCAGCCAGGGTGGCCTGTTTTCCTTTGGGAAAGTTTTGGTGATTATGGTCAATACTGAAATGTTGATGCCGCTTGAAGGTCACTGAGTGCCTCTTAACCATCCTGTGAGACTGGTTGGGCAAAGGCTCCTCACCCTCAGGTAAGGAAATCAAGAAGGGAAATGACTTGTCTAAGGTTACATAGCTAATAAGTGGCAGAGCTGGGGGCTCAGCTAGGAGCTTTGGACTCTGCAAGTCCAGAGGGATTTCCCCCGTTATGTTGAGCTACATCTCTAGGCTGTTAGGAAAATGGTTTTGCCTCAGGGACCTCACAGCCTGGAAAGGGAGATCAGACTCTCTCACGTAGGTTAAATGGAATGGCAGGGTGATGGTGGTACAGAGAGATTATTAGAGTGGAATGTGTGAACCTGGGCTCCTGCTCTGGGTCTGCCATGAACTAGCTATGTGACCAGGAGAAGGTCAACTTCCAGTGTTCTCCCTGCAAAATGTATTATCTGGACTAATGTCCCTCCCAGCCCTGATATCCTATGTTCTAAATCCCTTCCAGCCCTGATATCCTGTATTCTAAAATCCCTCCAAGCCCTGACATCCCAGGTTCTAAAATCCCTCCCAGCCCTGATATCCTATGTTCTAAATCCCTTCCAGCCCTGATATCCTGTGTTCTAAAGCCCCTCCCAGCCCTGACATCCTATGTTCTAAAATCCCTCCCAGCCCTGACAACCTATGTTCTAAAGCCCCTCTCAGCCCTGATATTCTGTATTCTAAAATCCCTCCCACCCTGATATCCTGTGTTCTAAAGCCCCTCCCAGCCCTAACATCCTCTGTTCAAAGCCCCCTCCCAGCTCAGATGTTCTATATTATAAGGCCACTTCCAGCTTTGACTTTTCATATCCCAATGTTCCTTTTAATTTTGACATTCTAGGTCCTAAGGTCCCTCTCAGCTTTGATTTTTTTAAATTTTCTAAGGTCCCTTTATGCAATATTCTATATTCTAAGGTCCCTCCTAGCTTTGACTTTCTAAATTCTAATGTCCCTTCCATCTAGGACAGGCTATGTTCTAAGGTCCATTTCAGCTTTGACTATTTTCAGATGTCCCTTCCATCTAGAACATTTTATGTTCTAGGTTCTAATGACCCATCCATCTCTGAATTCTCTGTTCTAAAGTCCTTTCAGTGCCAACCCACTGTAATTTGAGTAGGGGGTGGTAATGGGTGGGGGGAGGGGATCAGACTCATGTTATAGGAGCTCAGATAACAAAGTTCTCCTTTCCCCTCCCCCAGTAATAGAAAGTAAGTTTCTTCAGGCTTCTGATACTTAATCACTATATGATCTTAGATAATTCACCTCCCTTCCCTGGACCTCACCTTCCTTACCTACAAAATGCTGATAATAACACATGTATTGCCTACATCAAAACATTGGCGTGGAAACAAATGATGTAATGCATGCTGAGTGCTTTGCATACCTTAAAGGATTTTATAAAAGTCAGCAATTAGGACTTTTGAGCTAACATGGAGAAGAGTCATACAGGAGGAGAGGGCAAAGATATAGGAGCCACGCCAGAGCCGGGAGTGCCTACACTCATGAGCTCATGGATCCATTGAATAGTTGGTGGATGAAGAAGAGTTGGTCTATATGGTTCCCAACCACTGCACCACCTCACTGCCAGTGGGCATGGTTCCCAATGATGAGAGCTGTTCCTGAGTGGAATGGGCTGCCTCCAGTCAGAGTGGGCTCTCTGTCAGTAATGATTCAGCAGACAGTGAATGACCACCCTTGCAAACAATACAGAGGAGATTTCTGCCTGGCTAATGGATTACGATTGGATCTAAATCCACAGAATCTCTTTCATCTCTGAGATTTTGTGAGTCTAAGGACACATCTTTCCCTCTCTTCCCCTCCCCTCTCCTCCCATTTCTCCTTCTTTCCCCTCCTCTCCTCTCCCTCTGTCTCTCTGTCTCTGACTCTCTCTGTCTCTCTCTGTCTCTCCCCTCCTCTCTCCTTATTCTCTGTCTCCCTTTCTTCTCTCTTCATCTCTGTCTCTCTGTTTCTGTATTTCTATGTCTTTATCTCTTTTATACAAAGACAGAAAGAAAGAAAGAGAGAGAGAGAGAGAGAGAGAGAGAGTGAGAAAGAGAGAAAGAGAGAGAGAGAGAGAGAGTGAGTGAGAAAGAGAGAGAGAGAGAGAGAGAGAGAGAGAGAGAGAGATTCAGACCTACACAACCCAGCCCTTCCTCCCCTTGACCACACAGTATCCATCATTAATGCTGGGGCAACTGACCTATAGACTGGAGCCTCATCCTTGCAGGTAATGCTGGTCTGCTTCTTTCACTGGCTCTCTCCACTGCCCACTGAGGCAGGTATGAACCCCACCAGATCTCCTCAACCCTCCTTTCCAGCCTTAGCCTCTCATGACTCCCTTTCAGGTAGCCTAAGTTTCAGCCAAACTGGGCTGCTCACAGTCCCCTTCCTGCCCTCTCCTTTAATCTCCTTGCCTTGTGTCCTCTCACCCAGCCTTACTTCTGCCTGCCAAAATCTCTTTCCTTTCAAGGCCCATCTCCCAGCCACCTCCTCCATGAAGCCTTCCCTGATAATTTTGCTTTCCATTTTTCCTAGCCTCTTTCATAGATGTCCCTTCTGTATTAGACATTCTCTTTATTGTTTGCATGCAGTCTTGCTTACAGTATATTGTAGGATCCTTAGAAACTGGGTCTTTGTGTCTAGCTTTGTGCCCCCAGTGCCTTAACCTAGTCTTGCCCATCACCACTAGTTCTCACACAAGAACACAAATTAGCCCAAAGATCGCCAACACACTGGGTGAGATGTGCTGACTTACCTAGACTCAACCCCAGGCTAAGAGTCACAGAAGTACAGAAAACTCAAAGGACCTTGGCATTCTGTGTGCTGAGGTCCAGCCCTTACCTCCAGACCTTATCTGAATAAGAACTTCTCTAATAGACCCAGGTGGTCATCCAGTCTTTATCTGAGAGCATCCAGTGATGATGGGGAACTCACTACCTGTATAGACAGCTGGATTCTCCCTTAGGACAGCTCTACACGTTTTAAAAAAATTCTTTATGTTGACCTACAATCTGCCTCTCTGCCTTCTGATGCCAAGCAAAACATCTTTTTTCCACGATAGTCTTTCAAATTCTTAAGGAAAGCTATCATTTTCACAGGCTAAGTATCAGTAAAAGTTCCTTCCACTGATTCTCTGATGGCTTGGTCTCCAGTCCCCTCACCATGCTGATTTCCTTCCTCTGGGTGGGCTCTCTGGCTTATCAGAATACCTAGCCTCAAAATCTGGTTTCACTACTGATACCGTATGATTGTGATTATATCAGTTTCTCTGGACTCAAATGTGCAGAATAGAGTAGGAAACCCTGACTCTCTGGGGCTTTAAGACAGGGAGAAGCTTTGAGAAAAGGTTAAGACTTTGAAGAAAGGCACATATGAGCTTGCTAATATCATTAGAGTCAAGCCAGCTACTAACTGTTCTGCCCCGAGCATGGGCATCAAGTCCTACCCCACAACATCCTTTTAGATGCTCTTTAGAGAGAGGAGGTAAAGGGGGAAGGATATGCATTATTCAGAATAACTGAAATAGGTGAGACTCAGAGCTGGAAGGAACCTTAGAATAATGAGATAGCTGGAAGGGACCTCAGCACATAGAATGTCAAGGTTCAACAAGGCAGCCTAATTGCCTCATTTGACAAATCAGGAAACAGAGGGCTACAGAGAAGTGACTTGTCCAAGGTCATGGCATGAGTCAGTCACTGGCCCACTGACCAGAGCCCACAGTCTCCTCACTTCTCTCCCTGACTTCCTCAACATTCAAGGGTGGGTGGGGTTCAGGGGAACGAGGTCGTCCTGCCCATTCCTCCTGGTGAAATTCCTGCCCCCCCAACCCCATTTGAGCAGGATCTTGGACACCGAGCGCTGCCTCCTCTCGACTGGAGGGAGATATCTGGGCGATTAGGTAACACCAATCGCTGGTGTTTAGGTAACGTCTCGGAAGGGCCGGAGCCTGGAACTCATTTCCTCCACGCTGGCCTTTCCAGAGTTGACTTCAGAACGTGAGCATGGGGGCTGGAGTGGGCCCATTTGAGGGGAAAAGAAGGATGGAAAAAATGAGGGAGAAAACTAGAGAGAAGAATGGAGAGGCCTGAAGAAAACGTGAACTTCGTAGAAACTGTGTTTAAATTAGGAATCTGTAAGCCAGGGTCGCCCAGGAGCTGGGGACGCAGGACGTTTATTTCAGATGAGGACTCGGGGATCAACAACACAGAGAGGTCATTTCATGTTTTCCTCTACCCCGAGGCACCCCCAACCTCAATCCTTTCTTTCCTCTTCTCAGAAAAATTTGAGGACCAGAAGACTTCAAAGGAAGGCCATGCAGTGGCCACAATCCCTTTCATCTTATATGACTTTACATTTTTCAAAGCCTTTTTGCGTGTTCTCTTCCCCCACCCCAACCCCAGAATAATGGGATTTTTGAGATCATCTCATCCTAATGGGTGAGGGAATGGAGACCCTAGGTGGGGTGGGGTCAGGGTTCAAGCCACACAGCTAGTAAGTGGTTGAACTAGCGTTTGAACTCAGGGATTCTGATTCTCAAAATCAGCCCTGTGAGAGAAGCAGGACTGTTACTCATAAAGCCCAAAAAATGAGCCCCCTGAGGTCAGGGGTTGTCTTGCCCTCATACTGGGGGGCCCCTGAGGTCAGGGCAGGTCTCCTTCCTGGGCCAGATAGCTAACTTCCTGATGGGTCTCCAGGACATCCCCCAAATCAGGGCACCCCAAGTCCCCTTTCCTCTCACTGAGTAGGGAGGTTCTAGTCCTAGAACTGACCTCAGAGTAAAATCACTGATTTTACAGATGAAGAAAAACCCAGGGGAGGTAGAATGGTTTGCCAGGGTCACAAACTTTCTCTTTCCCTTCTCTATATAATCTTCTCTCTCCCAATAAGCGTAAGAGAAGATTTGAACCCGAGTGCCCCAACTTAGACACCACATTCTTTCCCCTCTACTATGCAGCCTCCTTGGCAGAAGCCTGACAACCTTGCTTTACTCCTCCAGCTTTCACACAGTAATTTCAGGAGACAAGAACAGGACCTGTCTGATTCTTGGGCAGCTGGGAGGGAAAAGGAGGGGGCTGAGCCTCAGACGTGTTGAAAGCCGGGAGGGTCTTGGGGAAGGTCTCTGGACACTCGCATCTGGCCAGAGAGGTGCTGAATCCAGCTTCCCTGGGCAGGAGCCTCCCTCCTTGGATGGGTGATTCCCCCTACAGAGCCATGAGCTCCAGCAAACAGGACAGGCTGGAGAAGAGTTAGGAGGAAGTGGGGGAGGGGGGCGCTGAGCCTCTGATCTCACGGCCCAGCTATGGTGCTGACCGTCACTCTATCCAACCCCGGGCTTCATTTTTCTAAACTTATTTCAGAGGAAAAGTGATAGGAGGCAAGCCCCGCGGATTTTGTCTTCCTCTCCTTTTCCTGCCCCTCTTCTGTTCTTGCTCTGCCCCAGATCTGAGGCTGACCCATGAGGTTCTCTCTTCCTGACTCTTTATGGACCTATCAGGTGAGGATTCTTGGGGTGGGGGAAAGGGGAGAGACAGCAGAAGTGGAGGTGGAAGGGCAGGCATTTTCCCAGTAGCATTAAGGAATGATGTGGGGCCATAAGGTTGGGAACACCCTCCCTAGAGAATCCTGGACCTTTACCACCAGTTCCGGGCCTCTTATCTCTCTAGTTGAGATTAAAAGGGCTCCCCATTAATATCTGCTTTCTAGAATAACCCTTACTATCTATATAAGCCCCCATCTCCCAGGTGCTGAAAGACTTTACCAGATGTTTGTAGATATTATCTTGCCTTTCCCTTTGTAAACCTACATGCAGATTATTGTACCTTCCTCTTCATTGTCATTTCCCCAATTATTCTTTTTGGGAAAAGGAATTTGACAGATGGAGGAAGAACAAGGTAGGAAAACCCCAAATGGAGTCCCAAGGAACTGGACACGACTGAATAACACCAACTCAAGTCAAATGGACCATTCATTCACCATCACTCGTACCCATCCAACTCTATCCCTCATTGGCACCTTTATCTATCTACTCTCCAATACCTCCAACACCAAGACGCACGAACTGTTTCCAGTTCCTTAAGGCCCAATTCAGTTGTTTTCTCTCCTCTTCTAGGAAGCTTTCCCTATTCACCATGATTGCCATTTTCATCCCCATAATCATTTTCAGTAAGGCTGCCCTGCATCTCCCCAAAAGACTGCGTGATCAGATCAGAGGACATGAGAACTGGAAGAACCTTCAAGATCACCTTGTCCGGTCCTCTCATTTCACAAAAGAGGGCATTGGGGCCCAGAGAGGGGAAATGACTTGCTCAAGGTCACATAGGCAGAAAGTTACAGATCTGAGATCTTATCTTCATATTCAGTGTTCCTTCTACCAACCCAGATTCCCTCCCTTCACCATCCTCGATTCTGTTCCCCACCCCTACCCTACATGTTTAACATCTCTTTCTCTGACCCCACCAAACCAACAGTCACCCCCTCAGACCATTGTCTTCCCACTCTGCCTCAGACTAAGGATCCTAGAAGTCAGGAGGCCCTGCCCTCTCAGAAGAGGGCCATCTTTTCCCATAGCCTCTTCCTCTAAATCTCACCAGACTATAGTCAGGGAATAGGTCTTGGCCCTGGGGTACCTCACTTCCAAGGGAGAAGTATTTACAAGCTTATTCTTACTTGATGCTTGGTGTCCATTTATTTGCATTCCCAGGAAAAGTCAGCAGGATCTGTTAGGGCCTTGCTACTCCGTCCCAATCACCCTACCGTACATAGAGTATCCTGGGCCTTTCCACAGAATAGCAGCTGGCGTCCATGCCATGGGGTTCAAACTCCCATTAAGACTTGTGACCCATGGATAGTCATGGCCTCTGCCCGTAAATGAGCCTCTTTCATTATTTACTTGCATGATCTCACCAGTATCTTTTCCCTTCCAATTCAAAACAGAAATGCCTGATGACAGCAGGCTGTTTTAATGAGAAGAACCCAGAATATGGAGGCAGATGACAGGAGGCAGGTCCAGGGGGGTCATCAACTTAAAGTTGGAATTGGGACTTTAGAGGCCACCTTATCCAACTCTCTCATTTTTACAAATGAGGAGACTGAGGCCCAAAGAGGGTAAGTGACTTGTCCAAAGTCACACATGCAAGTAGCAGAGCTGGGATTTGAACCCAGGTTCTCTGACTCCAAATCCAGAAATCTTCCCATTGTACACACATCCCTGCATTTTACCACCTATGAACCCCCACAGAAGTCACTTTCATCCAGGCTCATTATTTAAATATTTAATAACTGTGTACTATATTTGAGGCATTGGAGAGATGAGGACAGCCATGAAGTGATTCCTGCCCTTGAGGATCCTGTGTTGTACAGTGCCTGGCCTGTAGTAGGTGTTAAACAAATTTTAATTGACTGACTGACTCCCCAGGTGATGGCAGAGAGGAAGGTAGGGAGAAAAGAAGCATAGCACGTATACACATATGTACCTAAGGCAAAGGAGAGACACAGACTAAGTTCTCTGAGAATATTTGGGGAGGGAAGAAAACACCTGGGAAGAAGAGGAGGGTAATCAGAGAGAGGGTGGTGTTTGAGCTGAGTCTTGGAAGAAGATGGAGGAGGATTCTGAGAGTAGGAAATAAAAAGACATTCTAGGCACTTGATATGCTTTTGTGCAAACACAAGCAGGCAGGAGATGGAATATTGAGCTCAGGGAACTGCTAGTAGGTCCAACTTGGCTAGAACAGAGCATACATAAAGTAGGAGTCTTGTGAAATCGACTGGAGAGGTAGGTTGAAACCATGTTGTGTTTTAAGCCTTAATTGCCAGGGTAAGAAGAGTGTTTTTGTTTTATGTTAGAGGCAATAGGGAGTCACAGGAGGTGTATGAGCAAGGGAGTAAGAAAGTCAGACCTATGCCTTAAGGAGATTATTTTGTTAGCTGTTTGAAAAATGCATCTGGCAGGAAAAAGACTGAAGGCCAAGAAACTATTATAATAGTCCAGGCAGGATATATTAAGGTCCTGAACTAGAGTAGAATATAAAGTGTGAGATCAACTCAAGAGATGCTATAGAAGCAGAATCAACAGAATTTGACAACTGATTAGATTTGGGAGGTGAGGAAGATGGAGAATGAAAAGTCAGAGATGACTCTGAGGTAACCAAGATAGTAGTGTAACTCATCAGAAATTGGGAAGCTTAGAGGCAGAGTTACTTGGAGGTTGTAGAAGGAAGATGGGCTCAGTTTGGGGCAAGGATGAGTTTGAGATGCTACCAGGCCTTTCAGGAGGAGATGCCCACCAAGGAGATGGGTTAGGAGGTCCTGGAGTTTGGAAAAGATCGGGGTCAAATGTCAAATTGCCTTCACAGAACTGGTAACTGGATTCATGGGAGCTGATGATATCACCCAAAGAGTCTAGATAGAGAAAAGAAAAAGGCCCAGGAGAAAGCCATGGGGGACATCCAAGATTGGAGAGTTGGGGGAGATGATGATAAAGATCCAACAAAGGAGACAGTGGTGGTCAGACAGATAGGAAAAATACCAAAAGAGTAGAAGCCAAGAGAAGGAAGAGCAGGAGAAGGACCAATAATTCTACAGAAGGGTCAAGGAGCATGAGACCTGAAAAGACACCATAAGATTTATCAGTTCAGAGATCATTGGTCACTTTGGAGTAAGAAACTTCAGTGATTGGATTGGAAGCCAGATTGCAATGATGATGATGATGGTGATGATAATGATGATGAGGAGGAGGATAATGATGATGAAGATGATGATGATAATTCTAGGACCACTTCTATCTGACTTCCATTGAATAAGATGATAATGAGATAATAATAACAATACCAGAGGCAACACTGGGCATAGAAACAGGGAGACTTGAGTTTGAATCCTTCTCCAGACACTTACTAGCTGTATGACCCTGGGCGAGCCACTTAGTCTCTATTTACCTTGGTTTTCTCATTGAAAATGGGGATAATAACAGTACCTACCTCTAAGGGTTGTTATGAGGATCAGATGAGATGACATCTGTAAAGTGCTTTGCAAATCTCGACACCCTATGTAAGTGCTAACAACCCCCTCAAAGCCCACTCTATCATCTATGTTATGGGGAGATCAAGTACATGACAAAGGAAGAGAACACCAATGGGGATTCTGTGTGCCCGAGATCCCTACGGCACCTGTGAAGATGTTGTATATAATCTAAATAGGAATATTAAATACTAAATACTAAATTGGAATCTGAAACTGATGAATATTTGGGCTCTGAAGATGCCATACATTGAGTTAGTGCCCTGACAGAGTGATGTAACAATACCTGGGAATCTAAGAAACCATTGGAGTGTCACAGAACTGACTACAGGATGGCCCTCCTTGGATCTGCCATGATGATCAATGTGACAGTGAATGGAGGAGTGCATTTTTGAGTTCTGATGCCACAAGAAGGGGAAATACACCAAAACTATTCCGAAGTGTCAATACCCCACCTGCAGGAAATGCTTCAATGCAGATGGCTCTGATTATGAAATCTGGCAAATGACAAGTGAGAAGGAAATTGATGGAGGACATCCATGCTTTTATTATGTACCAAGACCACCCACAGCAAGACTGGGAGTAGATCTTCCTACTGCCTTTTGTCCACTGCATCTCAGCCTCAAGTTACACAAAAACATATTCTGACTCAGTGAAGGACACCTGTCATAGAGAGCTTTATTCCTAAACCCAAATTAGGTGAAATAACAGCAGAAATTGAGTAGTTACTTATATCCAAAGAAGGAAGGACTGAAGAGAGCCTGAAAGTACTTGGAAACCTACACTTGATCCAAACTCCAGAAACACTACGTAACAGTGAAACAGTTGGCAAAAATAATGCCAATATCTCAAATGATTTTTGAAAAGGACATGGGCGTACTTAGAATGGAATTTTGAAAAACTCTTCTTGAGTTTGACAGCAAGAATCCAACTAATAGATCAACTACACCAAAACAAAGTAATTTTTATAGGCAGTAACCATCATGAACAAATGTTTACCTACAATATTTGACAGAAAGTATAAAATTATTTCAGGACTCCACACAATAGTACATGCCAACACTAGGAGAGGGGGAGGAAGGAATAAAAATTTACAAGTGTCTCCTGTATATCAGAAATGTCTTAAGTGCTCTACAAAAATGATTTCACTTGGTCCTCACAACAACTTTGAGAGGTAGGTCTATCATTATTATCCCCGTTTTACAGATAAGAAAACTGAGGTAAAGTGACTTGCCCAAAGTCACATAGCTAGGAAGCACCTGAGATGAGAATCTTTCTGATTCCAGATTATAAGTGGAACAGTGGCATTATCTAGCAATATTCCTAAGGAAAGGCATCAAATCACAGCAAAGTCAAAGCGGCTTGAGAAAATCATTGAAGACCTTCAGAAAGACACGTGAAGATTAAATCAATCTCTAGCCAGCACACATGTCAGGAAATCTGGATATCATATTGCTTGATTAAAGGCAACAAAAAGAAATGCATAGAATGGAATCCACAAAGCAAAGTATCTCAGAAATCCTTGATCCCGCCTAATCAAGGATTGAAAGTGAAAGCCCCAAAGCTAAGGTGAGCAAGGCAGCATAAAGACCAAAAGAAATAATTTTCCAAATTCAATCAAAAATTATAGCAACTTTAGAAGCAAAGAAATTAGAGAAGAAAGAGAACTTCTGCAGAAAAAAAAGACATGGAAATAATCAAGTGGTCAATATCGTTTGAAGAATTCCAAAACTACAGAAACACAAGTTAGCTCAAACAGGAAACAGAAAGCCTTTGTACCATTAATATAATGAAAGACAGAACAGTCACCCCAAGCAAGGTGATACAAACTCTAGTTTCTCTACAAAACTGGAAAGTAGTAGGTCCAGATAAATTCTATCACTTCTGGCTCAAATGCTTCATAGTGGTGCATAAATTACCAGCAAAGCATTTTAGCAGTTTCCTCTCTCGTACAAACTTAATTCCATCTTTCTTTATAGAGGTGCCATACAGTTATCCACAAAACTGAGACCACCTATAGCCCCTCCAAATATAGACCAGTTATGTCTTTGCATTTGGAACAGAGGGTTCCCATTCCACTAAGCAGGAGGAAAGGCTGACCGCGGTTATACTCCATTTGACTTTGCTAAATGTCAGAGATTAAAGCAATATGAGAACAGAACAAGGCATACATCATCCCTGTTGTCCTATCTGCTCCTGTAAACAGCCTAAAGATGCTTTCAGTGAGTCTATAAAATATGGGCTTCCGTCCCAACACACTTATCCAATTACAAAAGTGGGCATTTTCTCTATCTCTACAATAGTCCACAGAACTTTAAATAGAAAAGAATCCTAGAAGGATGGCAGCCTGTCTCTGGATCATTTCTATGTCAAAGTCATAAAAAAAAAAAAAGATAAGAAGAGAACAAGGGAATGGGAAGTGGTGGTGGTGGTGGTGGTGATAAAAGGCTGCAGGGCATAATGGGTAGAGAGCTGACTGTGGAATAAAGAAAACTTGGGTTCACGTTCCACTCATGCCACATTGACTATGTGACCCTAGCCAAGTCACTTAACTTCTCAGGGACTGAAACAATTCTCCAAGCCTGTAAGTTGCAAGGAGGATACTGACTTGTATTAGTCGACGAACTGCCTCACTGGGAACTCCTTACAAAAATGAAATCATAGATCCAGCCAAAGATTAATTGATTACCTGTACAGTATCAATTAATCAGTAGATTGATTGATTAACAGGGCAACTAGGTGATGCAGTGGATAGAGTGTCACGCCTAGAGTCAGGAAGGCTCATCTTGCTTCGTTCAAATCCAGCCTCCAACACCAACTAGCAAAGAGTTGGAAATGAATGAACAACAAAAGGATAATAGAAAGGGAGCGAGTGACTTGACCAGGACCGACCTCGTCAAAAAAATCTGAAGAGAAAGATCTGATAATAAATAACAATGCCTCTATAGCACATTTTAAGTTTTTTAAGCACCTCACATATATTGTCTCATTCGATTCGCATTTCCACAAGGTAATAATTATAATAATAATATTTATTTATTTATTAGGCACGTATTAGGTGCCTATAATGTGCCAGACACTAGGCTAAGTGCATTTCAAATAGAATCTCTTTTGAGCCTCGGGACAACCCTAAGAAGTAAGTACAATTATTATTTCTGGTTTATAATTGAGGGAACTGAGGCAAACACAAGTGAAATGATTGGCCCAAGGTCACACAGCCAGTAAGTGTCTGAGGCTAGACCCCAGGTCCAGTGCCCTATCCATTGAGTTATGATGAGTTGAGAAATGAATACAAGGTAAAGAAGTAGAGTCATTGAGTGTATTGTAAGTTCTTTTCTGAGAACATGACAGTGAAAGAGAGCACAGTTATGGTGTAATAACTTGAGAGTAAAATGGTTATTGGAGCTGGCCCTAAATCCAGACTCTTCTGCCTCTTGTCTGCTCAGGCCTATCTTTTCTGTCTTTCCTGTGGGCCCATGGATTCAGTCTCCCAGGGTCAAACTCTTTAAGTACAGTGAACTTCCCTTCCCCAGTCATTAAGAAAGTCAACTAGATGCCATCTGCTTCCATCCACTCTAACTTAGGTGGCTCCCTCCTCTCCTTCAAGCCAGCACAGAATGGTGGAAAGAGGTCTGGACTGGTATTTAGATGACCTCAGTTTAGATCCTAACTCTGTTCCATAACACCTGTATGACCCTGGGTAAGTCACAAAACATCTCTAGGCTTCTGTTTCCTGATGTGTTAAATGAGGGAGTTGGACAGGATGACCTTCTAGAGTTAAATTTATGATCCTATCATTGCCTAAACTTTCAAGTGTAATATAAAAACAAGCTGGGAGGTCTATCCCTTAGAGACTTTCTGCTCCAGGGGTTCTTAACCTACGTTCGTGTCCTGGACCCCTTAGATGGTGTCTGGTGAACCCTAAGGACGCTTCTCAGAATCATGTTGTTAAATGAATAAAGTAAAAGACAAAGGATTACAAAAGAAGTAAGTTATATTGAAACGTAGTTGCCAAAAGTAAAAAAAAAAAAAACAGATTAAAAAAAGAATCCAAGCTTATGGGCCCCTGGTAAAGAACCTCTAGGACTCTGACCCAACTACCTCATTTTATAATAAAAGAAACTGAAGACCTGAGAGAAGTTGGCTGATGTGCCTAAGGTCAAACAGTGAGTTAGTGGCAGAGATGGAACTTGAGCTCGAATCACTTGACTTCAA
>CM053599.1:72976746-72990628 GCA_028646575.1 Pseudocheirus occidentalis
GTGGTGGTGGTGGTGGTGGTGGTAGTGGTAGTGGTAGCAGTGGTAGTAGCAGTAGTAATGGTGGTGGTGATGGTGATGGTAGTAGTAGTAGTGGTAGTAGTAGTGGTGGTGGTGGTGGTAGTGGTAGTAGTAGTGGTGGTGGTGGTAGTGGTAGTAGTAGTAGTGGTGGTGGTGGTGATGGTGGTGGTGGTGGTAGTAGTAGCAGTAGTAGTAATAGCAGTAGTAGTAGTAGTAGCAGTAGTAGTAGTAGTAGTAGCAGTAGCAGTAGTAGTAGTAGTAGTAGTAGCAGTAGCAGTTAACATTTATATAACTCTTACAATTATTTATCTCATTTGACCCTCGTAACAATGATGTTAGGTAGGTGCTATTATTATTTTCTTTTTATAGATGAGAAAATGGAGGCAAATAGAAGCAAAGTGACTTGTCCAGGGTCACACATCTAGGAAGTATCTGAAGACCAGTCTGCCCGCAGGTCCTTCTGACTCCAGGCCTCCATCCATTGCCCCCACCAAAACGCCACAGTTTATCTTCTGTACTGTCAGGCGAGGTCACTTTGTCTGTGAGTTTTGCTTAACTGTTTTTCTTTGTTCAATGGTGGTGTGGGATGGAGAAGATAAGGAAATGACTGTGGTGAAAATATACAGAAAACTTAAAAAAGCCTCTGGATCTCTGAGTTCCATAACAGCTATGAAAGACTAATAAGGCTGCTTTGTGAGCTTCTTTAGTCCCCTGAGGTGGAGTGATTCATAGTAATAGTAACCAACAATGTCAGTCAACCAGCATTTATTAAGTGCCTACTATGTGCCAGATAGTGTACTCAGGGACATGAGGAAAGGCACAAGACAGTTCTACTTTGAAGGAGCTCGCAGTCTAGCTGGGGAGAAAACACACCAACAACCAGGTACCAACACGACAGAGACAGGATGAATGGGAGGAAAAGCTTCTCATAGAGCAGGGCTGGGGAACCCGGGGTCTCAGGGGCCACACCTGAAGACCTAGAGGGCCACAGGCGGCCTCCAGGCCGCAGGTTCCCCAGCCCTGTCTAGATGATGAGCTTCTGACTGGAGCTTGAAGGAAGCCAGGAGGCAGAGATGAGGAGAGACAGCATTTCAGGGATGGGGGGGGGGCAGTCGCTGAAAATGTCTGGAATTGAGAGATGGGATGTCTTGTGTAGGGAACAGCAAAGAAGCTGGTGTCGCTGGATCAAAGCACAAGTGATGGTGATGGGGTGCTGGGGCTAGATATAAGAAGACTGAAAAAGTAGGAGGGGCTCAGGTTATGAAGGGCCTCCAATGCCAAACAGAGGTTTTTCTATTTCTTCTCTAGCTAATTTGGCCACAAAACATTAGTGGGCTTGAAATCTATTGATGGACACAAATTCTGGTCCTAAAGCACTTGAAAATATGAAATTCCCTTGAGATTAAGAGAAGTTTGAAAAATTCAGGAGCAAAAATAAAGAAAATTAAGCCTATTTTCATTCTGAAAATCGGCATATTGAAGTATGTCTGATATAAACTTACTTCACTCTTTCGAGCACTGCTTCAATCTGTATGAATACCATCCCTCTTTGACCTGGCAGAGGGTCTCCAAGAGTTGAGGTAGCCACAGGCATTTGGCATAATAGACTACGATAAGTTCCAAATGGATGCTTCATTTAAGCATTAAAGTTAATGTCCAACAAGATTGGAGGAGGGTGGATAGATGTATCTTTCATGACTATGGCTAAGGGGAGAATTCTTAACCAAGAGTTAGAAGTGACCACAACAATGTAACATGGATAATTCTGAATATGTGAAATTGAGAATTAGCATGAACAAAATCCATTAGAGTTAGGATAAGAAGGGAAAATGATCAATTAGGAAAAACATATTTGCATCAATGATATCTCATAAGCATTTGGTGTACAAGATATTAACCCAAATATGAGTCATTTCCCCTATGGATAAGAGGGGGGTTAAAGGATCTAAACCAGAGATGGGGAACCTGTGGCCTCGAGGCCACGTGTGGCCCTCTAAGTTCTCAAGTGAGGCCCGTTGATTGAATCCAAGGGCCTCGATTAAGGACTTGGAGGGCCACATGTGGCATCGAGGTCGAAGGTTATACACCCATTATCTAAACAGTTCTCAAAAGAAGAATGGCAAGGCTTACCTCCCAGGGAATCACTTGGGTCATGGAAGCCTTGTCCAGCACTTAAGTCCTAGACGTCTGAGCTTTTCTTCCTTCCCCCTTCTCCCCAAACATCTGGTGACTGTGTAGGATCTTGGAAGCTGAGTCCATAAACACTGCATGTTCTCCCTGTCAAATTTCAAATACTGTCCATGTTCAATAAAATTCAACCAAACTGTTTCCCAGCCCCCTCCCACCAAGAGGAGGGGAAAACACCTTAATCAGCAAATCAGGACACTTTCATGTCAACAATTAATTGATTTGGCAAAGTTGTATTGTTTTTTGCTGTTTCAAAAAAAAAATAATCCACTACATATGCGGAGGAAAAGTGAGGCTAAGGTTTCAAAGAGAAGACTGGATGGAGGTGATTGGCATCCTGAGCCTATACTGCTGAGGACACATTGGGGGTGTCAGTGTATAGGGCAAGAGGAAGGAAAGTCATTAGAGTAACAACTTACATTTGTGTAGCCCTTATTATGTGCAAGGGGCAGCAAGGTGGTGCAATGGATAGAGCGCTGGGACTGGACTCAGACAGATTCATCTTCCTGAATTCAAATCTGGTCTCAGACACTTACCAGCTGGGTGACCCTGGGCAAGTCACTTAACTTTGTTAGTCTCAGTTTTCTTCATCTGTAAAATGAGCTGGAGATAGAAATGCAAACCACTCCAATATCTCTGCCAAGAAAAGCCCAAATAGGATAATGAAGAGTTGGGCACAACTGAAAAATGACTGAATAACACTAACTACTACGTGCCAGGCCTTGTGATGGATGCTTTTACAAATACTATCTCATCTGATCACGTGTGGGTAGTGTCAATAGGGGTGAGAGGCTACCATGGCTCTCTAACACATTGGACTGCAAACTGGTCAGTATCTCAGAGGGCATCTAACCCAACCTGTGCTAGACCAAGAAGCACCTCTACAACATCCCTTCTGAAGTGATCATTCAACTTCTCCTCAAAGACTCCTATGCTTGGGAGCTACTGCATAGTAGCTAGAACAGCCCATTCTACTCTAGGGTAGCTCTAAATGTCAGCTTCTTTTTGTATTGACTGGAAATCTGCCTCTCTCTACAGCCCTCTCATTGATCCTAGTTCTACTTTCCCCTCTTCCACATGGCAGCCCTTCAGTACTTGAAAGTAGCAACCCCAAATCACATTTCTTTCTTGGGCCACCATTTTGTAATATTGACATGCCTCAGTCCACTAAAATCTTTAACTTGTGTCAAGGGGATAAGAGGTAGAGATGATAGAAGAGAGGGTAGACTGGGGAAGGAGTAGTTAGAAGAAAGCACTTTTGAAAACAGACAAGGTCAAAGAAGAAAATAGAATAAATAGGGGGTGGAATAGGATGGAGGGAAATATAGTTAGTCTTTCACAACATGACTACTATGGAAATATTTTGTATAACTACACATGTATAACCTATATTGAATTGCTTGCCTTCCAAGTGGGGGTGGGTGAGGAGGGGAGAAGGGAGAGAATCTGGAACTCAAAGTTAAAAAAATTTTTTTTTAATTGTTGTGATGTGCAAGTGGGAAATAAGATAAACAGGCAATGGAGTATAGAAATCCGTCTTGGCCCACAAGAAAGTCATGGGGAAGGGGGGAAAGGGGAAGGATGGGAGGGGGATATATTAGAAGGCAGACTGGGGGAAGGAGTAATCATTATGCTTGTCATCTTGGGATGGGGGTAGGAGAAAGACGGGGAGAAAATTTGGAACTCAAAAATCTTGTAGAAATGAATGTTGAAAACTAATAAATAAATAAATTCTGAATTTAAAACAAATAAAAACTTGTGTCAAGCCATCCCTCACCTGTCCTGTACTGGTGCAGTTAATTAAAAAAACCCTAAGATTTTATATCTTTTAAGCGTAACCTTGTAAGATTATATCTGCCATATTACTTATCTAGAGTTTGTAACCAAATTTTTGGGGTCATCGACCCAATTGACAATCTGGTGATACTTTTCAGAATATTATTTTTTAATGCATAAAATGAAATACATAGGATTACAAAAAAATTTCCCAAAGTTAATGAATATTAAGGTGTGATTTTTTTTCTCATCCCAAGATGAGATTCTCTGAAAATATCACAGATTCTTTGAAACTATTCACCAACTCCTTGGGGATCTATGTACCCCAAATGAATAATTTTTAATTTAACCTCTCACTATATTTTTGGATTCTGAGTCTGCTATGTAATGGGTTTGTTATTCCTCTTAGTTGTAAGCTAGCTATGAAACTGATCATCATGTCATCTACGCCTTCATTTAAGTCATTGATATCATGTTGACCAGAACTGGGCCAAGAGCAGATCCCTGGAGCATTACCATTAGAGATTTTCTTCCAGACAAATATTGATCCTTAATCTCTATTTTTCAGGTCTGGTTGTTCAAATATATTTCTGAATATATGTAATTGCAATGCTTTCTTGTCAGATTTTCAAAGCTAGGATTGAAAGAACTATTTGACAGCAGTTAGCTCCTCTCAAATCTATGAGATATTGCTGAGACTTTGTTAAAGGTCTTGCTAAAAATCTAGGCATAATATACACATGGTATTTCTCCATCCATCAAGGTAGTCACTTTGTCAAAGAAGTTAGTCTGGCATGACTTGCTTTTAGAGAATCTATGTTGTTTTATGTGATTCCCACATTTTAAGTGTTCATAAACTGCTCTAGAATATTCTTGGGGGTCAAAGTCAAAATCACTGACCTATATTTGGAAGAATTTACATTCTTCGCTTCTTTGAAGATCAGTCCCACATTTGCCCACCTTCATTTCTATACTATTTCCCCCATTCTCCATGATTTTTCAAAGATCATTGGGATAGTCAAAATAACCTCTCCAGTTTTTGTGACTTCCCTGAAATTCATAGGGCCTGCTTGGGGCAGGCTGTTAACGTTCTGGACATGCCCCCTCCTTTGAACAAACACCTTTTCTTGTGCTTTTCTAGAAACTAGCATGTCCTATACCTGTCTAGCTGGGAAGGACTTCATTGGCTGATTGCTGGTCTCTCCTTGCCTGTGACATCAGAAACCAACCTAACTGAAAACCTTTCCCTCTTTGTGATACCCATGGACTTTGCCTATGTGATTAGGCTGCCCTGGTGTGTAGGTGTCCACACCTGTTGTGGAAGAGACAAGAACTCCACCAATTCCCACTGTGATTAGGAGGAGGTGACAGAACTAGATGTCACCAAGCCAAGTACAGCACTGTTCTTCACGGCTCAATGGAAAAATATCATTGGGTTTGGAATTAAGAGACCTGGGATGAAATCCCAGAGCCATTCCTTGTTATTCATGTAACTCTGGTCACTTTATCTCATTGGGTCTCAGTCTCTTCATCTGTAAAATGAGGGGCTATGTACTAGCTGGGCTCTAAATCTGCTTTATCAATCTGTGTTTGCTCCTGTCTTCTATACATGTTTCTTTAAGAATTTAAACTGGTCAAAGAATTCCCTATGCACCCCAGTTGGTTTCTTTACCTATCAACACCTTTTCTTTTGGATTTGGTCTTGATTTTTGGCTTCCATTTCAGCACAAATCATCTTTGGGTATGAAATTTCTGTGTGTGTGTGTGTGTATGTGTGTTGTTCAGTTGTTTCAGTTATGTCTGACTCTCCGTGACCCCATTGGGGGTTTTCCTGGCAAAGATACTGGAGCAGTTTGCCATTTCCTTCTCTAGTTCATTTTACAAATGAGGAAACTGAGACAAAGAGGGTTAAGTGACTTGCCTAGGGTCATCCAGCTGGTAAGTGTCTGAGGCCAGATTTGAACTCTTGAGTCTTGCAGACTCCAGGCCTGGTGGACCACCTATCCACTGGACCACCTGGTTGCCCAGCAGAACTTTAGACCCTGGGTTTCCGATCATCCTTTCTCTGAGTTCTTTAAATGCTACCCTTCCCAAAGTCTATTTCCCTCCTTACCTGACTCTCAAGAGAAGCAGTCACATCCTTCAAGTGTCCTCATCATTTCTACTTTGATAGCCAGCTCTCATTACTTATAATTATGTCTAGAATAGCATAAACAACCTTCTCATCCCTTTTCAAGAGGGATTTAAAAAAATAGCAAGTCAAGAATTTATCAGCTGCCCTGCTATTAGCAGAGCTCCAACAGATGCCTGGGCAGGTAAACTGAAAATCTGGAAAGAACTTTAGAGATAATGCAGTTCAACCTCAATGAACCCATGGGAAAACTGAGACCCAGAGAGGAAAGGTCATTCAGCCCAGGTCACACAGCAAGCAGGTAGCTGCTTCAAGGTTCAAACCACAGTCCTCTGCCTCGATCTGGTCTCCTTTCCACAGCACTAACAGATCCTGCCTCTGGACTGACTTTGGGATCTGCTTCTGAAACTCATCAGTCATTTCCTCCTGCAGCAATGGGTAGGGTCACCCTCAGGGGCCCAGGGACTAAAGAGAGGGGAGTTTGGCTTGGCTGCCTCACCACCTCTCCTGACAATGCCAATCCAATCCACAAGGCAAATGGCCAGCATCCTGTTCCTGGCATGTTTGCTTTCAGGTGACTGTCGGCTAAGCCTGGCTGAGGGAAGGTAACTGCTGAAGAACTGATATTTGCATTTTAATAGAGGATGCTGGAACACTCAAACCCTCTGTAAATGAAAAAAAAAAGTGCGTATGTTTTCAGAGGAAGGAGGGACTCTTAAAGATGTTCTAAGAAGCTGAGGGAAATGATTACTATCAAGGAATTTTCCTCACTACCACCCTGTAAGGGAGGCAGTCTGATTATTATAAGCTCCATTTTCCAGATGAGGAAATTGAGGCTTGTGGGCTAGAGATTTGCCAACTGAGACTGACCCTTCCAAGTATACCATGGAAGACCGGCTCTGGCCCTGTTTTATTCCTTCAGAAGTCACCTAATGCAGGATGGCAGCAAGGATCTCATTAACATACGTTCCTGGAGGAGGAGATGGTTAGAGGCCAGGCCCTCTGGCAACTCTGTGAGAAGTAGGAAGGCTGCCATATTGAATCAGGCCCACTTAACCTGGTGATGGGCAGCCATGCTGGAAAGGCCAGTGGGTGAGTGATTGGGAAATGAGGTAAGGAATGTGTTGATTGTTTTGCTTAGCTATACTTGGTTACAAGGGAGGATTCTTTTTGGGCAGGGGGTAGAGAGAATCATAAAGGGACAATAGTATTTTTTAAAAGTAATAAAACATTATATTTTTTAAAAATGCATGAGGCCAAGATCTGGAAGGTGAAAGTGCTTTCGTATGCATTAGCACAACAAGGCCACTGAGTTATAGGGGCAGGAAGGAATTAGCTGTTGCCAATAATCATAAAAAGAACACCATCTTTTTTTCCTAGGGAGGTAAGTAGGTAAACCAGGGCTGATATTCCTTATACTGCTCCTAATGCTGGCTAATGCAATCTACTATAAAGTAGACTGTCAACAGAAAGAATGAATGTAAAATTCACATAAGACCTCATTGTGGGGGAGAGATTTGGTTTGGGAGGTTGGATTACCTGAGTGACTTTCCCTGTACATCTCTGTCTATGTGAGTGCATTCTTTAGGTTGTTTCTGGAGGAAGTCTTGTGTGTCCGACTGTACTGAGAAATGACTCAAAGTCTTAGGTACAGAAGACACCAAAAGACTGTTTGATAACTGTGTCATAAGACTAGTGACAGTTATATCTCCCACAACACCTTTTGCCCCTTCTTTATTCTTCAAGGGTTGCTGTCCTAAGTGGGTGAAGGGCTTTTGCTGGCAAAGGTGGAGGGATCCTAATACTATGTCTGTAATTCAAACAGAGGCCACCAGTCACTGCCCTGAGTTATTACTCTATAGATATAATGAGAGCATACAGCCTAAAGTTTTTTTGTTTTTAATTAAAATTATTTTGATAAACAAAAATTCACCTTCTCTCCCTCTATCTCAATCTAGAAAGGAAAAAAAAACCCTTTTATAAACATGCATAGTCAAGAAAAACAAATTCCTGTATGGCTAAGTCTCTCACCCAAAATGTCTCTCAGTCTGTATTCTGACTCCTTCACCTCTCTATCAGGAGGCGGGCAGCATGTTTCAAAAGTCCTGTGGAATTGTGACTGGTCATTACATTCATCAGGGTTACTAAGTCTTTTTTTTTTTTTAAGTATTTTTTTTTATTTTTTGCTTTTTTGGAGGGCAGTTGGGGTTAAGTGACTTGCCCAAGGTCACACGGCTAGTTTTTTTTTGTGTGTGTGTGTGTATTAAGTGTCTGAGGCCGGATTTGAACTCAGGTACTCCTGACTCCAGGGCCGGTGCTCTATTCACTGCGCCACCTAGCCACACCTGTTCCTAAGTCTTTTAAAGTTGTTTTTCCAACGTATAAATCACTTTATACATTACCCTCCTTGTTCTGTTCACCTCACTCTGCATCAGTTCATACAAGTCTTCCCAGGTTTTCTGAAACCATCTCTTCCATAATTTCTTATAGCATAATACTATTCCATCATATTCATATACCATAGCTTCCCCAGCCACTCTCCATTTGGTGGGTACACCCTCAGTTTCCAATCCTTTACCACCACAAAAAGAACTGCTATAAATAGTTTTGCACATCTTAGGGTATGTTTTGATTAGGAAGAATTCGTGCCCTAATATTTCTTTCCTCTTATTCGCCACCCCCTATGCTTCTCCCCTTTTCCACATGATGGTCAGAAGAAGTGATACAAGGATACTCTCAAGGTCTCTCTTAAGAACTTTGGTATTGTGTGACATGGGAGTCACCAGCACAGCACCACTCAGTGTGGCATGCCCACATCAGAGAAGGTGCTGTGCTCTATGAGCAAAGCAGAATTGAAACAGCTCAAAGGAAATGCAGGATGCACAAATTTAGAGCATCCACTCCAAATGTTCACACAGACTATTTGGTAGAGCAGTCTGATCTCATATTGGTCTGATCAGCCACAGTTGGACACACTGAAACTTGACCCTAGTATAGTGATGTCATTTTGGTCCTTCTTGAGAATGAAGGACAACAACCTTACAGAAATGTATTTCTGGAACCACCTTCCAATTGTGTGTATTTTCCCCTTCTTCAACAAATTCAGATAAGAGTAAGGTTCAAGTGTCAATCATTCCCCTAACTCCTTCCCCTTTGTATGTATAGACTTCTACTCACAAACCTGGATTATACAAAGTATTTTTCCTCCTCCTTCCTTTCCCCTTTCCCTACACACCCCAGTGTATTCCTTTCTCCCTTCCTTTTCCATTCTTCTTTTAAGATCAACACATAATGTAACCACTCCCAAGGCCCTCTGTCTAATCAGACTCCTTTCATGACTAATGAATACGATGAAGTTTGAAGGAGGCACACATATCATCTCCTCACATTAAAATGTAAGCTCTTTATTCTTTTTTTTAGTCCTTTGTGATTGTTTGCTCATATTTATGTTTCTTTTGATTTCCATGTTTGTGCATTAAAGTTTCTATGCCAATCCTGGTATTTTCATTAGGATTACTTGGAAGTCTTCTGTTTCACTAAAGGTCCATCTTTTTTGCCCCTGTAGGATTATACTCTTTTGCTGTGCAAGTTATTCTTGGTTTTTAGTCTATATTTTTTGCCTTCTGGAATATTGTAGTCTAAATGGTGGTGGCCACTAAATTGTGTGTAATCCTGATTGCGACTCTTGAGTACTTGAATTTTTTCTTTCTAGATGCTTGTAATAATTTTTCTTTAATATAAAAACTTTACAATGTTTCTAAGAGTTTTCCTTTTGGAGTTTCTTTTTTTGAGGATAAGCAGATTTTACTTTTGGTGGAGGTGTCAGAATATGCTCTGCGCACTACCACTTAAAGTCATTCAAGTGTTGGGATACAGAGACTTCTGATCCTGGATCCTTCTCCATATTATGAAACTGAACATGCAGGATTTCTGTCAAGTATTCTGTAAACCATTCAAGGGGCACTAGTAGATTTTTGTATCTGTTCCTTTAAAATCAGGATACTCTGCCGTTGCTCAGGAGGCAGCATAGCAATTTGGTCTGTGGTCAGCTGGAGCACTTGCATAATCAAAGCAGCCTTTTCATGATCCTGCGGAGTAATTTGGTTCTGTCCAGGACTAAATCCCCCAGGCTGGCCTCCACCTTGCAGACCAGATCCCTGCATTCCTTGGACCTGCCTGGGACCCTGTGGGCCACCTCCTCCCATGCTGATTGGCCCAGGTCCCTGGAGTCTCCCAGGCATTGGGCCTCTGGGGCCAAGGCCTCGTGTTTCCATTGCTCTTGCATCCATGCCCCTGGCCTCCATGGCCCTTGATTCTAAACTTTGGGCCACCATCCCCTTGGCTTCCATTGTTCTGGCATCCATGCCTCGGGCCTCCATGGCTCTGGCTTCCATCCCTCTTGGATCTCTTCCACCTCTGCCATCCATGGGTGGACCCCTCTGATCCGGCATGGGACCTCTAGGCTCTCCCATTAGACACCGAGGCTCTCCCAGTGGCACTCCTCTCATCTCGTGGGGAGAGCCATGACTGTCATGACCAGGGACATGGTGCATGGGAGGACCCTGATGGGGTAGCCCCAGATAACCTCTGGGTTCTACTTCTCCAGTGACTGAGAGCAAAGTCCCTCCACGTGGGTCATTTGGGGCATCTCCTAAAAGACCTCGGGGAGGTGGGCCACCAGCAGGTATAGGTCCAGGTTGCATAGGGGCTCTGGGGTGTGACATTGGCACCTGAACTAACTCAATTGGTGCAGCACCAGCAGGTCCTACAGGTGAGTGCTGTAGAGTCCCTTGCCCCCGGTCTAGGGACACTGGCCTACCACCTAGCATTCCAACCTTGGACTGAATTCCACCTCCAGGAGCCAAGGGGCCAAGTCCAGGTCCTGCAGTGGGCATTGCTCCTTGTGCAGGAATACCACCTGGCAGAGGTGGTTGCATCAGAGGAGGAGCTCCATTCACATGCATCCCACCCAAAGGTCGAGATTGAGAGGCTGGAGTATTTTGCTGGTTCACTGGTGTACTAGGTCCTTGGCCAGGTTGTGGATTACCCTGAATCAGAGATGGGATATTTGCTTGACGATGCAAAATTTTTAATGCAATCTCTGGATCCACAATGCGCATCACCACTTGGGCCTGTAGTAAAGCATAAGCTAGCTGGGGGTTCTGGAGCAGCATATTCCGGGCTTCTTGGGGGCTGTTCTGGACACAAAGTTTCATCTGTTTCATCAGTTCAAACATCTGTTCTGGTGGCAGACTGGCAACTGCTCTGCTAATGGATTCCGGAGCGTCTTCAGGGCTGACGGGATCCCCATAGGGAGACTCAAAGACGGGGGCGCCAGGGCCAAGGCTCGTCAGTTCGTCTCTGTTCTTCTCACTAGCTGCGTTGTCTACCCGCAGTGCTCTCCCACTGAACTCTCGGCCACTTAGGTTCCGCATCGCGCTGAGGGCTGTTTCTTGGTCCTGATATTCACAGAAGCCATAACCTTTTGGTTTTCCGGTCTCCCGATCATATACCAACCTGAAGCTGACAACGGGTCCAACTTCGGAGAAGACATCCTTTAGCTGTTCTTCTGTAGCTTCGTATGGAATGTTACCCACGAACACGGAGCGCAGGGATCGATCGACTGCAGGGTCCCTGACCGCCACACCCGCCATCGTCCTTCGTGCTCCCTTCCGGTGTGGCGGCTTCCGGTGCGAGCACACGTGCTTCCGGCGCCTACCCACACTTCCGCAGCCCGCGAGGAGTAGCCCAGGCTCCTCGAAGGCGTGCTTCCGTAAACGGCGTAAACGGCTGCGGGAGCGGGGAGCGCGGGACGGGAAGGCGGGGCGCGGGACGGGAAGGCGGGGCGCGGGAGGGGGCCGGAGAGCCCACTGCACGTTCAGTCTGCCCTAGCACTCCGAGCTAAGAGGTTGTGCGGGTTTCCTTGGAGTTTCTTTCAAAAGGGAACTGCTATATTATTTTAATTTTATTTTGCTCTCTGGTTCTAAGCGATCTGGGCTGTTTTCTTTTAAGATTTCTTGAAATGTGATAGCTAGAGGTTTTTTGTTTGTTTTGTTCATGGCTTTCCATGTCACCTAATCCAATGATTCTTAAAATCTATCTCTATAATGTGTTTTTCAGGTCATGGATATCTTATATCTTATATTTTCTTGTATTTTAAAAAGTCTTTTAATTTAATTTTAATACTTCTTGTTATTTTGTTGAGTCTTATCTTCTATTGGTCCATTTTAATTTTCAGAGAGTCCATTGCTTGTGTAAAGATTTGTACCTCTTGTCCCAGGCTGCTAATTCACTTTCAAATTACTTCATAGATCTCATTTCTTTTTCATTTTTTCCCCCTGATACTCTCATTTCATTTATAAAAACATTTAAACTCTTCTAAAAGAAAAAAAGAAAACTCATGCTTTATATCTTTCATGAATTCTAGTTGAACTTGTGCCCAAATTGTGTTTTTCTTTGAGGCTTCATTTATAGATGTTTGAGAGTGATTCTCTTCCTCTAGGTTTGCCTCATGAGCATCCCTGACATAATAATGGTTTATGGGTTTTTGTTTCCTTTGCTCATTCTTCTAGACAACTTCCTGACTTCAGATTTGATATTAGGATTGGGCTCTGCATAGTTCTATGACTACTTTCTTGGAGTATTGAGTGTTATGTTATTCCAAGAATGCTGGGACAATCCAGGTTGGGTTCTTATAAGCTTTCAAGGATCCCCAAATGGTCAAGGTAAAATCTGATTTCTTCCCTTCTGATCTGAGCTCTTTGAGTTCATGAGCTGGATTTGCATCTGAGCTACACTTTTGATGGCTTGTCCCTTTCTGGAGTTTAGTAGACTGCTGCTGGACTCAGTCCTTATCATCTAGCTAGAAACTTATGCCTAGCTAGAAACTTACACTGAGAGAATTGCATGATTCCCTTTGGTCTGGGACTCCTGACCTGGTTATTCTACTCTAGGTTTCAGGCTGAGCTGGAAGCTGGAACTGAAACTTCAATTTATTCCTAAGGTCAAAACCACACAGTCGCTGCTTGTTTCTATACTTGATCCTTGTTCAGAGGCCTTGTTTTGGGGAAGCTAGGTGGCACAGTGAACAGAGCACCAGCCCTGGAGTCAGGAGGATCTAAGTTCAAATCTGGCCTTTGACACTTAACACTTACTAGTCCTGTGACCTTGGGCAAGTCATTTAACCCCAATTGCCCTTCCTTCCCCCCTCCAAAAAAGCAACCCTTCCCATAAAACAGAGGCCTTATTTAGGGCCGCATGATTTCTCCTCTTAAAATGTCACTTCTAGGGAATAACATACACACTCAGTTGGGTATCTTACCCTACAGGAAAATAGGGGGGAAGAGGATAAGAGAGGGGATGATAAAAGGGAGGGCAGATTTGGGTAGAGGGTAGTTAGAAGCAAACACTTTTGAAAAGGGACAAGGTCAAGGGAGAAAATAAAATGTCACTCCTAGCCACAAGTTCCCTCTTCAGTCAGCCTTATATCTGTGAACCAAGACCTTGAACTGAGTAGTAAACAGCAGAACTTGGAGTTGGTACCTATTCCTGGACCCAGCCCTTCTATGCTGGATTTGGGGGTCTCTTCTTACCCTGGTACAAGCCTCACTTTGAGAAAGAATGATCCGTATGTCCATTCCTGGCTAGACTTCATCCCCAATGACTGTAGACCCCTCTATGCTGATATGGACTGGAAAAAGTGACTTCTTGGAGTTCCTGATCAGAACTCAGTTTGGTGCGTTTTCTGGATCTGTTTGGAGGAGTTGTAAG
>CM053599.1:72997407-73014991 GCA_028646575.1 Pseudocheirus occidentalis
TATGTATGTATGTATGTATGTATGTATGTATGTATACCTGCACTTGTATATATAGGAAGGTATATATGTGTATGAATACATATCTGAGCATGTGTGTGTATGTGTACACAGTTGGTATAGGATCAATTGAATACGAAGGGAAGATCCTTTAAAAGATGAAATTCTGAGGTGGAAGAGGACTAGAATGAGAGGAGACATGGAGAGACAAAATGGGGTTAATCATCCCATATAGAAGAAGCAAGGGATAACTGTTACAACTTTACTTTCATTTACTCTCATTGAATTTGGCTTAGGGAAGGAATGACATAGGCTTTAAACTGGGTATCTTGCCACACAAGAGAGTAGGAGGGATGGGGATGAGAGTCGGGATGATGGAGGGGAGTGCGGGACCTGGGGTAGGGTTGCTGGAAGCACACACTTCAGTAAAGGGACAAGGACAGGGTAGAGAATAGAACAAGTGGGGAGGGAGGGGCAGGATAGGAAGGAGACACATACAATCAGCCTCTCACAATATGTCCACTGTGGAGATGTCCTGCATAGTTACACATGTATAGCCTGTACTGAATTGCTTGTCCTTCCAGTGAGGTTGGGTGACAAGGGAGGAACCAAAAAAATCTAGAATTTAAAGCTCTACAGTCAAATGTTAAAAAAATGTGTGTGTGTGTGTATATATATATATAATTATTAACTACATGCAACTGGGAATTAAGATATATAGGCACTGGGGTAGTGAGACCCTCCCTGCCCTCCCAGAAAGTTAGAGGGGTGTTGGAGGAGGACATAGAAGAGAGTAGATTGAGGGAGGGGCTTTACAGTGGTATTGCTGTTTTGGGGATGGGGGTGGGGGAAAGATGGGGAGAAAATTTGTAATTCAAAATCTGGTGGCAATGAATGATGTAAACAAGAAAATAAATAAAATAATTAATAAAAAAAGAAATACAGATGATAGTAAATTAGAGTGCTAGAGACATATTGATGGATAGAAATAAGAGAAAGGAGGTAGCTAGGTGGTGCAGTGAGTAGAGCACTGGCCCTGGAGTGAGGAGAACCTGAGTTCAAATTTGACCTCAGACACTTAACAATTTACTAGCCATATGACCTTGGGCAAGTCACTTAACCCCAATTGCCCTGCATCTCCCCCTCCAGAAAAGCAAAAAACAAAGAAAGAAAGAAATAAGAGAAAGACTGATGACTAGATGAGTGTAAAAAAAATAGATGTATCAATGGTTAGATTAAAAAAAATTTTTAAAGGATTAAAATGGCAAATAGAATTTTAGAGCTTGGAGGAGTAGTAAGGATTCTATGTATGTATGTATGTATGTGTCTATCTATCTATCTATCTATCTATCTATCTATCTATCTATCTATCTATCTATCTATCTCTGACAACTTCATTTTACAAATGAAGAAACCAAGTCTCTCAGAGATTAAGTGACTTGCCTAAGGCTACACATGTGGTCAGTGCCAGAGCAAGGAATTCTGACTCATGCTGTTTTTGTTTTGCCATGGTGTTTTTTAATTGAACACTCACTGCTAGTTGCAGTCCCAGGATTCTAATCCATGGAGCAGAGTGTTCAGGAGCTCAGCTAGAAAAGTGTGAACAGGACAGATTTACACAAGTGTCCTTGAATATATTGATGGGCAAAATTATAGATAGGTAGGCAGGAAAACAGATGAACTAATGCATTCATAGGTAAATAGAAGTTTTTGCTTCATATGGCTGTGCTCTCTGGTGAAGACAGAGATGGGTGATAGACAGGAGAAATGCAAACAGCATTTAGCTTTAGCCTCAGTTTAACTGGGAGGAGTGAGGTGAGGATGTGGTTTGGAGAGTCTTTTCAAATGGTGCCTGGAGGCCAGATGTGATTTACCTACTACTTCCTGACATTTAGTACTACTAGCCTGACAGTCCTGTCCTGGTTCAGGCACCCTCTGAGTTGTAACTCAGCTACTTTGGGCTCCCAAGAAATGGCTGCCCTGCCAATGGGGAAATTGGAGTGTGATGAACCATAGCATCATAAATGGAGGGCTGGAATGAATTTCAGGGGCCATTTATAGGGGGTGTCTCATTTCACAGAAAGGCTATCAATGGCAGAGAAGCCCTCTCCCCGAAGTCCCACAAAGAGAGTCAAAGGTAGGGTTTTAACCCATGTCTTTTGACTTCAGAACCAGGGTGTTTTCCACTGTTCTACTATTGCTACCCAGCTGGATCAGACAAGTCATACCTGTATTTAAATAATCCTATCCTAACCCCAGCTGAGCTCCCTGATGATTTCTTCCTTCATTCCTTCGTTCCTTTGTTCCTTTGTTCCTTCATTCCTTCGTTCCTCCCTCCCTCCTTCCTTACCCCCTCTCTTTCTTTCTTTCTTTCTTTCTTTCTTTCTTTCTTTCATCTTTAAAGACTCAATGGTTGGGAAGTATCAGGTGCTTAATAAATGCTTGCCCTTTGTCAAAATCCACCTATACTTCAAGGCCTAGCTCAGATGCCACTTACCCAAGACCTTCTTTTATTCTCCCCATCAGAACCGATTCCTTCTGCCTCTGAATCCCCAGTGACCTTTTTTGACTCTCATAGCAGTGATCACCTGCTAGCCTTGCCTTGTGGCTATTTGTGAGTGTCCTGTGTCTGCTACAAGACTGGGACCTCTATCAGAACAGAGACTGAATCTTGTCTCTTCAAGGGGACCACATACCACAGTGTGACAACATTACAGCCCCCAAAGCTACGTGAAGAGAGAAAGAGCATCCTAAATGAAGGATGTGAATATATTGCTGGGTCCTTCCCTAGAAGGACCAAAGCTGGAACCTCAGGGCCAGTTTGGGTCCCTGACTTTTAGGATGGATAGACCATCTTGAGCAGGAGCAGGATGGTGATGGCCCTGGAAACAAGGACCTAAGCACTTCATCTGAATGTGTAGAGCAAGGCAGGCAATCAGATGAATTTGTCCTCATTCTCTAATTTGTTGACCCTTACCCAAGAAAATCAGCTGAAAGAAAAGATGGAGTTTGGAGAAAAGAAAGTTTATTTAGTGGGAAACGGACCTGGTTTACTGTCTTCAAGGATTTCAAGGGCTGACTTGGTGTTCTAAAGGCAGGAGGTGGGGATGAGGCTTTGGATCCCTTTGAATAAATTAAAGAAAAAACAAACCTCTTATGATTCGATTATGATTCGAGCCATTCCAAAGGTCAATGGGCTCCTCTGGGACACAGTGGTTTCCTATGACTCTTGGAAATCTTTAGGCATGTCTGAATAATCAATTGTGGGGAATATCATGGAGGTGATTCCTGTTTAAATGAGATCACACAGGTAAGATACTTGGAAAAATTTAAAGCCCTATATTATTATTCTTAGGCTGCCCTCTGAGGCTGCTTCTGAATCTGAAATTCTGTGATTCTACAACTTAACTCATTAGGAGACAAGATAGGGACTCATCCATCAGGAGACTTTTGAGGAGAAGGTCTGGTTAAAAGGGAACGTGACCAGAGCCTGGTTGCTGGAACCAGGGTCCAAGGTGAATGCAGTGCCACCAACGCCCTTGATTTCCTTATATCCTTCTCCCTTAAGATACAAAAAGAGTAAACCTGTGTATGGGAGAATTAAGTATGTTTAGATAAAAATACTGGAGGGGATACAGGAGCAGGGAGCCAACTGAATTCTTACTTGTAGGTGGATCAAAATTAAATGCAATTCATATTACAGGTGCCTCAGGAGTTCCGAGGAAAGAACAAGATGGAAGACCATTCAAGTATTCAGGGAAAAGTCTATGGAGGGTGTGGCTGGAAAAACAAACAAACAAAACCAAAAACCTTTGTGATTATTTACCATAAGAGTTCTTAACCATGGATAAATTTCAGGGGATCCATGAACTTGGTTAGGTTAAAGAAACTACATCTTTATTTTTATTAACTGAAACTTGACGTTTCCTTCAATTATGATCTCTAAAAATTATTTCTGAGAAGGGGTCTGTAGGCTTCACCAAATTGCCAAAGGGCAAGGGCTTTTTAGAACCAGTTAGAACTAGCTTTCAATTGTTCAGTTTTCAGTGTGAGAATTTACACCTCAAGAGATTGGCAAATGCTACAGATCTGGACTTGATTTATTGCTTTGTTAATTGTCTAGACTTAAGAAATGTTGGAGAAAATTATAATAATGCGGATTAGGTTGAAAAGTGTGCGGTGGGAACATTTCCTGAGAGTCTATCATAAAACATTTGACAGCACACCCTTAGACTCCTTGATTCTGCACACCTCTTTCATTTTATGGGGAGGAGTGTGGAGGGGGGGCGCTGAGTTCCAGGGAAGAGATAGAAAGCATTCAGCTTCACAGAGAATGTCAGTGCCAAGCCTGGGATTTGAACCTCCATTTCCTGACCCCAAATCTAGTACTCTGCCCTAAAGGCAACAAAGTCTCTGAATGAAATGACCCCAGGTCTTGATGTTGTTGCAGTGTTCTCAGTTGAACTGCCAGGATTAATCTTCTCAAGGTGTCAATTCAAATAATTTCATTTCATTTCAGTTCTTTTATTAAGGGGTACTTAAATACCATGCCCTAAATGACTGATAAAAGCTTGTTGTCTTTCATCTTCTATTTAATTACAGGGCATAAATCCAAAGAGCAGGTACAATTTTCTGGGGGTGACAGCTTGTTCTGGCAAAGACCTTCTTTGCCTATGAGGAGAAGGAAGAGAATGCCCGAGGGTTGGTATTTTCCCTTTGAGTTTTGGCACTACATAATTTGGGTGGAGGCTGCAATGTGAAGGGTCAAAGGGGACCTTGAATGAGCATCTAGTATATCTTCTCCATTTTACAAAGTAGAAAGTGGAAGTCCAGAGTGGGGCTCAAGGGTAGCAGAGCTCAGACTGACCCTCTGCTTCTGAGGGAATCTCTCCATGTTCCGGCTCCAGGTTAAGATCAGCTAGGGCTAAATCCCCTGACCCCACATACCTCCAAAGTGCTCAGTGCTCGCCAGCCTTTTGACACCTCCCATCCCCCAGAATGGGACCAAAAAAGGGCCCTTTACCCCCAAAGCTCTTCCTTCCCAAGCCCTATTGTCCTCAACAGGAATTCTCTCTCTGCCTGTCCAAGCAAAGGGAATCTTCCTTCTACCCTCCCTCCCTCCCTCCCTCCTTTTCTATCTCCTCCAAGCACTCATGTATTATCTTCATTTATATAGACAGAAGAGACAATTTCTGGAGATCCTCAGAGCTGGGGGAAGCCTTGGGCTGCTTTCCCTCTGGGACTGGCTTGTCCCCAGGGTTCCTGCATTCTTGGCCTCAATGAAGAAACTGAATCTAGCGACTTTTAATCTTTAAGCATCTAGAATCTCCCTAGTGAACAGACAAGCTAGGGAAACTTGCTGAGCAGATGTTTTTTCCCCACTGATCCATAGCTGTTTGTTTTAAATTTACAAGTTTAAAAATTGGATCAAATCCCTCTTCTACTTCCCCCTCCTCCCTCCTCTCTTTATGTCTCTCTCCTTGCTTCTTACTCTGTCTCTCATCTCTTTCTTTCTGCTTTTTAAAAACCACGTCTGCTTCTGTTTTCTTCTATTTATCCTTTGTATCATTCTTTTTTCTTATTCTTTTTTCTCTTATTCTTATTCTTTATCGTATTTTTCTCCTCTCTATTTCTCTTTCCTCTAGCTCCCATTCCCCCTTTCACCTGTCTTCACATTCATTTAGGATGGAGGACCACCAGACTTTATCATCTGCCCTACTACTATGCCCCAAGGACCACTGTGTTGCTGTGCCCTTATGCATTCTAAAGACCCCTGGGCCTTAGGATTGGCCTTACATTTAAAATCTCCATGTATTCTCCATGTTTCTGTGAGCAGAAACTGTCTTGCTTTTCTCCCCAGAGCTGAACACATTGGTCAGTTTGTAGTAAGTACTTAACAAATGCTTTTCCATTAATGAACTATTCTATACATTGTGTGGTTGTATGTGTGCGTGTGTGTGGGGGGAGAGAGACAGAGACAGAGAGAGATTGAGAAAACATATAATATATGGATATTAAATCTTTTAATCTTAAATAAATGCTAAGGCAGAAAGTAGAAATTGGACATTTTAGAGTGAATTTGGATTTGGGGCCATTTTTATCAAGGGAATGATGCAACTTTTATTGATTTTCTGCTATGCTAACCCTAACCATTAGGCTTCAAATCTTATGAATTGTAGCTGCCACGAAGGAAATTGTCTCCAAAGTAAAATACTTTCTAAAAATAAGTAATTAACTAACCAGTCAATAAGTTAATCTCTGCTTTATCTCTTTTATTGATCTATCCATTTTAATACATTCATACCTGCAGATACATATTGTTATCTGTCCATCAATTTGTCCATACCCGGTGTCTAACCAGGTCCTGTCAAAGAATGAGTGCTTCCTAAATGCCTATTGACTGATTGATTGATAGTCATCCAAGAATATATTGTCAGTCAAGTTATACATTCATTTATATGGTCATGTGTATTCATCCATCTAACAATTCATTCATCTCTTCAGCAATTCACCAATCTATCCACTTGTTTAGATCTCTGTCCTAGGTTCAAGTGACACCTCTGTTAATTTGCCACCAGAGTGACTTTGGACAAAGCCCTTCCCCTTTAGTTATCTGGACTACATGACATCTAAGATCCCTTCAAGTTCTAGTCATTTAATTCACATCCTTTCAACCATTACTTCCTTCCTAACCTATAGCTCTAAGCTAACCTCATTGGTCTCCCTGCTTCCAATCTCTCTCCTTTCTAATCAGTCCTTCAAACAACTGCCAAAGTGATATTGCAAAAACACATTCCTTACCACCATTCAAGAAACTTCTGTGGCTTCTCATTATCTCTAGGGTAAATTTTCGATGCCTCTACTTGGCATTTGCGACCCCCTCATGATGACTCCAACCATCTTTCTGGACTGGTTGCACATTACTTTATGCTTAGCTTTCCCTGAAAATGATATTTCATCCAGTCACAAAGTCTTTGTACTTCTGTACAGACTGTCCCCCTCAACTTGGAATCCTTAGCTCCCTGCAAGTTTTGGCTCAACTGCCCCCTCCTGCTCAAGACCTTATGACTTCCCCTAATTCAAGGATGTTGGGTAGCCCAGTGATAGAGCTCTGGGCATGGAGTCAGGAAGATCTGGGTTCATATCCAGCCTCAAACACTTACTAGCCGTCTGACCCTTGGTGAGTCATTTAACTCTGCCTGCCTCAGTTCTCTCACCTGTAACATGGGGATAATAACAGCAGGATTGTTGTGAGGATCAAATGAAATGTTTTTTAGATTGGCAGCTGACATATGGTAGGTGCCTAATAAATGTTTGATTCCTTCTCTCCTTTCTTGTTAGTGCTTTTGCCCACTACTCAAATGACTTGGTGTATATCTTGTATTGACTTAGGATCAAATGTATCATTTTCTGCCCCCCTCCTTCCTTTCTCTCCTACCATCAATCAAATATGAGCCCCTACAGGGTTGGGGCCATTTTGCTTTTGTCTTTCAATTTAAATTGCCTGGTCCATTGCAGGGGTTAGAAGAGCCCATAAATTAACAGGATTGTAGGATGTAGAGTGGGAAGGAATTGTAGGGACAATTCAGAGTGACCAGCTTATTTTAGAGCCAAGAAAACTGAGACCCAGTGAAAGTAGATGGCTTGCTCCAGGTCACACATGTATTAAGTATCAGACTTGGGATGTGAACCCAGAATTAATGACCTGACATGATGGATGGATGGATGGATGGATGGATGGATGGATGGATGGATGGATCAATGAATCAGTGAATGAAATGACTTTCACAAGGTTACGTAATTGCCAAGTGACAGAGGAGGAATTCTAACCCAGGTCTTATGACTCCAAATCCATTACCCTTCCCACTTTTCTTGAAATTTTTGTTCCTTGTACTGGTTCCACAGCCTGATATATGCTTGATGCATATACTCAAGTAACACAACTCAAAAGAGAGAAGACCCTTCCCCTCCAACCCTTCCTTTCTCTCTTCTGCAATGGTGACAACATGGGAGGAGATGACCCTAGAGGTTAGGATAAAGATCTATTCTATAAGGACAATAATAATAAATGCCATTTCTCCAGTCCTATAGATGTAAAAATCACTTTCTGCCCAACAGCCTTGTAAGACAGACAAACATATATGAGTGTCTCCTTTTTGCAAATGTGAAAACTGAGTCTGAGAGAAGAATTCACTTCCCCAGGGTCCCCTAGCTGGTAAGCTTCAGGGACAGGAAATGGAATAGGATTCTCCTGACTTCAAGAACAATGCTTTTCTAAAATATTGAGTCACTCTGATTCCCATTTCCCAGGAAAGTGAAGGGACTAGCCCAAGGACTTAATGGCAGGTCTCCTAAGACCACATTCTTTCTACTGAACATAATAAGCATTCATAGGATCATGGGATCATAGTTCTGGAAATTACCCTATAAGCCACTGAGTCTAACTCATCTTACCAAAAAAAAACCCCAACAAGCCCAGAGAAGGGAAGTAACTTGTTCAGGGTCATATAGTTAGTGGGGCTCTTGAAGACAAGATCCTGCTTCACCCTCAGACAAAAATCTCCTTGAAGGTGGGGGAGAGGACACTGCACTTCCCTTTCAGAGCAGGGTCTCCCTGGTGACAAGGACTGTTTCTTTTTTCAGGCGAGGTTAGGGTAAAGCCACTTTCCCCATCAGACAAGGGGCTTCTAAAGGATGGAGTTGTATCTCCTCACTCAGAGAAAGTAGGATTGAGTTAATTTGGAGGACTTCTTGGAGGAGGGGCTGGAAGGGAGACCACATATAGACCGGCAGGAGAGGAGTGGGAGGAAGCAGGTAGGCAGAAGGAGCAGGTTTGGTGCTGTAGCTCATCCAAGGGTCAGCCTTGCTCTTCAAGATCCAGAAGCTGGGCCCAGACAAAGAACATCTGATCCCAATTTTCATTGGGAAAATATTTTGCTGCGTCAGCTTCCCTCTAGCCTTGCTGTGGCCCATAGGGACTGGAGAATGCTTTTGGCAGGCTGCTTTCATCTCCTGGCCCTTGAAGTGAGACTGAGAAGGAGGGGGAGGCAGCCAGGAACAGCAGGTCAAAGGCTACCCTGGAGGAATCTGCCTGGACTTGCAAGTGAACCAGGAGGTTTAGTGTGCCCCCTTTAACTTTCTATAGTGGGGCACAGTCTAGCCCTGGGTGGGGGAGCATTGTAGGGTGATCCAGAGACAAGAAATCTCAGCATCTTGGAGCTGGAAGGGACCTCAGAGATATTCAGGAAACCTCTCTCAACTGATCATTCAACCTCCACTCAAAGACTTCCAATGATGGAGAGCTCACAAGTTCCAGAGGCAGTCCATTCTGCTTTGGAACAGCTCTCATGGCTAGGATGTTTTTCTTTATGTTTAGTTGAACTACAGCTCCCTTTAAGTTCCCTCCATTGCTCTGAGGCCAAGAAAAATAATTCTAATCATTCTTCCACCCACGAGCCCTTTAGAAACAACTATCATGCCCCTGAACATTCCCCATTTCTCTATCTCCGTGTGGCATGGCTTTTAGTCTTCTCCTCCATCCTAGTTGACCCTCATAGGGCCATAAATCTAGAAAGGTCCTCAGAGACCATCTAGTATATTCTGCCTTATTTTACAGATGAATAAACTGAGGCCCATAGAGGCCCAAGGTCATGGGGTAGCAAGCATGCTTTTTCCACTGAACCACACTGACTTCTCTGGACACATTCCACCTTCAGGCTCATAGATTTGAGCTGCAAGGAACCTTAGCAGTCACTTAGTTCAACCAAAGCCTAGAGAGGATAAGTGATTTCCTCAAAGTCACACTTGCAGAAAGTGGCAGAACAGGGATTGGAACCAAGGTCTTATGATAGTTCTTTTTGCTACATCATACATTCTTCCTAGAAGGTAGCACTCAGAACTGGACACCCTAGATGTCTGACTAGGGCAGAGGACAGTGGGACTACAGGCATACCTCTCATAGAGCCGTCCCAACCCCTATCATGCCAGAGTAGTTAGGGTACCAGAGTAGGGTCACTAGGACGTCTGGGTTGGATTCCAGCTCTCCCACTTGCTGGCTATATGACTTTAGGAAAGTCATAAGCAAAGTCAAAAGTGAGTATCAGTTTTCTCATCTGGAAAGTGGGGGTATCAATATTTGCACCACCTGCCTCCAAGCTGTAAGGAAATGTGAGCTATGATTAACGAACACTGCATTGCCTTCTTTTGCCTATCCCTCAATAAATCAATAAACATTTATTAAGTGCCTACTATGTGCTGGGCACTGTGCTGGGGACACAAAAAGAGGCAAAAGAATGCACCTGCCTTCAAAGAGCTCACAGTCTAATGGGAGAGACAACATGTAGACAAATATATACAAAACAAGCTAAATACAATAGAAATAGGAAATAATTAAGAGAGTGAAGACTTGGAATCAAGAGGAGGTGGGGAAGGTTTCCTGGAGAATGTTAGACCTTATTTGCCTGGCTTCATCTGCTCAGTCCAGCTCTGTGCTTTTCCCAAGGCTTCTTCCTCCTCCCTCTGCCTTCAGCAGGAATTCTTTTCCAGGAACAGAATTTCCATTTATGCCTTTATTCCTTTGGCAGTAATTGCCCTCTATATCATGGTGTCAACCAGAATTATGACACTGACAATTAATGACAGCAAGTGAAATTAGGATATCAGGAATATGAGACCACCTTCTTCCTTCTGGGCACTCCATTAATGCAATCAAAGACAAGCTATTTTGGTAGCCAGTTACACTATTGACACTTAAGTCCACTAAGAATTCCATGTTTTTCCATGTGAACTGTTGCCTACTCATGTCTCTCTCCTCCTGTGCTTGTATGGGTGATTTTTTAAAAAATCCTAGCAAAGTTTTTACATTTATCCTTGATATATTTAAGGATATAAATTCTTCTTGTGTCTGGTCTATGGTTCCAGCCTGCCAATAACTATCTAGATTTTGCTTCTTTCTTCCAATATGTTGTCTCTCATCTAGCCTCAGGTCATTAGTAGTTTCATAAACCTATCATTTAAACTATTCTATCTACATAAAAAGTGTTGAATAAGAAGGGTCAAGTATTTTTCTGGGCTGCAAATTCTTAATTTATAAAATGAAGGATTCGCTCTCTTAATCTTCTCTTTCTCTAACTATCTAATCCTCCTCTTTTTCCTCCAATCCTTATCTCTTCCCACCTAGGATAGGCAGTCTAATGCAGAAACAGGCCAGGGTTAGGAATCAGGAGATCCAGGTTCTAGTTCTTACTCTACTTGGCCGAAGTGCTTTCCCTCTTCTGGTCTGCTCTCTCACAGCAGATTAATGTCTAGAAAGGATCTCAAAGGCCATCGAGTTTAACTTCCTCATTTTACAGAGAAGCTAGTTATGCCACATAGTTAGTAAGCACCAGGGCCATATATAAACCTCTAAATCCAGAGTGAACCCTCTTTTCACTGCAGGACACTGTTGTTATAATGATCAAATGAGTTAAGATAACGAGTTAGGCAGCTCAGTGGGTAGAATGCCAGACGTAGATACAGGAAGACCTGAGTTCAAATTCAAGGTCAGATATTTGCTATCTATGTGACCCTGGGCAAGTCACTTAGCCCTGTTTGCCTCAGTTTCTTCATCTGTAAAATGAACTGGAGAAGGAAATGGTAAACCACTGCAGCATCTTTGCCAAGCAAATCCCAAATGCACGTGACTGAAATACAACAACAAGCACTTTGCATGATTGTCTTTTGCATGATTGTCTTCATAATCATTACCATCTAATTGTATGTTCATGTGGGAATGTGTGTTCTTGCATGTATCTGTACAGATTTGTGTATGCAGGCATGAAACTATTTATGTGTGTGTCTGTACACGTATCCTTGCTGTGCCTCACCTCACACATAGTGGAATATGCAGGGTTGTCCTGGCCTCCTTTGTGTGTTAGTCTCCTGCATCTTTGTTTGTCTTTGTGTTCATGGGTACATGAACCCATCAGTGACTGTGTATATGTTTGTGCTTTTGGTGATTGTCTATATACATGGATGCATTCTGGTGTGTTTGTGTATGCATGCGTGTCCATGCCTGCTTATCTGTTCACTTTATGTACCTGAGGATGCATTTATATTGTATTTGTACTGCATTTCATTTTTGTTCTTTTGTGTGGCTGTTACTTGTTGGGTATTTCTTGTCAGATCAATGTGTGTTTTGTGTGTGTTTGCATGTTTGAATGTCCAGGTGGGAGTTGCCCTCTGTGTATATATCTCTGAGTGTGAATCTGAGGGAGTTTGCCTGTGTGTCTGTGTGAATTCCCACATGGAAGACCTATTTCTAACTGGCAATAACTGGTTAATAACCTCGTGGGTGGGGCCCCAGTACATCCTGTCTAGGGAAAGCTGAGCTCTGGCTCCCCAGGGCTCTTTGGTTCCAGCCCCAGGTACAAGCAGCCAGTCCCATGATTGACATCTCCCTAGAGAAGGGTTCAACCCAACCTGCAGAAGGTAGGTGGCTGGGTGGTCCATTTGTTAGAGGACAGGGCCCACAAGATGAGGCTCCTGGCTTGGGGCCTGATGAGGATCAGGTTTCTTCAACCACACGGAGGAACCTTGATGGGCCTGCTGGGAAGAAGAGGGGAAGGAAGGGGTACCTCAGGGCCCAGCCCAGTGGCTCAGGGCTCAGCAGTGGCTCAACAACTTGGCAGTGGCAGGAAGGTTAGGTAGCGAGCAAGGGTCCTGTCAGCAGGGACCAAGCCTCTGGCATGTGGGGAGGAGCTCAGGGCATTGCCAGACTGGGCACTGGGGGAAGAGGGATGCAGAGGGAGAAGGAGGAAACATGATCCTAGCTTTCATAGTCTGGTAACACATTTCCCCTAAAACTCCAAGTTATTTGAGGACAGGCGCTATGTCTCCTCACCTCTAGCTTGTACCCTGGGCCCAGAAGAGAATGTCTCCTGATTCTTGGGGCCACTGTTCTCCTATCTATCATTCAAACAGCCATTCCCAGGGCCCCTCTGGTCTGGGTCAGTTGTCCCTTCACATCTGGGATCTGCAGATCAGGAATGACCTCAGTCTATGAGTCTGAGCTCCAGTGTTTGTGGAGGCCCTCAGACCCTGGGGAAGGGGCAGATGGTTGGAGGTAGGGTAGCGAGTTCATGGGGATAAGGATGGCGGAGGAGGGGGGATCCTTTATGACTCTTGTCAGGCACACAGAATGACAGTTATAGCCCACGGAGGCCTTGTCGAGCTGCCCCACAAACTGACGTTGAGAATAAACAGCCAAATTTCCAGGTCTGGTTTTTTCCCCATCATCCTCCTTGCCACCTCACCTCCCATCACTGAAATCCACCTGCCCTTCCTCTCAGTCAGGACCTCCTGTGGCCCTTGGGTTTGGCTAAATATTCCTTCAAAAAAGTTTTCCTCCAATACCTCATCATGGTACAAAGATAAACCTGGATTATTGAAGGTTCTGCCAGTGGAGCACAAGCCCTAGACAATCCTACCAAGTTGGACAGGCTTCTGGAATAGGACCAGCAGCATACCTGTTGACCAAGTATCAACCCAACTGAGGGCAGGCAGGCTCATTACCAGAGTGCTATCTGCCTGGAGATGATAATTTTAGCTATAGCATGTCAAGAAGACATCTTCAAAGGCTGATTCCAATACAAGGGTCTGCATAGAGGGAAGGAGAACTTATAGTGATGAAAGCACAGATCTATGTGATATCTACCTATGTAATAATATAGAAAGAGCACGAGGTTCAAATCCCAGCTCTACAACTTTCTAGCTATAAGTTTTAAGGCTTCAACTTCTTTTTCTTTTGGATCTCAAGTTTCATCTTTAAAATGGGCAAAAGGGGCCACATGTAAGCTAAGAGCTTTTCTCAGGTATCCAGTTCTGGGGAGGTAGGATTTTTCTCCACTGGGGTTTAGGGACTGCTATCACCATCTCTCACCTTCCTCTCATGGCTTCCAGGCCACCCTGACTCCCTGACTCTGCTGAGTTGTCCTGTGTTTCTTGGGGTCTGACTATGAGGACCAGTTTTTGGATGGAGAGTGTGCTTCTCCTCCCATCTTCCCCCCTCTTCCTCTCCCTCTTTACTCATCCTCCCCAGCTTGGGAAACCTAACTGAACTTGTCTTAGGTGTCAGGATTCCAGCTGATGCTCTGATAAGCCATCAGCTCTGACAGGGAAGGGAGTGCGTTACCTACTAGACCTGGCAGAGCTCTGGAAGTACAAATGACTCTGAGTGAGGATCACCTGCAATCCTGGGAGCCCAGAACCTTTTTAGATCCAGTTTAGAAAGGGAGCAGAATGCTTTACAAGAAGGTTTTGGATCAGGGAACAGAGCCCTCCCATGAAGCCAAGGCAAGAGTTAATGGAACCTGACCCAAGTGCAAGGTCCTAACCTTGTTCACAGAGTCAGAACCCTGACCTTGGCCATATATTGAGCCTTGACCCCTGTTCACAGACTGAGCCCTAACTCGGATTATAAACTCAACCCTGATTCTGGTTACAGAGTGAGTCCTGACTTCAGTCACAGAATGAGGCCTTGACCTTGACCATAGATTGAGCTCTGACCTTGGTAATAGACTGAACCCTAACATTAGTCAAGGCATAAGCTTTGACTTTGGCCAAGGACTAAGCCCCAAGCCTGGTCACAGAATGAACCCTAAGGCTCAATTCCCTCTCCCCCAACCAGGTATCTCCCAGAGTGCTGGGAATCATAAGGGAGGCCAGAGAATGTGTGGACAGCTCAAAGTGATTCATTCCTGTTTTTGGAGACACAACTCAGAATTTGGGGGGATGGGGGGAGCAGAGCTATGTCTCAGTGGTTTGTAGTAGGGAATTGGAAAGGAGCTAGCTTGGGAGTCAGGGAGGGAGTCTCATCACCAATCCCACACAACCACAAGTTCCCCCCTACAGGAAACCACATAGTTCATGGAGGCTTTCAAGAGGAGGGAGGGGGGAGGGCAGCAAACACTCTTCTCCAGTGACTGGAATCTGGCTGCCAGCCCAGCCATCCCAGTAAGTTAAACCCTGCTCTCCCTCACTCTCCAAATTTCTCTAAACTAGCCCCAGTCCCCAGGGATTCATCAATGCTGAACCAAACCCACATTCTCTCTGACTCAGTGGGACTCTTTACTGTACCCCATTCTTAATAAGAGGGAATAGAAGAGAGATGGGGGTGGGTAAGAAGGCCCTGAGGTAGGTGAGCAGAGAATATAGCCCTCTCTCTCTGACCACACTTTATTTCCGGAGGGACTTTGACAAACAAGAACATTGTGCCCGTGGAGAGAGGGACATGAGTGCTGTGTTTAATTAAGCATTTGACATACTGTCATGTGGAAAAGGTGATCCTTTTGTATTTCCTGAGCCCAGAGGACAGAATGAGGCTGAGCGTTCTAGAGAGATGGGCTGACTGGGGCTCAATGTAGACACAGACTTAGTGACAAGGAGGGCTTTTAAAAAGAGAAACACACTTGCTTGTGAGGTACAGGAAGGATTCCAGCAGAGCCAAGGCAATTGGTTAGATGATGCTGCTTAATCAGGAATGGGCTGCACTAGGTTCTCTCTGGCCACCTGTGATTCTAGGCTCCAAAAAGGCAAATCTAGGAGCAACTGGGATAAGTTGGAGCAGGAGTTCTCACCCTAGGGTCTGTGAACTTGTTTTTAAGCACTATCTGAACATTCTCTCTCTCTCTCTCTGTCTCTCTCTGTCTCTCTGTCTCTGTCTCTGTCTCTCTCTGTATATGTGTATATGTATATATATATATGTACACATACATAGAGATTTCCATTTAATTAGCTTTCTTTATAATCCCATATATTTTTATGTTATACATTTAAAAACATGATTCTGAGAAGGACTTCCCCAGACTGCCAAAGGGGTCTATGACACATAAAAGGTTACAGACCCTTGGGCCAGGCAGGGGTGGTAAAGATGCAGCCTTGAGGCTACAGGTTCCTCATTCCTGGGATAGGGGGACATAGATGCAATGGAATATGATGAAGAATTTTATCACAGTGAAAGCTATCCAACAATGGAATGGGCTGTCTCAGCAAAAAAACAAAAAACAAACAAACAAAAAACAACAAAAAAACCAAGAGCCTTGTCATCCCCAATGTTCATGACTATCTGATGGGTGTGGAATGGAGGACTTCCCCCTAATGGGTGGGAGCTTGGTCTAGATGGCTTCCAAATTCCTCCCAAATTCAAGATTCTAATATCGAATTCAAATGGCAAGACTCCATTAATATCCCATCTCCTCCACTCTTCCATTGGTTATCCCTCCCAACACCCACAAAGCTGTTGGCTGGTGTAATATATGACTTTTAAGTTGTGACTATTATTAAGTAGATCTAAGACCTCCATTGTGAGAGCAGGAGCTGATAAGGCTCATAGCTTCTTCCTCACTAGTGGAAAAACACCTCCAGGTTTGGCATCAGAAGACCTGAGTCCAAGCCCTTGCTAATTGTGTCCCCCTAGGCACGTTACTCATCCTCTCTGGACCATATTTTCTTCATCTTTGAACTGGGGTCAATAAACCTAACTCATCCATAGGACCGTGGAGATGATCTGGCTCAGTCTTCAAATTTAAAGATGGCAAAACTGGGTCTTGTTCAAGGTCATACAGGAACAAAGAATAAGCAGGACTGAAATCTGACTATAGATCTTCTAACCAGAAATATGCTGCTTCTTGCTCCTCACTCCAGCTCAAAGGTTGCCAGGGGGGCACAATCCAAAAGACCTAAGTTCAAATTCTGCCTTAGTCATTTATCACCTGTGTCCCTCTAGGCAAGTCAGTCATCTCTCAGCCTCAATATCATCATCTATAAAATAGCTATAAATGGTACCTATCTCCCAGCATTGCTTGGAGGAGCAAACAATCACATAGAAAAAGGACTTTGCAAACCTTAACGTCTTGTAAAAATATTGGCTATATCATGATCTCTTTAAAGTGCCTACTGTGTGCAAGTTGTGCTATGAAGAAAGCCCTTTGTGACTTTTTAAGTTTAAAAATAATCCTGGGACAAGTCACCATCTTCATATTATTCTTTTCTGTTTTATGTTCTGCAGGCTGATGAACAGACAAAGCTAATAACTGCTTTTTGTAATTGAATGGGAAGACTGGAATGTAAGCTCATCTTCTGTTGATTCCCTGAAGAGTCTTCTGTTGGCCCCAGTGGAGGGTGGGGCTACAGGCAGGCAGGTGGTCAGGCTAACAGAGGTGACATCTACTCTGAAAACTTTTAATGTCATGTAGTTTGGGGGTAATTAATATGGCAAAATCTCCTAAGTACATTGTCGTTGGCTATTTACTGATCAATATGACCAGGTGATTGTGGGCAACAATTTGCTCTGTGTTACTGTCCAGTTCTAATTCAGTTCATTTGTTGAATTCTCTTTTTTTGTTCCAGACAATTTTTTAAATTTTAATTTATTTTCTTGGTTACATCATTCATTTCCACAAGGTTTTGAGTTACAAATTTTCTCCCCTTTTTGCCCCTACCCCCCAGCCCAGAACATTGATCCCACTGTAAGGCCCCTCCCACAATCTGTTCCCTTTTATGCCCTCCTCCAACACCCCTCTAGCTTTCTAGCAGGGCAGGGAGGGGCTCC
>CM053599.1:73015491-73041264 GCA_028646575.1 Pseudocheirus occidentalis
TCCTTCCTTCCCTTCCATCCTTCCTTTCCATCCTGCCTGTCCCAGGATCCCTCTTACTTTCTAATTATTTCTTTGGTAATTGTAATCAGATCAATATCACTGTTGCTTCTGGAAAGATAAAATAAGTCATTACCTATGACTCCTTTCATCTCAGCTGTGACTCCCTAGATCCTAGATTTTATGCTGGAAGGGGACTCTGAATTAAACCTTATAATTTTAAAGATGGAAAAATTGAGGCCAAGAAACTTGTTTAAAGTTAACACAGGTAGTCAATGGAAAAGCTGGCATTCAAACCCAGATCCTCTGAATCCAAATTCAGGGAATCCATTCCATAAGACTCAGCTTAATCACCATCTTCTAAGCCTGAACTGCTACTAGTTCTTTCTCCCCCAAGATTACTTTGTCCCTATTTTGTATATTGGGGGGATATTTTTTCTACAGCATGCTCATCGAGCTAACTCCTCAATCAGGTACTGATGGGTTAGGTCTCTTATGCCTAAAGATGTTCATCCTGCATCCCCGGGATAGATTGAAAGGTCCCAGAGAGCAGAGATGACTTCATTTCTGTCTTTGTATCACCTCATGCCTAGTCCAGTGCCTGGGTATATATCAGACATTTAATAGGTGCTTGATTGATTACTATTTCTTCTAGAGAAGGCATATCATTCTTCTGTGACTCCCCCCCACCAAAATTCTCTTCTCTGACCACTGTTATCTCTAAAGATGCTGTCTATATTAGAATGTCAAATCCTTCCTCAAGGGCAGGGGCTTTCCTGGCTCTCAGCACCACATCCAGCACATATTCAGTTATTTTTCAGTCATGTCTGAGTCTTCGTGACCTTATTTAGGGTTTTCTTGGCAGAGATATTGAGTGGCTTACCATTTCCTTCTCCAGTTCTCTTTACATATGAGGAAACTGAGGCAAATAGGGCTAAATGACTTGCCCAGGGTCACACAGCTAGTTCAGATCTGAGGCCAGATTTGAACTCACAATGATGAGTCTTTTTAAGTCTGGGACCAGCACTCTATCCACTGCACTACCTGCTATATATTATATACCTGGTATATAGTAACACTTAATACTTTTTCGTTCATTCATTCATTTATTCATCCATCCATCCGTCCATCCATCCATCCATCCATCCATCCATCCATCTATCTATCCATCCAGTCATCCAGTCATCTTTCCTTCTTTTTCTGCCTTGGACTCCTCTTCTGTAAAATGAGTGAATTGCTCTAGAAAATCTCTAATATGCCCTCTAATTTTGACAACTTGCTCTAATTTGACATTCTATGTTGCCACAATAGAGGAGAGATTCCTTTGGTTAGGAGAAAAGTGACTGGGGTTAGGGCTATGGGGATTGGTTAAGTTCTAGGGTGGATATTGAGAACTCCTGTCCTCTGAACCTGGGAGGGACCCATTTCCCTTTTCTCTCTGAGGTCCTTCCTTTCTCCCCAGGCTTCAGTGGTTTCCTCCCAGGACCTCTGGAGGGGGGTGACTGGCTCTACTGAGTCATGGCACCCTGAGAAATAACAGAACCCACCCACTCCACCTTTTTTTTGACAGTTGCTAGGAAATGAATCTATGGGAACCCCTTCCCTACCAGGGCCTCCTGTTTATTATCTCTGCTAATCCGCCCAAGAAATGGAAAATTAGAAAAACCCAACAGGGGCCTCCTTCAGAGGACAGCTTGCTCTCCGGTCCCACCAGGAGGATAACAAAGGAGAGACCAAGGAAAGAAATCGTTGTCTTTCCAGGGAGGGACCTTCTCTCTGAGATCACGGAAGGTCAACGGAAAGGACCGCCCAGGGTTTCTCACTCATCCTCATTGGATTTGAGTATGGGTGAGTGTTGGGGGTTAGGAGGAGAGGGACCAAGACTGGGCAGACATAACCTTACCCCTGTTTGTCAAAATGCCTGTTACTGCCACCTCCCAATGGCACAGATGGGAGATGGCTCCCCTTCAGGCTTGGGCTTTGAAATGTGGCCCTGAGCCTTGTAAGTGCAAGAGCTGACATTTCTATAGCGTTTTAAAGTTTTCAAAGCCCTCTGTAGGCATTATGTCCTTTGAGCCCCACCAAATCCTGATGAGGGAAATGCTACAGTTATCATTAGCTACATTATATGGATGAAAAGTGGAAGTAAATCAAATTGCCTATAGGCACAGACCTAGTAAGTTACCCAGCTGGAATCTGAACCTAGGTCTTCTGATGGGAAGTCTGGTTAGCTCACATGCCTCATATCAGCAAAGGCTTCTGATTTACCTTGGGCTCTAGAGCTGGTAGGGACCTCAGAGGCCATCTGATCCAACCTATTTTACAGAAAAGGAAACCAAGACCCATAGAGACTAAGTGATCTGCCCAGGGTCACATGTCCTCCCTTGTTTCTATAATCCCTCATCTTCCAGTAAGTAGCAGAGGTAGGGTTTGAACCGAGGCTCCTGGCTGCAGACCCATGATTACTCCGGTAGTGTCAGAGGCAGGATTTGAACCCAAGTTCTCTTATTCCAGTCAGTTTTCTTTCCCTCTATCATTTGATTCTTAGAACCACCCTTGGGACTAGCACCCCCATTCCTTAAGGATTCCTTTTAAAGTTATTAAGGTCATTATGTTCTCAGCACCCAGCACAGTGTCTTGCAAACAGTAGGTGCTTAGTAGATTTTTTAAAAATTGTGTATTGAATTTTATAGAAGTGATTGCTCAGGGTGATCATACTCTTAAGAAGCATGGGAAAGCCCAAGTCACTGGACTCCAAATCAAGTTCTTTCCATTGATCTTCATGGCTCTCATATCCAGCCCAGGCCCCATTCCTCCACCACTTAATTTCAGTTCCTCCTTCACTATCCTGTCATTAGTATAATTACATGTAACCATATAGTTTCAGGGACAAATATAAATTGACATCAATATCAGGAATATTAAGGACTCACATTTCTGTAGTTCTTCAGTGTTTACAAATAGCCTCCCACTCAACACTTGGTAACATATATGGTAGAAGTATCCCAATCCCCATTTTATAGATTGTGAAACTGGGGCCAAAAGAGAGGAAGCATGCTGTCCAAGGTAGCACAGTTGTTAGCCTTGGGGCTGAGAGCTTGGGGCACAAAGTCTACTTGGATACCATGGCCTCTGGAGTCAGAGGACCTAGATTCAAATTATGTCTCCTCCTTGATGACTCTTCATTTAACCCACTTGAACCTCAAATCTACAAAATAAGGGGTTGGATTCGATGAGCTCTGAGGTTCCTTCAAACCCTAGATCTATGATCTGTTTCTTTGGTTATCTTCAAGGATCTATGGTTTCATCTCTCTTTCAGCACAGGTCCCACTCCTTCAGACTCCATAGATGAATTTCCCATCTAACTCAGCTCTCCCCCGCCAAACAAAACAAAACAAAAAAATCATACATGGGCAGCCAACCATCTGGTGACAAGCTTCTCCAACTTTAGGTAGTCTGGTACATGGACAACAAAAACACATAGCTTGGAAATCCCTCCAGCTTGCTACTCAGTTGCTACCAGACCCTTGGTACTCTGGTCTCCCAAGAGTCCAGGGTTACTTCCCTATGAGAAGGGGAGGGGCTCGAGGGGGATATCAACGGATAAATGATGCCCTAGCCAATAAATTGCAGGTAGACAGCATCTGCTTAGGGTCCAGCTTGGTCTAGGTTAGGAGAAAAATCTGGTTTTGTTTTCCTCTTTTAGAAAACTCTCTCCCCTGGTCCCTTTTCTGGACATCTGGTGTAGCTCAACTCCTCCACTGGTTATTCTCCACGACTAACATATAATCCTCTCCCCTCTAAACTCATCATTTTCCCCCATTGCTTTTTTCCCTGGCAGTTCTGGTCTATAATATACTCCAAATCCCTTTTTCTACCCCATCCCCCTCACTCATTAATCAATCAGCATGGTATATCCCCTCTGCCTGGCAGGGACTCCCTCCTAATCTCCACCTTTCAGAATATTTCTTTTCCTTCAAGACAGCTTGGGTGACACCTCCTCCAGAGAAGACACCTGAGTCCCCGGGTGAAAAGCCTTCTCTTCCTCCTCTAGTTTTTCTAGTTTCCTTGACCCCTTCATTCCAAGTCTGGTACATTTGCATAAGACTATCCTCTTTGGTGGAGAGAATGATCACTACAAGCTTCTCATTTGGAATGTCCTAGAACCCAAAAGATCTCTCCTGTCCCAACCTGAGACTAACTCTATTCTTCATGCAGGCACGTCATTCTCTCCACCAATAAGGAGAGTCATATGTAAGTTCACCAGACTTGAACCTAGGTTACACTTGTTTTACATTTATTTGCACACATTTTTTTCCCCTCGTGGTAATCTACAAGGACAGGAGAACAGGAACTGTATCATTTTTAAAATCTTTGTTTTCCCAATTAAGATTGAGTCTAGCTTTCTGGGGTCAAACTGAGTAAATCTAATCCATATTTAAAGAGAACTATTATATCCTCCCCATGTCTTTCTTTTCCTCAAAGCAACACATTTTCAACTCCTTTAAACAGTCTTCTCATAGCATGGTTACTCCAGCTTGATCCCAAATAGGTCTGTAGTCGGCAAGATAGTAATACCTCCCTTTGGCCCCTTTTAAAGACTGGGTATCCCTTCTTCAATGGAACTGGCAGTATAAGTGCTACTCATGGACCCAATCCTATTACTGATTGGCAGGGGAGCCTTGACTTGCCTCATTGTTTACATGGACTGGTTTACCCTTCCTTAGACAAGTTGGTGACCCTCTGCTTTCACCATATTGATGCTACACTTAGGGCAGACCCCTCATTTGGCCACTTAATGTTAGAACTCCCAAGCTCAGATATACAGGCATCAGCCTTCCCAATAGTTGTGAATGCCATGGTGGGCTATGAACACCTGCTCCCCTCTTAGCCAATAGAGAGTAGTTCCACATAGGATAACTAATGAACAATAAAAAGGCCAATTATACTCCCTATCAAAATGACAGGAGTACAGGATTAGAGCTCAAAGAGAAAAGCAAGTCATATAGCAGAAAGAGCTTTGGGGACCTGGATTCTAGGACTGATTCTGTTGATGACTTGCTATGTGACCTTGGGCACATGCTCTGCCCCTTCTTTGGGGTCTACTTTCTGCATTTCTGAAATAAGGGAGTTGGGGTTATATATGCGCAAAATCTAACATCCAAGTCTCTAAATCACAGATGCTTCTGATCCCATGAAGTGTTTGAGGGTAGGAGTGAGGACATTTCCAACTGGGGGTCTGCCAGGGACACCAAGTTCTGGGCTTGATCCCATAGTGGGGGCCCAGGGTTCGAGGTGACGCACAGTGGCCAGAGTTGAAACTCTTCCTGCTGGGTGATCTCCAGCAGTGATTTCCAGCCAGCATCCAGTAGAGAGCAGGCTCAATCATTAAATTTTACACCTCAGCCACAACCCTGCTCTTCTGTTGACAATCAAAATAGAGGTCAAAGATGGAGTCAGCCGAAAGCCTCAGAATCAGTATGGCATAGTAGAGAAACTCTGGGTTGAGAGGCAGGATACCCACCTTCTTGTCTTGGCTCTGTCCGTAACTTTCTATATGATCCTGGGCAAATGAGCTCCCCTAGCTAAGTCTCAGTATGCTCATCTGAAAAATGGGAGTTGCTTATAAAATTGGACCAGAGCTTTTCTTTTTTTAACTCCTATCAGGCTCTGACAATATATGTTCTATGTTCTTCCATGTTCTAAGGTCCTTCCCAGTATTGAAGTTCTGTATTCTATGAATGAATGAAATAGCATTTATTAAGTAGGTGTTCTGTGTTTACAGGTTTAAGTAAATGCCTGTGATATAAATGAGAGACAGTCCCTTGCCCTCAAAAAGCTCATATTCAAATAGAGGGAGACAACACACGTATAGGGGAGTGGTAGCCAGGAAAGGATCAAGTTTCACAGAGAGCAAATGAAGCTACTGAGGAATCAGAGAATGAGAGGTGGAAGAGGGTGGGTTGGAGAGGGGGGTACACACAGTGACGTAGAAGGAAGATGACAGTGACTCAAGCCAGGTAGTTGGGACAAGTTAGGTGTGGTCAGCTCTCACTGATCTCACAGTCCTAGGACAGGAGCACAGTGGACAGAGAGACCCCAGGTCTGGGGTCAGGAAGACCTGAGTTCAAATCCAGTCCCAGATACTTACTAGCTGTGTGACCCTGGGCAAGTCACTTAACCTCTGTTTACCTTAGTTTTCTCAATTATAAAATGGTGGTAATAGCAGCATCTACCTCCCAGGGTTGTTGTGAGGATCAATGAAATAATAATTGTAAAGTGCTTGGCACATAGTAAACTACATATGTGTTAGCTATTATTATCAATAATTGTAATGTAACTGTTGTGGCAGGGAGACACAGCAAGAAATCAGTGGTAAGACCCGGCTGAGTGACTGGGGCTGAAACAGTGGCAACAAGAATAGCATTTATGAAGCATTGCAGGACTTGTAAAGTACATATATTATTTCCCTTAATCTTAATGATAATCCTGTGAGGCAGGTGCTATTATCCCTATTTACAGCTAAGGAAACTTAGGCTAGAAAGGTTAAAGTCATTTTAACCTGGAGTCACACAGCTATCAAGCACCTGAGACAGGAATTGAACTCATATCTTCCTGATAACAAGTCTAACACTTTATCCACTGCACCACCTAGCTCTGATGTGATGCCCTGAACTTCCTCCTAGATGTAACAGCCTATAAACAGATATTTTATTTTCTCCACACAAAAGAAGGCTTTTATGATTGCAAGAAGCACAAGGTTTCTACAGGTCAAGATCAGTGCTTTCTAAGGGCGAGTCAGCTGGACAGACCTCTGGTGAGCAGATCAAGGTTATCAGTTTGACATCTGTGCCTCAGTTAACTACATAGAAGAGAATTCGGTTCCCCAGCCATGTATTGACACATAAATGTGTATTTTGGGTGATTGAACAGTGGGTTGCTCAGGATAGTTGGTGTGCACATTTGGAGACATAACCTGGTAGAAGGAAAGGATATAGGTATATGAGTAACATCTTTATAGAAGAGGGATGACCCATATCAACACGTCTGTCTTTGCAGGCTTCTGGAAAGAAGGGTGGTGACTGCTTTGGGGTTTCTCTAGGCAAAAACAAGAGAAGACGGGGTGGGTCTTCAAAAAAGGTCGACTAAAGCTGGGAGTCAGGTAGGACTTCCTGGACTTGTGAACTCCTGAATGGGTGGGTGAGGAAGGTAGGATCACTGTTAGGTTAATATTGATAGGAAAAACACTTCTATAGCATTTCAGGGTTTACAAAGTGATTTCTTCACCAAAAAAAAGTGATTTGTGTAGTATAAATATTATTGTCATTTTGCGTTTGATAACTCTGACTCTTAGAGATGTGAAATAATGTGTTTAAGGTACATAGCTATAACATGTCATAGTTAGGATTTGAATCCAGGCCTGATGTCAAATTCAGTGTCCTTTCTATGATAATATACTAGAGAGAGGATCATTATATCTTTCCAAGTGACTTGTGGCTGTAAAGATCTGGATAGAACTCTTTCCCCTAAAAGGGGACCCAACATGGAAAGAAAACTGGGACCCAATTTTTGATGAAAGCCCTGAAGTTCAATAGAGGGAAGCTGAGAGTACTTGGAATCCAATCCTGTCCTCTTGGGTAGCACCAGATTCTCCATCAACCAGACACCTTGTCCTTGGAGAACCACAAGAATGACACTGGGGGAAATATTTCAGTTGGGTTTGTGTAGGAAGAGGGAGGACAGGCATTAAAAACCCTTGAAGATAGGCACATCTGCCTTCGAGGTGTGGTCCAAGACCCTGCCATTGGTGTTACCCCTTCTAAAGTTGTTGTATTTTGTATTTTGTATGTAACTTGTATAGATCTCCAGGTCCTGAAGACCTGAAAAAGAAAGTTCTCTCCATGAAAGTCCTTGGGTCAACAACAGAAATGAATAAATATAACAATAGTTGGATGTATACATACATACATACATACATACATAAACACACATGTGCACACACACATAGAGTTGGATATAAATATATACATATATTTATATGTGTATACATATATCTCCACAATACATAATACACACACACACACACACACACATATCAGCTAGATGGCAGTGTATCAACCACTGGCCCTAGAGTCAGAAGGATCTGAGTTCAAATCTAGACTCAAGACACTTACTAGCCATGGGATCCTGGGCAAGTCTCAACCTTGTTTCCCATAGTTTCCTCCTCTGTGAAATGAATTGTAGAAGGAAACAGCAAACCATCCTAGTATGTTTGCCATGAAAACTCCAAACACGTTCACAAAAGTTGGACATGATTGGAACAACTAAACAAAAATAGAAATATTTTTGTATGTATAAGCTCTTTTCCTTTTTCTTTAATCTTTTTGGGAAATAGACCAAGTAGTATTGTTTCTGGGTCAAAGACTATGCACAATTTAGTAACTTTTAGGATATAATTCCCAATTGCTTTTCAGAAAAGGTCGACCAATTCACAATTCTACCAACCATGAATTAGAGTGATTTCAATAAGCATTTATTATGTGCTGTGTTAAAGGGGGAGAAAGGGAATGATATAAAGAAAGGAAAAAAGACCCCATTTCCTTCTCTCAAGGAGCTGCACTAAAATATTTATAACACTTCTTTTTATAGTGGCAAAGAACTAGAAACTAAGAGGATGTCTGTCATTTTGTTGGTTGTTCTTTCTCAAAGAGGATCGAAATGGCATCAGTATGTTGGAGTCAAGTTACAGGGTGTCTGGCTGTGACTGATCAGACCAACACAAGTTTGGAATGCTTTACCACAGGTCAGTCACAAATAAATAGCCCATATGAACATTCTGGGTGGAGATGTCTCTAAATTTGTGTATCTCTAGGCAGTGACTGAACAAATTATAGTATGTAAATGTAATGAAATATTATTGTGTTGTAAGAAAATTATGAGAAATTCCAGAGAAAACTGGGAAGACTTGAATTAACTGATCCAGAATGAAAGAAGCAGAACCGGGAAGATAATTTATGTATAATAACAACATTGCAAAAATGAACACTTTTGAAAGACTCAAAAACTGATCAATGCAATGATCAACCATGATTCCAGAGGACCAATGATGAAGAATGTTACCCACCTCCTGACAGAGAGGCAGTGAATTAACATGAAGAATGAGACACACATTTTTGGACATGGCTAATGTGGGAATGTGTTTTGATTGACTCATAGTCAAGAGTTTTTTTTAAGGGGTTGGTTTTGTTTAGTTTTCAGTGGGTGAGGGAGGGAAAAAAGGTAAATATTTTATAATTAAAAAAATACAATCAAATTTTTTAAAATGCTTGCACATTGCTTGATTAAAACCAACCAGCTGCACCACCCCTTTTCTATGAAACCCATGACTTTTAGTTGCCTCAAGGAGTTGTCCTGTTCTGGAGGGGGTGGGAACCCAGATGTTCCAAACATTAACTAGAAGGAGCTAAAGATTACTAGGCAAAATTGGATATATCAGCTCCAAGGGCAACCTTTATGAAGGACCCTCTTGACAGGACAACATGTTCTCCTCCTGCCATGACTGAAGACCATCACACATGAGCCTCTGGCAATTATCCCCTCTAGGCCAAGTGACCCAGATGTATCTGCCTTTTTTAGTGACTGAGACTTTTTGGTATTCTTTGCCCTAAATGTTTTTTCCTCCTATGCCAATGAGTTTCATTTTTTACCTTAGACCTTCCTTTGGGAAAAAACCCATAATAATGAAGGCCCATTGCTTTAAATATTTCTGTCATTCAGAGGGCATCAGAAGTCTCCAGCCTGATCTACTGAGACTGGAAGAAACTTACAAGTCAGGTGGCAACAGAGCCTAAGATTTACCACTGGTATCATGAATATGAAATTACTGTGTCTTCTCCCACTATGATGGAGAAACAAAAAAAGTAAGAAGAAATTCTGTTATTGTTCCCACAAAGTTAGGGAAAATGGTCATAATTTTGTGTGTGAGTGCAGACAATGCTGACTACCTGACTTACTTTCCTAGTATTTATTTTTCAATTTTGTCTTAATTAAGTTTTTTTAAAAGATTCATATGTCTTTGTTGTGACATAAAGAGGCCATTGGTTGGGACTCGGGACACGGTATGAATAGCTGATTACCTCAATTAGCACACTGAATTTGGGAAGCAGCTAGAGGCTCTGATCTCAGGACGGTGTGGGGACCCATAGAGTAGAAAGTTGCACATGTAAAATATTGACCCCAGAAAAGGATGGATAAGAACTTGCAACTGGCAACCACACCACATCCTGTCTAAATTTGTTTCTGCTTCTCCATTGGGTCTCTACTAGGATAGGATTGCCCTTTGGGTTACTCGGATTCCTCTTGGTTTATCATCATTGGCCCTGTCATTCCCTCTTATTTTTCTTAACTCAATGAGAATAGGGCCTGATTAGGAGTGTAGAGATATGGCCTTAGAGTGGTCTTTCCTCTGATACTAACAAGCTATATAATCTTGGGTAGCTCAAGAGGGGGCTTTTCTTAGTTTTGCTTGCATTCCTAATTTATCTATTTTATTATATTCCCCACCATCCCCCCATAAAACCAGTTCTTACTTTTACTTATTAGTTCAACGTTTTTTACCTTTCAACTTTATTTATCTCTCCTCTGATTTTCATAATTTTTATTTTGGTGTTTGAGTATTTTTAATTTATTCTTTTTCAAGTTTTTTAATTGCATACCCAATTCATTGATCATCTCTTTCTCTCTTTTATTGATGTAAGTGTTAGATAGATATACATTTCCTCTAACTACTTGGCTACATACTACAAATTTTAGTATATTGTCTTATTGTTATTATTATCTTTAATGAAAGTACTGATTATTTCTGTGATTTGTTTTATGACTCACTTATTCTTTAGGATTAGATTATGTAGTTTCAAATAAATTTTTTTGCCTATGCTTCCAAGGTACTTTATTGAATGTAATTTTTATTGCATTTTGGTCTAATATTTCTACATTTTCATATTTGTGAGGTTTTTATTTCCTGATATAAGGTCAATTTTTGTGAAGATATCATTTACAGCTGAGAAAAAAGGCATTATATCTTCTCAAGAAATAGAATTTTACCTCTGAATTGGACTTGGGTTGGAGTTAGGATGTCTGTGGGTTAAAGATCTAGGGACTGAGGATTGGCTAGTATTAGGAAGTCAGGGAGAGCCCAGGCTAGGCTAGTATTGGTTCTAGGGTTGGAAGTGGGCAGGGATTGATGTCCTTGCATGCTGAAGGCACAGCATGGAAAGTTAAACTTGGTGTTTTCTAAGTGGGTCTATGTGATCAACAAGTAGTGGAAGACAGGTGGGCTGAGCCCTGGAGCCCAGTGCCCATGATTCAGCAGTCAGGTGTGGCCAACTTCTTTTCTTCCATGAGCTCTGAGGCTATAGGTTGCCCTGTCTGGCAAGAGAGCCAAGGAAAATATGTGCAATGAATAGACGAACTGGTAAAAAGATGGCCACTGTGTTAATCCAAGACTGGAATCTCACACTATTGGCTGAGGGTGGATCTATACAGCTAAGCCTGGGTAAGATTAAAGTCATAGGATTTAGAATTGTAAATGTTCTTAGAGATCAATCTATCTACTCTCCTCATTTTACATATGAAGAAAATGGGGACCAGAAATTTACAGTCTGTGCAAGGAATAGGAAGAACAGAAATTGATCTAAATTGAGAAATTGAGTCAAGCTTGGAATGCTTTTCCTTGAAACAAAGACCCAGTGTTATTTTGGTGATGCTTTACAGTCATTATTCATGGAATTCCACAGTCTCTAAGGAATCAGAAATGTGAGTAACCCTAAAGGCAAGGGAGAGAAGTATGGAGGCTATATGTAGTTTGCCACATATTGCCAGCTGGTGTGGGGCAGGGTGGCATAAAATATACCATTAAACTGAAGTATGTCTGAGAAATTTAAAAAGGAATCAGATTAGTCACATAGAGTGAACAAAGGATGACCAATGGATTGCCATAGGTAGCCTGTGTGCTATATTGGTATCCATGTAATGGTGAAAGGAAAACGCCTAGCATGTTGAGTAGATATCTACCAAGGATTTGTGGGGGGTCATGGGCAAGAGTTGTGAAGGGTGTAAAGGTGTTTATGATTCATGGTCGGTGGAATTGGAAATTGTCAGTGCCCATATTAATAAGATCATAGATTATTTCAAGGATAAGGAAATCATGGAGCTTGATCAGGTAAGGGTGATTTTCACTTGAGTAGAATATACATGAAAAGAAACAATGCACAATAAAGCTGGGGAATAGGGAATGGGGGGTGGTCCTCAAGAAAGAGATCTTAGTGGAATACTATTGTGCTATAAGAAATTGGAAGGAGATGGACTTCATATTCACCTGGAGAGGCTCATACAAATTGATGCTAAGTGAGAAGAGCAGAACCAGGAAAAATTTGTACAGTTACAGACACATCATATGTGTGACAACCAACCTTGATAAACTGGACTCTTCTCAGCAACGCACAGTTATAAGACAACTCTACAAGTCTCAGGATGGAAGGAGATGTCTACATTCATAGACAGATCTAGAAAGATCAGAGTTTAAATGGAGACTGAAGCAACACATGCTATCATTCATTTCCATGTTTGATTTAGTTTCTTTTTTCCCATTATTCACTCCATTAGTTACAACTCTTCTATACAACCAGACTCTTGTACAATGTGAAAGTGTTTGCAGATCCTATACGTGATTGTATGCCACCATGGAGGGGGGGAAGGAAGAGGAGAAAATCTGAAATTCAAGTGATTCTGGAACTGAATTTTGTAAACTAAAAGTAAATAAACAAGTCAAAAAAAAGAAAGAAAGATCTTAGGCAGACCCTAGAAAAGCAGATGTAAAAAAAATTGAAGATTGGGAGACTTTACCTATGGTCCTGAAATCAAACCTTGTAGGTGGCAGGCTGCATATAGGGCCAAGTCAGATTGTCACCTCCTCTAGGTAGCCTTCCTAGACTAACAGGGAGATGTTTGATGAAGTGTTTCCTTAATCTTGCTCTATTCAAATATGACACCTAAGAGATTCCTCCTACCCTGTAATTCCTAGAGTTAATATCCTCCTCTATTATGTGGGAACCAACATGACATTGCAGGAACACAATTCATAGTCAGAAAAGATCTGTGGATTATCTACCTGGTATGTTACAAGGGAATAATAATAACAATCCTGTGCTCGCTATGTGTCAGGCACTGTGTTAAGATCTTTATCAATATTATTGAGTTTGATCCTCAAATCAGCCCTGGGTGGTAGTGCTATTATTATCTTCATTTTACAGATGAGGAAACTAAGGCAAACAGAAGGTAAGTGACTTGTTCAGGACCACACAGCTAGTAAGTGTCTAGTCTGGCTTTAAGCTCAGATCTTCCTCATTTCTGACCAGGGTCTATGTCCGTTGTGCCATCTAGCTTCCTGGGCAGGGCAGAGGCTGGGGCGGGTAGGTATGTGGGGAGAAGGCTGGGGAACCTTCCTTCTATACACCTTTAACTACTTTAAAATGGGATTGATAGTCACTGTAGGGATAACTTCATAGTCTAGGTCTGATGTCCTGAGCTCTGGTTCCTTCTATCTACCCGTCGGTGATATCATTACCTCAAGCGCATCACAGTTCCAAATTGAGACAATCATCTTCTCTTCAAAACAACTCCCCTTCAGGATTTCCTCCCTTCTGTACGTGGTACCATCATCCTCCGTGGCACCCAGGCCTGAAATCTCAGTTATCTTCTTTGTCATTCTGTCCCTGTCTAGACAGTCCCCAGGTCCTGGAGATTTCTTCTTCTTAATTCCACTTGCGATCTTCACCCCTCCCCCATTTCTCTTTCACCTCATTCTGAACCCTGGTCATGAGTTTCTTAATTTATCTCCCTACCTCTACACTCTTCCCACAATCTATACTACATACGTCTCCTGGTGACTTGTATCCTTATAAAATCCTCAGCATGATGGATGTCACCATCACCATCATTGTCACCCCTTTTATCACTGTCATTATCATTAACTTGTCCGTCATCCACATTCTCAGCATTATCCCACATCTAGAATTTTGCTCCCTCCCCCACAGTGTCATTCAGTCTCCCTTCTTAGCCAACTCTTCCTCATTCCTCAGAGTCGGGCACAGAACTCTCCTCTAGAAAATCAACCCCAACCAACCCAGCCCAAAGTGGCCCTTCTTTCTGGGAACTCCTACAGTCCTTACATTATTTGACCCAAGGCATATTTGCCTCAAAGTGTTAATTATCTATTTCAGGAGTACATATTTTACCTTTCCAAACAGGGCACTAACTCACTGGGGGCAGGCTCTACTTCTCTCATTCCCTGCCTACAGTGTCCCATCTATTCTCTCTCTCCCCAATTTCCACCCCCATCAATCCAAAGTCTTCTCTCTCCTTCATGTTTCAGTTCAATTCTTAGTTGTTTTAGGAAGTCCTCCCTGGTTATTCCTACTCCCAACTAACTTGGAATTCATAAGGCAGTTATAGAATCTATACTCCCCTGTTCATATTCCCCCCGGTGCTGCTTCTCTAGGTATTTTCTGTGGGGAGGTAGTCGTGGAGTAGAGGAGACAATTGGGAGTCAGGAAACCTGGGTTTGAGTCCTTTTTTTACTTCTCTCCAACTGTGACTGTGGCTGAGAGGAGTGATCATAGCTTAAATTTATATAGCCTAACATGGTAGCATTATTTTATTGGAGCTGTCTTGAACATATTATCTGTGGGCTGTTGGTCAAGTCACTTAAACTCCCTGAGCCTTGGTTTTCCCATTTGTAAACTGAGAGATTCGAACTGGATTACCTCTAAGATCCCTTTCACTTCCAGGGCTCTCATTTTTAGATTTTCTGATCTGAGCTTTCATTGACTTGACTAATGTAAGCATCATTATTCCCGTTATATAGTGAGGAAAACGGGGATCATAAAAAGGAAGTGACTTAGCTGAGGTCCCACAGAAGACAGCAAAGCCTGACTTAGAACAGAGGCCTCCCGAAGCCCATCCCCAGGCCTTTGCCTCTGTACCATGAGGCCTTCATCTAGTGCTCCCCAGTCTTATCATTGCAGGATAGAGGCTTTGGACTTGGGGTCAAAGGTCTTGGACTTGGGGTCATTACCTGAATTTGAGTCCCAGCTCTGTCACTTACTAATTATTTAGGCATTGACAAGCAATGCACACCCTTGAATCCAGCAATGGCACTGCTGGGTCTACACCCAAAAGAAATCAAAGAAAGCAAGGGGGAAAAATCCATCTATGAACCAAAATAATTGTAGCAGCCCTTTTAGTGGTGGCAAAGAACTGGAAACTGAGGCAGTGCCCATCAATTAGGGAACAGCTGAACAGATTATGGCATATGTCTATGATAGAACATGACTGTGCTGTGGGAAGTGATGAAAGGTAGCGTGGGAACACTTGGATGAACCCATGCAGAGGAAGGTGAGAAGAACCAGGAGAACAATTTGTACAGTAACAGCAGCATTGTAAAGATAACCAACTTTGAAAGATTTAAGGACTTAGATCAATTCTGATGTGAGCAAAACCAGAAGAAAAAATGTCTACAATAACAACATTGCAAAGGCAATCAGCTTTGAAAAGCTTGAGAGTTCTGACCAATGTAATGATTAACTGTGATGCCAGAGGACCAGTGATGAAGCAAGCCATCTTCTGACTAAGAGGTCAAGGACTTAGGGTGTACAATGAGACATTTTTTTAACATGCTCAATGCTAGAATATGTCTTGTCTGACAGTGCACATTTGTTATGTTGTTTTTTTTCTTTTTCATTTGTGGGTGAAAGGGAGAGAAGGTGGATATTTTGTTAATTAAAAAATAAAATTTAATTTTAAAAATTAGCTATGTTGCCTTGGGCAAGGATCTTCTCTTCTCTAAGGCTCGTTTTCCTCATTTGTAAGATGATGGAGTTAGAATCAACGTCCTTATGTGTCTTTCAGCTTTGACGGAGGGAAAGGGGAAAGATGGGAAACTGAAAGGGTCAAATAAGGAGAAGAGGAAAGAGAAGGCAAGGAAGGTGGTTGAATAATGGAGGGAAAGACTAAGGGAGAGAGAGAGGGAGGGAAGCCTTTAATCTACAGTTCCCTCCTACAGAAAGGAGACACAAGCTATCTCTTTGTCTTCTCCTTTAGGCCTCACCACCCTGGAAGCAGAGATGTGGACCATCATGGCCAGGGGCCTGGGAGCTGGGGGGACTGGGCCCACTGCCCACCCTGATCCCCAGGAGATTAGGCAGGAGGGTGAGCCAACCCTTTTTGTGGCAAGATTCCAGGCGGATGCCATGCTCTCTTTGCCCAATTAACCTTTCAGCAGTGGAGTGGAGCGTAGTGCAGGCGGGGAATCGGCTCCGTGAAAAGAATCTGGCCCCAAACTCCCCTATCAGATCTGGCCCTCACATGAGGTATGTGAAAAATGAGGCCTTAGGGGACCGGGCCAGCTGGCTGCTCAGCAGTGCCCAGACTGAGCCGTGAAGCACCGAGGTTCCGTGGGGGTGGACCACCATTAACGGGGACATGAGTAGGGGCTGCTCACCCAGGCTTTCATCAGTAGCCCAGGTCCAATAGTGGACAAAGTATGTCTGTAGGAAGGCAGGGCAGAGGCAAAGGAGGAAATGATTGTTATCTTCAGGGATGTAAGGGGATTCGACTTATTCTCTTGGCTGGGAGAGTAGAACTGAGCAAGGAAGGAAAGTTTCAAAGAGGCAAGTTCCAGGCTTCTGTCAGGAAACTTTCTGAACCGCTGTAGCTGTCCTAAAACGGAATGGACTGCCTCTGGAGGGGATGACTTTTCTGTCACTGGAATTCAGGGATATGGTAGAAGAGACTTATTCCCAACTTGGGGTTGGCCCTGGTGAGAGACCATAAGTTAGTGTGGAAAGATGGCTCCAAGTTACTTTACAGGAGCATTATATGTTATCCCTAAGTTCCTGACCAAATGGCTTATCCTCTGTTCTTCACAAATGGCTTTCCGTCTCTCATCAACATGGCTTTGCACAGACTGTCCCCCATGTTTGATGCATTTTCTCCAGCTCTTAGAATTCCTTGTTTCTTCCAAAGATTAGCTCAAGTGCCAGCTTTGAATCCCCTAGCTGACAGTGACACTCATTCCAAATTACCTTATATTTATTTTGTATATATTTTATCTTTGAGCCTAGGTCCTCTGACTTTACATCATGCTGCCTACCATCCCTAATGTTATCATTACGATATTTCATCACCACCACCATCATCACTCTCACCATTATTCTCACTATCTCTATCACCATTGCTATTGCTTTTGCAATTACTACAGCATCATTATAATAACCAGCATCACCAGCGTTGTCATTATTACTATCACCAAAACCATCCCAATTAGAGTCACTGTGATCCTCAACATTATCACCATCATTAGCATTATTATGACTTCCATAAACATAACCTATGTCACCACCATCAATGTTGCCTTTATAACCATCTCCATCAATATCACCAGAGCCATAACCAGGACAGGGCAACTGGTGTATTTTCCCAGGACACTGACATCAAGGGAGGCGTGCTTCCTCTGAATGGCAATGGGGAGCCTGTCACTCCCTGTGCCTCTCCATGCTCCTCCTGAGGCCTAAACCACGAGGATGACCTCTGTTCCTTCACTTGTCTCAGAATCCTATCTCCATAGTTTCCCTTCCCCAACACCACCAAACAGTCAGTAGGAGTGGAAGGTCAGACTCTCTAGGGAATAACCTGCTCCTTCCCCTCAGTCAGAATGTTTCTTGTGTTATCAGCCCCTCTGTTCCCAAATGTGTTTGTTTCAGGTGAATCAAGTTCTGGTCAAATTATTTTCACCATCATCATTATTGTCATCACCATCACTATCACCATTATGTCCCTACCCACAAAAGGCCGTTCATAATTTTCCTTTTACAGTTTCATCCTTTGGAGGAACTGACGTAGACTTTTCCATACCTGGCTTCAGTATGTCCTTAGCCAAAGAGAGAGAAATAATAGGAATACTGCATTTATATGGCACCTTAAGATTTGCAAAGTGCTTTGCCATGTGTTATCTCTTAATTCTCACTATAACCCTTTGAGGTAGTTTCTATAATTATCTCCATTATACAAATGGGGAAACTGAGGCTGAGACATTAAGTGATTTGCCCAAAATCACAGACCTAATAAGTAGCTGAAGCAGGATTCTAATTCAAGTCTTGCTGATTTTGAGTTCACCACTCTGGCCACTGCACCTCCTAGCATGTCATACCCATGAAAAAGAATGGAATAAATCTCTGGCCAGGGTTCCTGAGATCCCTTCTACCTCTGAACTTCCCTAAATCTGTGCAGCATTTTTATCCCATGTCTAAGGTCCTTGAGCGAAAGGGGAGCAATCATACCAGCTTGTCATAAGCATAAAATGTCATCATATTTGTAAAATACTTTGCAAACCCTAATGTAAATGGTAGTTCTTATTTGCCAAATTGTTCCCTAGAGGTCCATCCAGAACTTGCCTCCTTCGAGGATGGATCAGTTGGTTAGGCAGGTTCAGGAGCGGAGGCTTGGGCTGTTCCCTTGCCTGGGGAAAAGGCTCCTTGCCCTGGCCTTTGGCCATTGGTGGGATCATGACTCTTACCTGTCCGAGGACTTCAAAGAGCAATAGAGTTAAACTCAGAGGACCTGGGTTTGAATTCTGTCCCTCTGCTAACCTGTTCATTTGTCTTTGGGCAAGTTTTCTTCAATTTTATCATCTGTAAAATGAGATTAAGAATAGCACCCACCTCCCAGGGTTGTTGTGAAAGTCGAATGAAATAATTGGGAAGCCTTTAGTATGTGCCTGGCACATAGTAAGCATTATATAAATATTTGCTGATTTTATTATTATTATTATTATTATTATTATTATTATTATTATTATTTCTCTTGAAGGCAAAACCATCCTTCCGTTCATCCAGTTTTGTAATTTTGCCTTTATAATGGACTTCTTACTCCTTCTCATCTCCATGTGTCCAAACAAACCTTGATATTTCTACCTCTACAACATCTCTCAAATTGGACCTATTCTCTCCAGGGGTATAACTGCCACTTTAGCTCAGGCTCTGAAAGCCTGTCACCCCTCTTACTGTAACAGCCTCCTCAGTGGTCTCCCTGTCTCTCCACCACAACATCCTAGTCCATCTTATGGGGCTGCCAAAGTGATTTTTTAAATTTTGGCTTTTTGGAGGGGGGAGGGCAGGGCAATTGAGGTTAAGTGACTTGCCCAAGGTCACACGGCTAGTAAGTGTTAAGTGTCTGAGTCCGGATTTGAACTCGGGTCCTCCTGACTCCAGGGCCGGCACTCTACTCACTGCGCCACCCAGCCACCCCAAAAGTGACTTTTATTAAGCCCAGATCTAACTTTGTTGTCCTTTTATTTGATCAACTACAGTATTTCCCTATCAACCTGGAAGATAAAATAAATATGAAGTCTTCTGTTCAGCTTTGAATGCCCTTCACAACCTGACCTCAACCTATCTTTCAAGCTTTACTTTCAGGTGCTCTCTTCAATCTAGCCAGACTAGCTAACAAAGAGGCCTGAACTTTCTTCTGTTTCTCACAAAGCACACTCACTCGGTTTCTCATCTCCCATCTCTGTGACTTTGCACCGGCAGTTCCCCCCGCCTGGAATACCCTCCCTCCAACCTTTGTCTGATAGTATCCCTCTCTTCCTTTAAGATGCTCAGGAACTATTTTCTGCATGAAGTCTTTCCCAATCCTTTTAACTACTAGTACTCTCCCTCCCAAATCACTGTGTATTTATTACTTTGTATGTATTTGTATTTATTTACTTTATACTGTATATTTTTTTAAATACTTGTCACTCCCATTAGAATGTATGCTGTTGTGATTAGCCATTGTTCCATTGTTTGCATTTGCATCCTTAGCACCTAGGACAGTGACTAGTATCTAGTAGTCGTTTAATAAGTGCTTGATTCATTAATTGCTAGGGGATGGAAACAGGACAGGTATCATGGGCCCTTTGTCCCAGTAGAGAAAGAATGGCTTTGGAAATATGAACTGACTTTTTGCAAAGCAGAGGAATTGAACCCAGAGTCTTCTAGCCTGAGTCAATGTGCCCATCTCTGCCCCAGAGGGGAAACTGAGGCATGAAGTTCAAAGCAATTTTCCCTACATTGACATGGAACCTTCTGGATGTAGTCTTTTTAGGTTCTTCTGATCTAACCAACCCTAGTCCTCTCTCATCTGTTCCCAGACCATCTCCTTTTAGCTAGACACTCACTAAGAGGAGATGCTGAAAAAGGAGAGGGAAGGGAGGGAGGGGTGGCAGGGCTGAGATAGCATTGCTTAGACCCTTTGCCACAATCCAGGGCCTTTTTGAAGGATTATGCCATTATTTATTTAAGGCACCTTTTTGGAGCCACTGGGCAGCAGTCACAAAGAAATCAGTCAAGAGGCATTGACAAAGGCCCCCTCTACAGGCCATTTCATGGAATCATAGGCTCTCAGAGCTAAATGAGAATTCTAAAGGTATCCCTTTTAACCTTTACCCAAACAGGAATCCTGCCTACAGCCTAAACAAATGGTCACTCCGTTTCTGTAAGCAGCCCTCTGGGGAGGAGAAGAACTCACAGTCTTCTGAGGCTGCCCATTCTACTTTGGGAGGACCATGATGATTAGGAAGGCTTTCCTGATACTGCCTGGAAAACTGATTCTCCCCATCAGTCCTTGTTCTACTCTTAGAGACCAAGCAGAAGAAGCCACTGGAAAGAGCCCTGGACTTGTCATCAATCCTCTTTGTGCTCCTTCGGCACATCTAACCCCACTGCAACACAATAGCTCTCCAAATTTTACTTGATAGCTTCAACAGTTTTTTCTTCTGCCACCTAAATATCCTCAGCTCCTTCGACCAAGCATTTTTGTGATCTACTCACCAGTCCCCTCTCCATACCAGTGGAACTTTGGGAGGTTGATTTTTCCCTCAGTCCAGCTGCTTTTGTGCTTTCTCAGGCCAGGTGTTAGGTTGGGCCTGGATTAGGCAGGTCTAGTGCTTCCTACACAGATTGGAAGAAAATGAGGCACTTGTAGACCATCTAAAAGTCAACAAAAGAAGGTTTACTGAGTCATAGCATGGAAAGGACACTCAGCAAGGACACAGTATTGGTTCAGGTAGATGCAGTTTCCCACTCCATGTTTCCATATGGAAATATGTCTGGTCAACATGGTGTGTTAGACGTGGTGACTCACCCAGCAGTGGGATATCTGCCATGTTTGAAGGATATTGACTACTTGTGGGTTTGGCTTTTATGTTCGAGGCAACCAGAAATCCTCCTCAATGGCTCAAGTCTTAGCTCCCAAGACACAGTGACAGCTTCCCTGCCTTTTAGAAGGAAAAAAACCCCAGTAGTCTAGCCTACATAGCAAGTATTGAGTATTGTGTCTGTCTCAGGTCATGACCTCCTCTTCCTTCCTCCTATGCACTATCCTTGCCAACACACACACACACACACACACACACACACACAATCTTAGCCTCTGTTCCCCAACTTCCCTCATTAACTCTAAATACTCTGGATAATGGATTGAAGAATCATAGAATTTTAGGGTTGGAAGCGTCCTCAGAGGCCTTCAGAAATCCTCATTATCACATACCCAACAAATGGTCATCCAGCCTCTGCCAGAAGACCTCCAGTAAAGGAGAAGCCTACTCCCTTTGGAGGTGGCCTGTTGTACTTTGGAATAGCTCTCAACGTTAGGAAGTTTGTCCCGCTATCAAGCCCAAATTTCCTGGTGTGCAGATCTTGCTTATGGCCTTGCTGGAGAACACATAGTGAATGAATGACAGAGTCATTTTCTAACCCAAATCTCCCAGGCTCATCATCTCTCTTGTGTTCCTTTGCAGATCTTATTCTCTCTCAGCCCTCATCTCTCCTAGCTGAAGAAAACCCGCCTCATCTTAGTCTGTTTGGAGTTTAAAGCTCATCACAACCAGGCCCCTTTCAGCCACCATCCTCCCTTTCATGAACTCTACCATATTGGCCCTATGGGCCTTCTTGCTCTTCTGCTCCATCTCTGTCTCCTGACTCTATACCTTTGCACTGGCTTTTTCCCATGCCTAGAACACACTCCTTCCTCATCTCTGCTTCTTGGAATCTCTGGTTTCTTTTGAAACTTGACTCAAGTTCCACCTTCTATATGAACTTTTTCTTGATCTGCCCTTACCCCTAGGGGCTTGTGTCTCTCCTCCCAGAACTACCTTGTATTTATTTTGTGTCTATTCTTCTGTCTCTCTTGTTATAATGTAAGCCTCTTGAGGGCAGATTCCTTTCACTTTAGCCTCCCTTTGTCTCCCCAGCACTTAGGGCAGTGCCTGAAACACAGTATGTACTGAATAAATACTTTCTGATTCATTGGTTGGTTGCTTGGCTGTAGATTATTCATGAAGGTGAAGTAACACGGAGATGAGATAATGCTTCCGAGTCTGGGGATGGGTGGGAGGACTGGGTTCACATTCACGCAACAAACACATTTTAAAGTGCTTTTTGTGCAAGGTCCCATGCCCGGTGTGGTGGGCACAGATACGGAAACAAGGAAGTCTTTGCCCTCGAGAAACTTACATTAGAATGGAAAAATGCGATAAGCTCATAAATAAATAAGCAGCTTATATAAAATGCTTGAGACTTTATCCCAAATCTGCTTGCTCTGATGAGTGAGTGCCCCAGAGGACTGATAGTTACATCTTCCCTTCAGGGTTCTAGAGCTGCTCCTAAAAGGCTCTGAGGACCCTCACAGGAGAGGGAGGGGCTGACACAGGCATGGCCCTCTCTGAGAGCCAAGTACAAACAACAAAACATCAATGACTGTAGGTTAACTTTTGGAGGTTCAGTGATAAAATAGTATACCACTTCCCAAAGGGGACAGCAACCTAAATCTAGCTTCTAAAACTCATCAATCCCCTCTTCTATGTTCTGATTACACAAATAGTTCCATAATAGTTCCTCCCAAGCTTTCTTCTTGCACAAGAACCAAGGCTCAACAGCCTTTAGTTCTCCTATGGCCTTGTTCTGACTTTCCAGACCTTAAAACCATGCCTTTGCTACTTTTGTCTCATTCCCTAACTTCTCTCAGCACACGGTGTCTCCCCACTCTGCAAAATATATCCGGGTAGCTTTCTCAACCTGGACTGTCTCTCTGCAAGCCCCACTCCCTTCTCCCATTGATGAGTTCTTTCTGGAGTTCCCATTTTTATGGAGGGGCTAAGTCCTGCCAGTCTTTATCCCTCTCCTGGACCTGTTCTTGACTCTCCAGCCTACCAAACCTTGCCCTAGTGCCAAGCACCTTCATCTCCATCCCCTTTTCAGCTTCCCTTTGTGTGCCATCTTCTGCCATTAGAAAGTGACCCCCTCAAAAACAAGGACTGCCCTTCTTTTTGTTTGTATGTGGATTCTTAGCACTTAGCACAGTGCCTAGATCATAATAAGTGGTAAGTAAATGCTTCTTTCCCACCATCCTTATTTCCTATAGCCCTAAAACTCTTGGACTTTTGCAACCCCTATGAAATCTCTCTGAGAAAAGTACTAGGCATACAAGTCCAAAGGCCTGAGTTCAAATCTCCATTTTATCCCTTTCTGGGACTCAGCCTTCTTATCTATAAATAAGAGGGTTGAAGTATACAATTTCTATAGTCCTGTCCAGATATGACATTCTTTGTTCTAAGGCACCCTCCAGTTCCAAAATTCTATGATTGATGATTCTATTACTTTGGCCCCAGGACCAAACCCCACCCCCACCCCCACCCCCCAAAAAATTTCTGTGTAACTTGCAAATTCATTGCCCTAGGACCTAATAGTAACCACTAGATGGTGCTGTGGGAGTGTATAGCCAGCTGCCTGGCCCTCTTAATCAATGCAGGTGTATGCAATCAAGCCCCCATTGGCTCTGTTCCCTACCTTACATAGCTAGGGGTCTTATGTCATCTAGAGGTATGTATGAAAATTGATCTCTTAGCTCTGCTCCCTTCTTATGTGTCTACACTCCTTCCTTTTCTTCTCAGCATGCTTTTCATAATTACTCAAGCTTCACATGCATAGTTAGAACATTTAATCAGATTAGTAAAAACATAATAAAACAGGGTTAATGGGAGTTAGTATTAACTCCCATTTACCCATTCACATAAGCACAAATTTTAATCTCCCCATTCAAGCTATTTCATTCTTCCCAATTTCCTGCTGAAACAGAAGGATTTAAGTATAGTCAGAACACTGGGAGATCCATTTGCCCCATCATCAAGGGCAACATAGAGTCTGTCTACACAGTCTTAAATTCACTGTCTTGTCCCAGGACCTTTGTCACTGTGGGGCTCCTGATTCAGGTCAAAGTTGCTGTCATTTCTGCTGCCATACCCATTGCATCTCAGCTAATTCAATCCTTGGATCATTTTGCCCTACTTGCTGTCCACGCTTTGGTTTTGATCAAGCCCTTGGATTTTGCCTTGATATTAAAGTCTGTAGGTAGGGAGATGTCTGGAATAAAAAGGTAGGATTATTCCATCTCAACTACTTCAATCTTCTCCTTTCACCTTCAAAAGTTCCTGCATTTCCTGAACTTTCATGGCAGTGCTTCCCATGTCAGCTGCCCATATCTGAAAGGATAAAAACCAAGCTGAAATGGGGGTACTGATGGGGTTGTTATGATATGCTAGCAAGGAAGGGGAAATGAGATGATATAGATGGATTCTGTGGTCTTCAGTCTGGAATTCTAGGCCTTCCATAGTCTGGCCCTCACCCTGTCTTGTCCAAAGTGATTACCATCTTACCCCCAAGCTACACCTCCACCTTCTGTGACCATCTCAGCCCATGCTTCTGCTTAACTCTTTTTAATTTAGTTTCCAGAAAAGGTCTTTGTATATGGTAAGGACCTGGTAGCTGAATAAATGAATTCTTACAGCTTTTAGAGTCTGGAACACACAATTTAGCATTTATTTGCAACAGCATTATAATTAATTATAATTTATTAGTAGGATGTTATTATTCTATTAACTAGTATAATATTTGTCGTTTGGGGCTATAGTCATTGACATGATAGACTGGGCTCTCCTTAGACAACTTCCTCAATAATAATCTCCAGGATTTCTCTTGGCCTCATTCAGGATTTTCCCTAAAAGCATCAACATTTGGCTGTCTCTCTAAGAAACCTTAGCTCCTTTGTAGCTGAGGCTAGCAGATTAATAAATACAGGATAAGTTTTATTTAGCCCAATAGGAAACAACGGACGGATTAATATCTGAACCCTTTAACCACCAGGAAAACTTTTTTTCCCTCTTCTGGATGGTGGATTCTTCTTGAGGAACCTACCTGCTCAAGGCTTATATCAACCACATGATTTATAATTCCAGCAAAGGGATAGGTCTAGGTTGCTCCATGATATCCTTGGTTGCTTGCTGGGCTGATCCTTTTTATTTACGCTTTGGAGCTGCATAGAAACAGACAGTTTGGTCTTTGGGACTTTTTTCCAGACCAGATGAGAGGCTGAATGTCTTCATCTTCCCTCTTCTGTGTCAAGGGAAGTTCTGTATCTCTTATGCTAGCTAATGAGTGCACATGATTCTCTGCAGAGATGTCAAGAATCTATAAGCCTCTAAGATGACAAACCAGGAAAATGACAAGTGCTGGAGAGGATGTGGAAAAATTGGAACTCTAATGCATTGCTGGTGGAGCTGTGAACTGATACAACCATTCTGGAGGGCAATCTGGAACTATGCCCAAAGGGCTATAAATAATATCA
>CM053599.1:73041764-73061764 GCA_028646575.1 Pseudocheirus occidentalis
AACAGGAAAATGACAAATGCTGGAGAGAATGTGGAAAAATTGGAACACTAATGCACTGTTGGTGGAGCTGTGAACTGATACAACCATTCTGGAGAGCAATCTGGAACTATGCCCAAAGGGCTATAAATAATTGCATACCCTTTGACCCAGTCATACCACTTCTGGGGTTGTATCCTAAAGAGATCATAGAAGTGGGAGGAAGACCCATATGTACAAAAATATTCATTGCAGTTCTCTTTGTGGCAGCAAAAAACTGGAAATTAAGGGGATGCCCATCAATTGGGGAATGGCTAAACAAGTTGTGGTATATGAATGTAATGGAATACTATTGTGCTATAAGAAATGAGGAGCAGATGGACTTCATATTCACCTGGAGAGGTGTATACAAACTGTTGCTAAGTGAGAAGAGCAGAACCAGGAAAAATTTGTACATAATCACAGACACATCATATGTATGACAACCACCTTTGATAAACTGGACTCTTCTCAGCAACACACAGCTATAAGATAACTCTACAAGTCTCAGGATGGAAGGACATATCTACATGCAGAGTAAGATCTAGAAAGACCAGAGTTTAAATGGAGACTGAAGCAATCTACATGCTATCGTTCTTTTTCATATTTGGTTTTCTTTCTTTTCTCCCATTGTTTACTCCATTGGTTACAACCCTTCTATACAACCAGACTATTGTACAATGTGAACATATTCGTGGATCCTATACTTGATTGCATGTTGCCATGGTGGGGGGGGGGAAGGAAGGGGATAAAAATTGAAACTCAAGTAGTTGTGGAACTGAATCTTGTAAACTAAAAGTAAATAAACAAGTCAATGGGGAAAAAAGGAAAAATTAGGGGTAGCTGGACATTCTTTAAGATCTCCTATAGAGGCAGCTAGGTGGTACAATGGTTAGAGCACTGGTCCTAGGACCTGAGTTCAAATTTGGCCTCTAATACTTGCTAGCTGTGCGACCCTAAGCAAGTCATTTATTGCCTGAAAAAGGGGGAAAAACATCTCCTGTAGTTCTAAGATTCTCTCCAACGGGTTTATCCTTTATATAGCTTGTTTATACAGAATAGCTTGAAGGTTGTCTCTCCTGCCGGACCATGGGCTTTTTAATGTCAGGGACTGTCTTTTGTCTTTCTTTGCAACCTCAGCACTTAGCACAGAGCCTGAAGCATAGTAGATACTTAATCAATCTTTATTGGCTACCTATTTCTACTTTGTTTTGTGTTTCTCTAGGTGTACTATGGATGCAGTTGAGTTTTCATTGCTACATTTGGGTAGGTCTCTGTCCATGTACGTGTTTGTGCATGTACTGTTTTCTTGTATGTTTAAGGCAAGTTATAGGATACAGGAGAGGAAAACCTTAAAATGAGTGAGCAAAGAGGAGTGGAAGCAGAGACCTTAATGAGCAAAGCACAGAGTGTCTCCTGTCTGCAGAGTTTCAAAGGCAGTGACTGTAATTCCATGTGTCAAATAAGCACTTGCCTTCTCTTCCCCCGCCATCCTCTCTGCCCCCTCCCTTCTCTACCATCCTTTCTCTCTCCTCCCCTTTGTAATCCTTTCTCCCCTTCTCAGTTTGCTCTAGTTCTTACTTTGGGGGGAAAATGTCTGTTGTAGTCAGAGAAATTCCACTCCCTGAGCCTGCCCTTCCAACCCTACAGGTTTATTTTTCTAGAGTTCTGAAGAAAAATGCCTCCGATGGCCAGAAGATAACTTGATTCCTTTCTCCTTGTTTTTGTGTTCCCATGAGTTCTGGGGTTTTCTCCTGACATTTGGAAGCTGGGGAGGGAGGGAAGAAGGAACTAAGTCTAGAGGAGTGTCTGAGGCTCATATTCAGGGCACCCAGATTGATTTTGCCCTTGGATGGGGCAGATAGCTCCTTATTAGGAAAAAGAATTAATTTTTTTCTTCTAAAAATGAGGACTTGAAGCAAATGACTTCTTGAGGCCTTTTCTAGGACTACTGAGCTAGGATTCAGACACCATCTGCACAATCCAGGGTACCAGTCTTTATCCTGATTTTTCTAGTTGGAATCAAGGAACAGCACTTAGTCTGTGAGAATGGTTGCTAGGGTGTAACCCATGTATGAAGAATTGTGGTTGCTCCTCTACAAAGCTAACAGACCCAAGTGGAGTCTGCCCAATGGTCTTTTTGGACCCCCTGGTTTAACCACTGAACTATCTGCCCTTTTCTGTGGGCAGCCAACTTTAATCAAATCCAGTCATCAAAACAATTTCCCATCATATACAGTGTCTCTTGAGGGTACTTGCTTGGAAAACTTCAGGAAATATTTTCCATTGGTCATCTTCCCTCTTGTCCCCCATCCTGCTCTAATTCTTATGCAATTAAGCAAGTCATCCTTCTAATGTTGTCTCTAATTAGTTAAGAGAGAAGGGAGACCAGATGAATAGGAAATACTATAATCCAATTTCTATCTGGTAAGTTCTCCAAGGCTACCCTATTCTAGTCCCCATATCGATCCATATCCCCATCGTTCCTATCTCCTTTTCCCCTACTGCCATCTTTACTACAAAGCTGTCAGACTGAAAAAGGTAGGAGTCCAAGACCAGGATTAATTAAAAACCTTAACTATGTCAACAGAGCAATTTAGGAAAAGAGAAATCCTTCATAGTCACTCAAGTTCTGACCCTTCCCTCTCTCTCATTCCCCAAACCTGATCAATTCTTCCTTCACATCTCTCATTATCAACTACCTTCTTTTCAATCACACAACCACTACCTTAGATCATGATCTAATCATCTCTCATCTGAATTGAGAGAAATTATTATTTTCTATTGTATTAATAGCCTATTGTTAAATTAGGATTAAGTTTTTTCCCCTTTATTTCCTCATTCAGAGACCAGTCCCTGTAGGCCAGTCAGTCAGTTTCCAAAGGATGTTGCTGATGGATGAGATTGACCAAATCCTCTGGGTACATGCTCTGAGGTCTTGGGTGGGACTCTACCCAACTAGAAAACCTCACTTCTGATTAAAATATAAACAGAATCTAGCCTAGGTGAATTCTTGCCCTTAGGAAATAAGCCCATGTCATTGTACCCTTCCATTGGAGTTAAGGGTAACCTAGTTTATGAAAGGGAAAGCCAATCAGAATGGTCTGGGATGTGATGGATTACTTTGCCCAGATCACTGGAGGTGCCGAGTCTCATGGTTCAGCCATGGTCTCGGCAGGAGGAGCTAAAGACTTTTAGCCCATCTCTTCATTCATTCACCAGTCAGGGTTGATTTTTGCCTGTCAGGAGTACCTCCTTTTCCAAAAGCATTTAAGCATTCAGGGATCTCCATGGTTTTGTCTTTGGTTACTGAGAGAGACCACTGACCATTAATTTATTGGTTATTTACTAGCCTAATTAATAGATTGATTATTAATTACCCAGACACTGTCTCTTGGGGTTTTCATTCATCACAGGATTATTACAATAGCCTCCTAAATGATCTCCCTGCCTCAAGTCTCCCCCTTCTCCAATAAGCTCTTCACACAGTTTCCAAAGGGGTTTTCCTTGAGCACAGATCACTCCAAAGCTCAATAAATGCCAGTAGTTCCTTATTGAAAACTCCTTTGTTTGGCTTTTAAAACCCATTAGAATCTGGCACAAAAGTATCTCTCTAGCCTTATTATATATTACTCCCTTTCATGTACTCAATGGTTGAGCCAAACTGGCTTTCTTACTGTTCCCCACATGAAATTCCCCCATAACTGGAACATACTTTCTCTTTACCATCTTTCAGACCGGCTCATTTCTTCCAAAGTTCAGCACAAGCATTACCTCCTGCATGAGCCTTTTTCTTATTTCCTATATATTTGTCTATATCTTGTATATACTTGTATGAATGCATATGGACTTTCATTATAGGGCAGGAACTGTTTCATTTGTGTCTTTCTGTTTCCAGCTCTAAGTACAATGTCTGCGGTATTGAATGCTTGCTTATGTCTTTCTAAAGTGGATTCCTATCTATCAGACTTTCAAAACAACCTATGAGGTCAGCAAAGTAGGTGTTATTGTCTCTATTTTACAAATAGGGAAACTGAGGGCCAGAGAAGTAAAATTAGTTGGGCTCAAGTCACAAGCCAGGATAAGAAGTCAAGTCTCTCAACTTAGAAATCAGATCTTCCAGAGCCAGTGCTTTCCTCGATAATACTATATGAGAGTGAGCATAATTTACTGAACTTCTGGTCAGAAAGACAGCAGATTTTGGTTCAAATCCATCATTTGCAATTCAGGTGCCTGGACCACAGTTCCCACTTTTACAAAAGGAAGAGGAATTGCAGGCTTTAGCGCTGAGAGGCCTTAGAGCTCATCTGTCTAGTCCGAGGAACACGCCAACTCTAAATACCATCTCTCTTGACCTCTTGGAGCTCCGGTTTCTTCACCTTGGGGTTTTGTTCTCTTTCATTTGTTCTAGATGGAGCAGAGGGAAAGAGTTGAGTACCAAGTCAGGAGCTCAGGCTATGGGAATCGTTTAGCCCTCAGATCCAGGCTGGATGTTGCTGATAGCCCAGCAGCAGAGCCTCAGAAGCCAGGATCCTGAGATGCTACCACAGGGGGTGCTTTGAACTACAATGAATTGGTACTAATATTATGTGAGAACCAAGGTGAGCTGAGACCAAATTCCCCTCCTTTCCTCGGAGACTTGACTGGCATGGGGCAGGGGTGGGGGAGGGTTATGACTGTGGTATTGGGGGAAATGTTTGTATTTACTATAGCTCTGAAGTAAATAGTCCTCTCTGAAAGCTGCTCAGTGAATGGAACTAGAAATTTGGGGCCCTTAAAACTGGAGAGATTTGGGGCGGCTAGGTGGCGCAGTGAATAGAGCGCTGGCCCTGGAGTCAGGAGGACCTGAGTTCAAATCTGCACTGAGACACTTAACACAAAAACTAGCCATGTGACCTTGGACAAGTCACTTAACCCCAACTGCCCTCCAAAAAACCAAAAAAAAAATAAAACTGGGGAGATTCAACCAGTGGGTGCTCTGTTCAGTGGCAGAGAAGGCAGAACCGCCCACCAACTCCCTTAGAGTACTGCAGCATCCTGGCAGAGGGGTAGAAGGTAGCATACCTGACCTTCAGGGAATAGGGCATGTAAACCTTGCTATACCAGAGACTTCCCTCTGTGAATTGGCTCCAACTTGTCCTGCCCAGGTCTTCTTTGTACTTAGCTGTCATCATGTTATCTCCTCCAGTAGACTCTAGCTCCCTGAGGACAGGGACTGGTTTTTGCCTGCCTTGGCATCTCCAGAATTTAATACCAGTCTTATCATTAGGAGGCATCTAATGCTTGTTCATTGAGTGACTACGTAAAAGAGAAGACCGTTTATTTCAAAGCCATAGTAAGTAAATTATTTCCCCCCAATACCACAGAGCCATCCTTCCTATACTGCTCACGGCTCTGAGGAAAGGAGGGGAATTTGGTTCCCAGCTCACCTTGGTTCTTACATAATGTTAGTACCAGTTCATTCTAGTTCAAAACACCCCCTGTGGCAGCATCTCAGGATCCTGGCTTCTGAGGCTCTGCTGCTGGGCTATCAGCAACATCCAGCCTGGATCCTAGGGTTGATTGATCCTTGAACAACTTCTCTCACAGGCTTGTTTTAAAGATGAGATGAGATAATGAGTGGCAGAATGCTTTGCAAACTATAAAGTTGTGCATCCAAGTTCTTAATTTGAGGAAGTTTTTGGCATGCTCAGAGTACCACCACCCCACACCGAGGGATTTCTTTAAAACCTCTGGAGTCGGGCTGTCTTCCCAGCCCAGGCTCTGTCTCAGGGAACAGTGTGTTCCCTGGGGAAGGAGACCCACAGAGCACCAATCTGATGGGGGCCATCCTACCTGGACAGCTTCCCTCCAGCCTGTCAGGCTGCTGGCCAGCGGCAAACATGTGGAGCTGATGTGAAGCAGGCCTGGCCTCCTGTGGGAGCCGGTCAGCCCGCAGGGACCATCTGTCTTTAGTCCTGGGATCCTCAGGGGCTGGACTGTGTCCCTGGAAAGGAGAGGTCTGGAGCTCTGTGGTGGATATCATGCACACATCTGGGTCAGGCTGGCCTGACAGGGCCGTGGCTCCTTAATAGCAAGGGGTGGACTTTGTCTAACCAGGAGAGAAGGAGAAAAGATGAAAACTACTGAGATCCTGGAGCTTATTCTGCAACAAGGGCTTAGTAACTACGGCCCTGATTTGATCGCACACTGGTCCAGAGGAATAAGCTCTGAATTCAGTCTGAAAGATCTGAGTTTGAGTCCTGACATAGTAATAATAACTAAGATTTAAGGTTTGCAAAAGGTTTTACATGTATTCTCTTTCTCGAACTTCACAACAATTCTGGGAGATAGCTGCTATTATTTATTATCAGCCTAATTTTACAGATGAGACAACTGAGATGCAGGGAGGTAAAGTCACTTGTCCAGGGTTATACAGCTAGTAAGTATCTGGTGTAGGATTTGAATTCAAGTCTTCCCAAATCTGAATCCAGCACCTAACTGCCTGACTTGGCAGACTATGCGCGACGTCACCTTGAACAAGTCACTTAGATTAGACTCAGTGTACCAAGTGAGGTCCCTACTAGATCTGTTGTATATAAGAATGAAGTGATTGAATAAATCAGTAGGTTGCCCCGCTCCACTTACAATAATTGATAAGATGCGCAATCTTAATCACAGACTTTAGACCAAGGGTGAAAAGTGTCTGAAGGCCATTAGGTAAAGTACAATGACTCCTGGAAGTCTCCTCCAATCGGTAAACAGATTTTGTCATGTCCTTTGGGTCATGTCCTATATAAAAGTATTTAGTTGGCTAAAATCCTTAAGTTCTGGAGGATGGCAAGCCAGGACACCCCTGAAGAGCAATTGTTTGAAGGAAAAAGAGAGGCCTTGATTTTGGCCTTGACTTGCGTATCTCTGCCTTTCCTCGCCTTTGGCTGAAGGAGGACCTTGTGAGTCTTGAAGGGTTTAGAGGATGTTGGGCTTTCTATCAGGGCCCTAAGGGTACCTGTGGATCTGCCGATGGCAGAATCTGCATTGGGAACCAAGGAGAGACTAGACATAAAACCACGAGTCCACAAAGAACCCATCAAAGAAATGATATTATGCTTATTGACAACTTCTTGAGCACCCTGTGAATGGAAGAAAAGTACTTCCAGCCACTAGGAGTTGTGAGTTACCCTCTAAGCTTGAGTCTACTTTCCTCTGGATTCTTGTGAGATAGTTTCACAGGATCCTGGGGGTTGTTTTGTACCAATTGTTCTTAGTGTTGACACCTTAATAAATACCTTTTCTAAAAATTTCCTATGGCTGAGTGACTACATTGATTTTCAATTAATAATCCTAGGAGGAGACACACCAGTGGGGGCTTGAGCTGAAAGCATTAGGGAATCACCCCTGACTTCTTAGGACCACATCATCCTAAGAAGGAGATGTAGCTTTGCTCTGGGACCCACAACTCATCCATTAGAGTGAGAACTGGGATAACAATCCTCAGAGTTTATACAGGATACGTGTAAATCCCACTATCTTATGTTCCCATCATGGCCAATGGTAATGAAAAGATCACTGCTTTTGGAGCTAGCTATAATGTAATGCCCAGCACACCATGTCCAATAGAAAACAGTCCCCAATGAGAGTAGGTCCAGGGGAAACAGGGTGATGATGTTATCAGAAGATATTGGGGGCCCTGTAGTGTTCGATGCATGAGCTGCCCCTCCACGCATGCACACCAGCCATGAATGTTCCCTATGTGTGTGGCTCTCCACATGGATGCCCACACAGAACCTGGCATATTGTAAACCTGGCTTAATAAATATTTCTTGATTTTCCCTGTTCAAATGTGCTCCCTAATCCCTAAGTGTCTCCATTCTTCCCATTGATGCTATGAGATTTCATGGGATGTTATGAGTCTCTATATTCTTACTTTCTGTTTAAGTAAATTCCTTTGCTTTGAACAAATTATGTTCTTTGAATAACTGGTAAAAATAAATATCTTGATGGGGATCAATACAATTTTCTATAGATGTGGGCCCACAGAATACCTTGAAGCAGGGATAGCTTTTCCTGGGACTCTACGTGGGAAGCAGGGGGATCCTACACTTTGCATTCATTATCTCATATGACCTTCAGGGAAATCCTGGTGGGGGGGGAGGTGGATGTAGTAAAAGTCTTTTTCTCCACATTTTAAAGGTGAAAAACCTGGAATTTAGAGAAAGGGAATGACTTGATCAGTATCACATGGCCATTCTGATGACCTGCTAGGGAAGATGGGGAGAGTTAGAATAAGGTGAAGAGGTTAGGTTTGGGACCATGTCTTCAGAAGTCTCCTCAAAGTAGGATTCCCTTTGACGTCTTTTCAGACACCATCCTCCCGGATCCAGGGGGGTGCTGGTGGTGGAGGGGAGCTAATTCTTCTACCTAGGATTTGGGAAACACACCAGCAGCTCCCTTTAGACCAAGGAGCTGGGTTGTGTTTCAGACTGGGCCACCATTGAGGTCACACTGAGGTCTGGGGAACGGCAGAGTCAGACGGGTGTTTCACAAGGACAGGAGCCCCTGGGGCAAGGGGGTGTGGGAGCTGTTAGAGGCCCAAACATCTGTCTTGAACATCTGTTTCCTCTTATGCCCAGTTCTGCGGGCTGGCCTCCAATTATCCTCCTATGTTCCATGCATACTCCTCCCACTCCCCTCCCCTCAATAAAGCCATTGCGAAATAGGGCTACATGGGCCAGCACTCCAGGCTTCACGGGACTTGGCACCTGCCAGTATTCCCCAGTGCGGATGAACAAGGACAACAACACGGCCTGTTTGGCGTCCCCTGGTTCTCCTCCCCTGACCCTTCCCCTCTGCCCCTGCTTCCTGAGCCCTCCTAGGATGCTCATCAGAACCGGCATCTCTCCTCTTGTCATTGGCCCGTTACACATTCAAGAGATAAGGCTGAAAAACATCATTCAAGGAGGTTCAAATTGGAAGGAGGGAAGGATCACTTAGTCCAGTTTCCTAATTTTGCAGTTAGAAGCTGCAGGAGATAGAGTACTGGGGCTGGAGTCAGAAGATCTGAGTTCAAATACAGCCACAGACATCTGCTAGCTGTGTGACTCTGGGCAAGTCACTGCACCTGATTGACTCAGTTTCCTGATCTGTAAAATAAGGATCAAATCAGGTAATAATTATAAAGTAATTAGCACAGTGCTGGAACATAGAAAGTAACATATTAATTTAGGTGCCATTATTACCATCACATCTAGAAGGAGAAACTGAGGCCCAGAGGAAGGGAATCACTCACCTGAGGTCACGCAGAAGTTAAGCCGCAGATCCAATGGTAAGACTCGAATGTAGGACTTCTGGTCCAAATCCAGCGGTTTTCACAACAGCCCAGCTCACCTGTCTGGCCTGATCTCTGAGGCCCTCCAAGGAAAGAGCGTCTCTGCCCAGTCAGACTTTGCCCTTACTCTGCTGCAGCACAGACCAGATGGGCTCTCAGCAGTGCCTGGAGGAATGGGGAGAGGCTGCCCTGAGCCATCCACAAGCCCTTTATCAGATAGCACACCACCCAGGTTTGGGAGATGACTGGTGAGTAGAGGGGATCAGCCAGTGACCAGGTGGGTTGAGGTTAGGCCTTGGGCCTTGGACCAAGCTCTGGGATCACTGTGTGGCCAGGATTGGAGCTCCATCTATGGTCAAGTTCAGGGCTCAGCCTGTGGCCAAAGTCAGGACTCATTCTGTTACCAGGGTCAAGATTAGGTCTATGGCCAAGATCAGGGCTCAGTCTGTGGCCGGGATTGGAGTTCAGTCTGAGAAGAGAATTAGGGCTCAGTCTGTGATCAGACAGAGGGTTTTAGCCTCTTGCTGGGAAAGAGCATTTTTCTCTGTGTGAGGCCACCAGAAACCTGCAGTCTTGGTCTCATTATAGCACCGTGAACCAGTTTCTTGGCAAATGGATCCAGGCTGTGCTGTATCAACACAACCTAGAGTGGTACTTTAAATTCTGCGCATTTTAGCAAAGTTCTGCAAACTTCTCCCACCTTTCAAATCTCCCCAGTCCTAATCCCCAGAAATGCCTTTTCTCTGTGCCCTAAGATGGGAGTGGGGGTGGGGAGGAGGTAAAGAGCATGAGGTTCAGGTCATTTCATAGGGTCTGCTTGGGCAGTCCTCCCCCAGACCCCAAGACCTCCATGTGGTGCCTTTCCTCCCATCTTCACAGGGAAGCTACGAGGGGGTCCTGGAGCTCAGCGTGGCTCAGCCCAGCCCAGGCTTGGCCTCAGCCCTGGCCAAGATGTCTGGCAGCTGTGTTTACTCAGAGCCTTCCAAGGAGCGTTCCTGCCCTTGTCTGCCGAACCCTGCTCCCCAGCTCCTATCCAAAGGAAGCTATGTTTCAACAAATCCATTTCACTGCTAATGGATGCCCTCCTCCTTCCTGCTCACCCTCTTTCCCCCACCCCACATCCAAATACTTTTTTACATGCTGCCCTAAAGTATGAGTTCACTGGTTTTCTTGTCTCATACGAGGCAGCAAGTGAGAGGTAGGTGAGGGCAGCAGTAGGACCTCCAAACTGGGAAAGATGAGGCTGACTTCTCTGCCTTGGGGAATAATAATTACTCAGATGAACCTGATATTCTAAGTTGGGACAGGTCATAAACATTAGTTCAACCCCCTCATTTTACAGAGAAGCACACTGAGGCTTAAGCGATGTGACTTGCCCAAGGTCACACAGCTGGAATCAGAATCTCAGTCCAGTGCCCCTTCCCATGCAATATTCTGCCTCTCAAATATAATAGCCTCAGGCATTTAGACCGGGTTTTTAAACTCTTTTGTCTCCACAGCAAACCTTTGTACCTTCAAAGGTACAAAGCTGTTATTTATTTATTTTTTTTAGTATCTATTCTCATATTCTTTAGGCCACACTGCCTGTCACTGGGAACTGAGTGGAGTCATAAAGATGAATGATATTACCTGGGGCCCAGCCCAAGAGTCTTTCCATCCCTTGGTTCTATGCAGACTGGAAGAGCCTGGGACTGTTTTTTTGTTTTGTTTTGTTTTTTGCTAGGATCAGCCCTTAGTCTGGGTAACTGTAAATCATTTCTAATTTATCATAGGGCCTTTTGGGCTAGGATGGGACGGTGGCTGCTCATTCCATATAATAATAAAGATATCGATACTATTGACATTTATACAGCATTTTATGGTTTACACAGCTCTTATGTCATCTCATCTAATCCTCAAAACAGCCCTATGAGCCTCCCTTCAGGTACCACTTTGCCCATTTTATAGAGGACAAAACAGACATTGTTAGAAATGAAGAGTCAGGGTTTTGTTTTTTTTTGTCTTTTTGAAGAGGGGAAGACAGGGCAACTAGGGGTAAGTGCCTTGCCCAGGGTCACACAACTAGTAAGTGTTGTCTGAGGCTGGATTTGAACTCAGATCCTCCTGACTCCAGGGTTGGTACTCTATTCACTAAGCCATGTAGCTGCCAACTGAAGAGTCAGTTTTTAAGTGGGAGAGCTAAGTCTCAGGACTATGAATCCAGAACTTAGTTCCCTTTACCAGGCTCTGTCTGAGACTCATCTGCCCCACCCCACACTCTAGGTAAAGAAACATTCTCTGAGAGTTCAAAGAATGAGAGGAATTCAAGGTTGGGGTGAAGATGAAGAATGTATGTAGGCAAAACATGATCAGAGAGAAGCATTTATGGCATTCTAAGCTATGGGTTCTGACAGTGACTAATCTGGCCCCCATTGCCTGAAGGTCAGTTGTTACGTTTCACCTTGTCCCAGAGTTCTCTGATACCTTTAGGAGGTTGAGTGGGTTTCTAACCTCGGCCATTGGCTCAAGCTCCCATCAATTGTGCTCCCCAATTGTAAGGGTCCAAGCACTCAAATTCCATTTAACCACTTAATAGTCAGATTAGTTTTTACAAAAGAATGTTCACTTCAAAGTTACAGCAAGAACAAACCGACCCCCTAATACCTGGGGATATAATCTCTCTACCTACTTTGTCCTCTGGGAAGAAGGGGGAATTGGGCTCATAGCTTAACTTAGTTCCTACATAGTATTATTCTCACCAAGTCCCAAGCCCCCTGAGCTTGTGTCTCAGGACCCTGATTTATCAAGGGCTGGAATCCTAGACTTCAGATTCTCTGGGTTAAGGAACTCTATCACTTGCCTCTTGTAGCAGCAACCCTATGGGCATACCCAGGATGACTGCCAGAACAGGTTCTTAGGTGTACTTTTCTAGGAAAGATAGCTCTTCAAGGGGTCAAAAATCTTTTTTTTACATTCATTAGTTCAGGGGGAAAAATCAGCACCCTGAACTTCAGAGAAAATCCAAAGAAAATAGAGAAAATACAAGCAGAGAAATAAAGACCAACAGACAGGGCTTCTAATTGTCTGAGAAATTAGCACAGATCAACAGACAGATCCAACTGTCTGACCAAGGCAATACATACATAGTTACGAGAGAGAGAAGCACCAGCATCTGAGTTTTTCAAAGCTGGGGGACTCCTTAATGGCTACCCAGAGTCTCATCTGTTCAGATCACAAGAACACTCTTCCAGTGAGTGATCCCCAAAGCAAAATGCTAACCTCAGAATGTATATATACACTTCTCTGCTCAGTGCTTAATTAGAAATGAACAAAAGGTGTGAAAATCTTCCTACTAGCAAGCCTCCCCTAAGCAAGCTTCCCTAAATGAGCTTCACATGGGGCCCATTAATGGGCTGGAAGATCTTATATCCCATTAACATTACATCCCTCCAAATGAAAAGGACAAATTAAACCAAAATCCCAAGTCCATTTCTCCAGGCCACAGGTCCTAAGGAGATGGGGAAAGCGGTCCTTCCCAAATTCCTGTATGGTGCCCATAGACATAATACCTTTAACCCTGGATGCCCCTGGGAGGGGGGAGAGAGAAACACAGAGAGGACAGTAGAGAAACAGAGAGACAGTAAGAGACAGAGACAGAGAGAGAAAAACAAAGACTTGTTTTGTCTGTCTGATAATTTTAAAGAAACAGGCATTTTTGGATATGTAGACAATGGAAAAAGGCAATGTCATAAGTCAACATAGGACATCCTCTCCCAGAAGCAGACCCTTAGAGCCTTCAGTGAGTGTGTCTTCATCTTAAATGATCTGGGAATGCACCAAAGCCACATTATAATCTTTCCTCGTAGTTTCCATCTCTAGTAAATAGATAGGGATATATTTTGAACACAGTCCTCATGTCCCAACTCAGAATAATCCCCAGGGGTCTCTGAGGAGACATAAACAATGCCCTTTCACTTGCTTCCTTAATACCACACAGGAGTCTCAACACAGTCAACATTGCCCCATCATATATAGTCCCATGTGTACAGACAAAAATCACAATTATCCATTTACATAGCTCTGAAAGACTCTTCAAACAAGGACTGCACAAAGTCTGCATTACAGGATGATGATGAGATTTATACTACACTTGTCTCAATGGGTGTCTGAGGTATTGATATTGGTCATGGTAGAGGAGAAAGTTGATTAGCTTGAGAACCAGGGTGTTTTTTTTTCTTTTTGTGGAGAGAAGGATTGGAGTTGAGAGGAATATTGTGAACCAGGTCCTAAACTCCTTGAGAAGAGAGAGACTGGCTTAGACTCTTGTAGATAAAAAACCGTTATTGTTATAGACAGACATAGTGAGTAAGGGAGGCTGGTGACCGTGACAGTGAGTACCAAAAAATACTCCAATTCCTCCTTCTGTACTAATGTTTGGGGGGGGGGAGGGGAGAAGGACCATGAGAAAGAATGTCTAACTCTATGGAATGTACGCAGGGATACACATAATATGGCAAATGGGAGGTAAAGAAATCTAGACTGAAGGGAAGTTTGTTAGCGATGGAACAGGGAATGGAAGTGAAAGACAGAAAGAAAAGACCAATCAACACCAAAATGTTTATAACAGATATATATGTGTGTGTGTGTATAATATACATATAAATATGTATTAATTTGTGTGTTAACATATACATACACATAGGTAGATACCTATAGATAGAAAATTGTGTGTGTGCATGTGTATTAACAAAGCACTGATACCAAGGTAGGTTTCCATTGATCAGGGAACAGCTAAACAAACTGTGGTGGATCATGAGTCGTGTGTCAGAAGAAGTGATAAATATGAAGAATCCAGGAAGATTGGAATGAATACAGCATGAGGTGAGCAGATCCCAGAAAATGATTTACACAGAACTTGGACTTGGAGTCCCCCTAAAAGGAACCAGATTAAAATGTAACTGAGAAATGTTTAACAAAAAAATAAATCAAAATACGACATAGATAATGCTGGTTTCTGGTTTTCTAAGGCAAATATGGGGGCCTTAGGGATCCTTTCCCATTTGTTTGACTCCACTGGTTTTACACAGTGCCCACAGTCTCTCTCTTCTCTTTCCCTCAAATAAGTTTACCGAAGGTTCAACTTACTCTAAATGTCAGTATCCAGTCAATACTTTAGTTCCAAAGCTCTAATCAAGGGTTTTCTTGGCATGTAGTAGTCACTTAATAAATACTCGTTCCCTTTCCCCCTTTACTAAGCAGCGAGGGGACATAGTTAAAAGAAAAAAACACTTAATAACAAAGCAATAGCATGGTAAAGAAAACCAAACCTGGCACATGCTAGCCCATAAATACACGTAACATCAATGGGAAGAGGAGACATATTTGGGGAAGGTACCTGATGCTGCAGAGTCCTGGATATTTTCTATTAATCTTTCTATGCAGCTCCTGTCCCTTCTGGTCTATGGTGGCACACTATCCCCTGTGGCTATGTAGTCTCTACTGGGTGTGTGGGTATGACATGTTGCCTTGACCTGGCATTGCTGCTCTCATACCTCTGATACCCAGCATTGCTCAGCTGGTCCTAGGGTGTAACGCCTCCATCAGTCATAAACTTGTGGAGTTCCTTTGTTTTTAGCATCAGCTGGAATCCTCTCCTGGATGCTACTCTTCCTCATAGGAGGACTGGCCTATGTCACTGTTCTCTGAGCTTGAATCCCAAAGGCTACAAGTCTGTTGGGGAAACATAAGCTTTAACAAAAAAATAGTTACTAAGGAAGACACGCACACACACACACACACACACACACACACACACAACTCATACCCTCCAATGGCTTTCTCCTGTAATGAAGTCTGTTTCCTTGAGCCTTGACTGAAATGTGACTTTTTTCTCCAGAAGGATATTTCTTACCCCAGGCTGTGCACACTCCTGCACAGAAAGAACCACTCCCATTAACTAATGACTTCAGTCTTAAATTTATCTTTTCGTTTGTTTTTCCTGACTTAAGTTTAGAGTAGTCTAGATTTGTGTCACTCTAAGCTCTGGCTTTTCCTTGCCTTGTGTGCTCAAGTGAGGAGACAAGGACTAAGGCCTCAGGCCTCTCAGGGGAGAGAAGCTTCAATCCTTTATCATCTTCCCCACTAAATAAGGGGTTAATGCTACTGGGAAGCACATGGTCCTGTTGCCATTTTATTTTCTCTCATTGTTTTATCTAATCTTCCTGCTTTTAAGTGAAGTAGACTGGAGATGGTTATGACCTTGTAGGCTTTGAAAGGTCGGGAGAGTGAGCCATCAGAAGTTTAGGAGGGAGAGAAGTGAAAAGAGAGAAGTCCCAATTGACCTATCTGGTCCAGTCAAGCAGAAGCAGAGATTCAGACTCCTCTCTACGTCTACCATGTTGAATTGGAAGTTAATTTGGTAGAGCAGATGCTATGAAGGAATTATGTCAAGCTGAGCACACTCTCCTCCCAGGGACCAAGATGGACAGTGTGTCCCCTGTGTTGGCAGTAGAGGAGAAGGCTCATACTTCTATTCTTGCTATGCTGGGGAAGTAAATGTTCCTGTGGAAAAACTTTAAAAAAAAACCCTAACAGAACAACAAAACCCTTGTGGCACTCAAGGCTCCCAGTCAGCATCCGTTTTTTTTTTTAATCAACTCGTTTATTTAACTTATATGTAAATACATCTTGTGAAATTCCAGGCTGGATGAATCAGAAACTGGAATTAAGGTTTCCTGGAATCTTAGATAATGCAGACAATGCTACTCTGATGGCATAAAGTGAACAGGAATAAAGAAGCTTCTGGATGAGGGTGAGAGAGGAGAGTGTAAAAGTTGGCTTGAAGCTATATGTATATAATATAGAAAATATATTCTATATAATATATATGATAATGATTTTATATTATATATAAACCCCAAACAACTAAGATCTTGGCAACTGGCCCCATCACTTCCTGGCAAATAGAGGGAGAAGAAATGGAAGCAGTGTCAGATTTTATATTCCTGGGCTCAAAGATCACTGCAAACAGAGACTGTAGCCATGAAATTAAAAGATGCTTGCTCCTCAGAAGAAAAGCTATGGCAAATCTGGAGAGCATACTAAAAAGGAGAGACCACCTTGCCAACAAGGTCTGTATTATAGTCAAAACTATGGTTTTTCTCATAGCAATGTACGACTTTATGAGGAAAGTTGAGTGCCATAGATAGATGCTTTCAAATTGTGGTTTGAGAGTCCCTTGGGCAGCAAGGAGATCAGATCAGTCAATACTTAAAGAAATTAATTCAGACTACTCACTGGAAGGTCAAAGCTAAAGCTTAAATACTTTGACCACATAATGAAAAGATGGAACTCATTCGAAAAGACCCTGTCATTGAGAAACATTGAAGGCAAAAGGAAAAGGGGATGGCAGAGGATGAGACAGATAGACTGTGTCATCGAAACAATCAGCATCCATTTTAGAGGCTCTTCTTCCAACAGACTAAGAGCTTTAGGGACTCTGGGGCCTTCATTTTTCAATTCCCAAATTACTTTGGTCTTTCATGCAAATGAGTAAGAAGAGTAAAAGTTTCCAGAAGAGACAAAAAGAACCCAAGAGGCAAAGTCATTGTCTTCCTCTTGTCTTTATTGTTTATTTGTGACCAGCAACAAGTATGCTTTACCTGTGTGTGTGTGTGCATGTGTGCGCCTGGCAACAACCTGCTTAACTACATTTATATTCCCATCTTGTCACGTAAGACTCTACTCATAACAGATGTTTAATGACTATATGCTGAGTTAGGTTGAAGATAGAAGAGAGAGAGGGGGCAGGAGAGAGGAAGAGAAGGGAAGAGAGAGGGGGAGAGAGAGAGAGAGAGAGAGAGAGAGAGAGAGAGAGAGAGAGAGAGAGAGAAGTATATAGATAGATGGAGAAAGAGAGGTATAGATAAAAAGAGAGCAATAGAGAGATAGATAAAAGAGAGATATAGATAGATAAAAAGAGAGATAGATAAAATACATTATAGATAGTAAATAATGCATAATAGAAGATAGAGATGATATATGGATAGATAGAAGGTACATAGAAAATAGATGGTAGACTATAGATGATAGAAGGTAGGTGATAGTAGATGACACATAGAAAATAAATCATAGATAATTGATGATAGGAGATGGACCAAAGATTATAGATGCCAGATGATAGAATCTAGAGAATAGATGTATGATAGATGATAAATAGAAGATAGAGAGATGACAGATAGACAGTGATAGACAGATATATGGATAGATGGATAGTTATCATCCCCATAACTCAACTGTAGCTTCTTGATGATGAAGCACATACCCCTTTCACCCCAATATCTCCTTTAGCACTAAGTCCAGGCAGTGTGGTTTCCTATAACTTGATGTTGTCCACATAGAACAAGAGATTAATGGAGTATTTTTGTTTAACTTCCCTTTTAACTTGAGGGCAATACTTAGTTCTACTTAGACAAGATCACAATGGTTATTTAAGGCTAGAGTGAATCATAGTGGGCTTAAACTGTCTCCTTGAAAAGTATCATTTTGTATCAGTTGTTCTTGATGTTACAGTCTTGGTGGTGCATCTTAAGGAGAAAACAATTTTCCATTTAGATATCAAAAACTCCAAGTCAGTGGTTCTCATCCTTCCTAATGCTGCAACCCTTTAATACTCATATGTGGGTGTATTTGCATGTGGATGGACTCACCTGGAGACAGATAGAGGAGCAGTATCTTGGTTCCTAAGACCATCAGAAATATGTGTTTTCTGATGGTTTTAGGAGACCCCTGTGATCCCTGTGAAAGGGTCGTTCGACCCCCAAAGGAGTTGCAACCCACAGGTTGAGAACCACTGCTCTAAAGTTCTTACTATACCTGCGTCTCTGCATGTTTATAGCACATGATGTAACCTGAAGTATGGAACTGAGTCAAAGGCTTAGCAATAATCAATAAAGACTGTAAATATTATGGTAGTTTGTCCAGTCATTACTGAATCAATAAATTATCTTTTTACCCCAGGACTTTTGGGCAGAACCTTTTTGCTCCACGGCTAGTATATGGATATATGTGTATGTGTGTGTGCATGTGTGTATGTGTATTTATGAATGTATCCTCAGATATGTACATACATGTGTGTATATACACATGCACATATATTGACACATCACATGTAAATTGTGTGTGCATATGGATAACTTTCACATAAATGTTTATCATTTTGGGGGGGAGGGGACAAGCTACAAATGCCTTGTATGGAATACATCAAGAAATGATTGACCTCTGTTTGGAAGGCTCGTTGGTATTCTCATCTCTCAGTAATAGATACATGATGCTTTTTGATAAAACTGGAATCCTGAGGGAAGCTGGATGAGGGCTTTATTAGTCATTTACTGGCCACCATGAAAAAGTCTGAGTCCATAATTATGAAGGCTGTCCATCCCCACTACTGACCAGAGAAATGAATGTTTAGTCACCCCTCTGGAAGTCACAGCCCTGTCATTCATTACGTTAATGATATAATGCTAGACGACGATGAAGACAATTCATCATGTCATGACACAGGTTTTCCACTTGTCATTTGATCAAACTTGCATTTTCATTGTGTTGGGCTTATGACAAAAGAGAAAACCAGAAGTTGTCCCCATCCACCTTCTCTGAGTGTTCCCTCTCTCCTCTAATGATCTTTACTTCTCATATAGCTCTATTTTGTGATTGATGTTGCATAGTTTATTCGTTCTTTTTGTTGCTTTGACTCGGTGTCACTTTGACCTTTATAAAAAAAATTAACAAGCATTAATTTTTTTCTCCCTCCCCTTATTCCTACCTCTCATTATTGGTAGAAAAATGTAAAACAAAACCATTATAACAAAAATACGTAGTCAAACAAAACAAATCTCTACATTGACCACGTCTGAAAAAAATCTGTATGTCTCATTCTACATTCTGATTCCATCACCTCTCAGAAAGTGAGTGGTCTGTTTCATCTTCATTCTTCTGGACTCCTGCTTTATCATTACATTGACCAAGGTTCTAAAGTCTTTAAAAGTTGTTTTTCTCTAGAGTGTTATTATTATATAAATTGTTATAGTTCCACTCATGTCACTCTGCATCAATTCACAAAGGTCTCCCCAATTTCCTCTGAAATTGGCCTTTTCATAATTTCTTATGGCGCAATAATATTGCTGTACATTCATAATTTGTTTAGCCATTCCCCAATAAGACATCTCCTTAATTTATACTTTTTTTCTACCACAAAAAGACCTGTAATAAATACTTTTTGTGTGAATGGGTCCTTTGCTTCCTTCTTTGGGGAGTAGGGGGTATAGTTGGGTAAGAGGATACACCCAGCTTGGTAACTTTCTTGGCATAGCTCCAAACCACTTTCCAGAACTCACAGGTCCACCAGCAGTTCACTTTTGTGCCTGTTTTCCCATAGTCTCTCCAACATTTGCCATTTTCCTCTTTTGTCACTTTTGCCAGTCTGATAGGTGAGAGCTAGAACCTTTGTACTTCTCCGATTATTAGCAATTTAGAACATTTTTTCATATGATTGTTTAATATATCATTTTTTATCTTTAAAATTTTATTGACTATCACACAGGTGGATTAAAAAGTGCTTTTTATAAGTTAATATGAGTATTTGGATGTAAATTCATCCTTTGCAAGCATCCTTCATATAGATGATGGGACAACAGGATGT
>CM053599.1:73067612-73127955 GCA_028646575.1 Pseudocheirus occidentalis
CCTTGCCCTGGGAGCAGTTTGGCCGGACCCGCTCTTCTCCTCCCCAGTTAGCAAAATCCACTAACCTTTCTCTTAGCCTTTTTTTCTTCTGGCCTGATAAATGTGGTAACTCTGCCTCCAGTGCAGCCAATCTGCTCTCCTATAGTCGTGGCTCCCCACCCGATGCCCCAGGGCCTGAGCCCGCCCCAGGTTTCTGCAGGGGCTCCCAGACTGCTGCAAAGAGCCCCACCTGCTGTGCTGCCTGTAGCAACAGATGTGCTTTCTGTCTTGTGGAGAGTTTTGGAGCTTGAAAATCTGTTTAGAGTCCCATTTTATGAGTTTTTTAGCGTGTTTGTGTGGGAGCTGTGGTGCTTTGCTGCTTCTATGCCGCCATCTTGGCTCCGCCCCCCCGAGCATAATTTTCATCATCTTAAAAAATAGGAGTTGGACTAGATGACATCACCTGCAATTGTTTTTAGCTCTGAATCCTGTCATTCTATGAACCCTTGGTAAAACTGGAGTGGAGTGTTTATTTGGGTCTGAGATCTCTAGTGTAAAATAGACATCATTCTCATAAGTGCCATTATAATCATCATCATCATCGTCATTTCTCCTAGGCTACAAATGAGAAACGTGAGCCCCAGAAGGGGATGGGAGTCCCCGAAGTCACACAATGTGCTGCTCTCTAAACTAGAACTGGAACCAGGCGTCCTGCTGGTGTCGGCCAGTGACCAGAGTCAGAGCTTAGTCTTCCAGGTACCGGGATCAGGTACCTGGATCAGGACCAGGCTTCAGCTAGGTTTAGGGCTCACTTTATGCCTGGGGTCAGCTGATATCTCAATGACCTCTGTAGGTCACTCTCATTCAAATAGGCTGTCCTTTTCTGATCCGGCCAGAAGCATTCTCAGGAGCCCCAGCTGAATAGCCAACGTCTCAGGGCCATGCTGCGTCTAAGGGCAAAGTTCCTTCTCAGATTTCTCCAGTGCGTTCAGGGTCATTTCCTGCTACCAATGGCAGCTTCTGCTCCCAGCAGAGGGATGGAGTCTGGGTTTAGTTCTAGGCCTTGGGAAAGCAAGCAAACATGCCTGTCTGTTTCTGGTCCTTGGAGGAGCCCCAGAGGCAGTCATTCATTCAGGCTGACCACGCCTTTGGCAGGTAGCCCTGCACAGAGAGCCAGGGCTGCAGCCCCACTAGATGCCAAAGCCCTCTTGAACCGGGGGTCGGGGCCAGCCAGCCAGAACGAGGACAAGGTCATGGCGAGGTCAGCACCATGTAGTTCCTCCACTTGGCAGACGTGAGCTTGGAGCTATTCCCCACATGTCAGCTGGCCTGGCTGCTTGGTGGGAAAACAACTGGCCCATCCCCTTGCCTCAGTCATGAATCCTCAGAAAGAGAGGGAGGCTGGTTCCATCTCAACTTCCCCACCTGCTGAACCAAGGGAAGGTTCACTGGCTCCCTGGCCTTGGACCTCACCTTCAAAGGAAATTCCACCACTTTTCTTGGACATCCAGGCCAGGTCTCACATCAAGAAGCTTTTGTCAAATTCTGACTTAAATCTCCCCATCTCCCTCCCTCTCACCTCGCTCTGCCCCATCATCACCACACGGCCCCTCCTTCTCCCACCTCCCAGTGTTTAAGACATGACCGGTCTCAAGCACCAGAGTGTGAATCCTCATCTTCCTCCTCACCAACGCTACAACCTTGGGCAACTACTCTGAACTTCAGTTTCTTCTTCTATAAAATGAGGGGATTGTATTTCCCAGTGGTTAGAACATGACAAGCATTTAATAAACATTTGCTGACTAACTGATTAGATGATCTCTAAAGTTCCTTCTTGTCCTAAATCTTACCAAAAAACCCCACTTTCCTGCTTACCTCCTTCTCCCAATCCTCCTCCCTCATTCAGACCTTCATTCCCCCAACAACAGCCTCCCAATGCACCAAATGTAAGGACATCCTTAGCCAGCCAACAAGAGAAGCCGTCTGCTAGTGCTACCACATGACTATAGCTATCACCCCGCTGCTACCATCACTACTACTACCACAGCAACTCCAGCTGCTGCTGCTTCTGATACAATTCACACAGTGTCATCTACAAAGACCGTGTGGGATCTTTCTGCCATTCAAATTCTGGGATGGGTAACCTTCGTGATGGTAGCCAAAACCTTTCATAAGTATGTGAAGCAGTGAGGGTGCTGAGTTGGAAGCCAAGGGCTCCAACTGCAGATTTTAGCTCTGAAACTTTCTCCCTTGGGAACCTTGCTCAAGCTACGACCCCTCTGGGTCTCAGTCTCTTTATTTGTAAAATGAGAAGGATTGGACTAGATGGTTTCAAAGGTTTTCTCCATCCAGGGTTGTGCCAGTAAAGGTTTAACAACCAGCTCCCCCCAAAAGCATAATACACTTTCAAGTTTAATCTGAATTATTTGCATTTCCCCATCATTTTCTCAAGACAAGACAACCAACAAAACAATAAATCAAACCCTGATTTGTGATGATTTCAGACTCGTAAATGCTCACACTGAAAAGTAATTGGTATGGGCTGGCTCCAACATATCCCTGCTTCCATCTCTAAATCTACTGGCCAAGACGTGAAAAATGAAAGAAATTAGCATAGGAAAATAACTTTCTGAGGTTGTTTTTAACTGCAAAACCAGATGCACTTAAAAACCCCTATCTCCCAAAGGGCCTACCAACAGAAGTGCCTTGAGGTCTACAAGGACCTTAATTTGGACTCGCTGGCTTTACATCTTGATTGATGCGCTGTTACCTAGCTCCATGACTTGGGGAAAGTCTTTTTCCATGCTGGACATTAGTTTCTGTTTCACATGCAGGCATGAAGGAATACCCCTTGATACAAGGAAGAGAACTGGTGAGTGCTACAAGACTTCTCAAATCTTGGAATAGGACGGGCCGACCTTAGAGGACCCTCTAGGTAGGAGGTGAGTCATACTAGGCCCACTTCTTACTCAGCGCTGGAAATCCCTACCATAGCCCCTCTGACAAGGCGGGCAGAGGATGGACGGGTCAAGCGCTGCCCGGAGCAGTCAGAGAAGGCTTCTGAGAGGAAGTGGGATATAGACTGGGTCACAAAGGATGGGGAAGATTTGGAGACAGAGAGAGGAAAGTGGGGAACATCTGCAGGGGGTTATGGGTATGAGCTATGAACTAAGGCAAAGAGGGAAATGAGGACATTACAATTACAGCACCTTAATAGTTTGCACTGGGTTTCACATACATTATTTCGTTCAATCCTCACAACCCTATGAATTAGATGCTATTATCAATCCAATTTTACTGATGAGGAAACTGAGGCTGTGAATCATTAAATGACTTGCCCAGGGTCACACTGCTCTTAAATGACTGGTTTTTCTGACCTCAAGTTCAGGGTTCCACTCACTGCTCTGTGGAGCTGAATTTCTCTTCTGCAGTCGGGCAGAAAGGACGACAGGCTCAGATTTGGAAAACAGAGACTGAAGTAGGTAACAGAGAGGGTCTGAGACCCATGAGGGCAGGGCTGTAGACCAAGGCACCGAGAAGGCAGAATCAGAGGACAAATGGAGGCATCCAGTAACCCAATTTAAATTCAATTCAGTAGTCAGCAAGCAAATTAAATGCCTATTCTGTGCAGATCCCAGAGGGAGATACAAGGCTAGATGACAGGACACAGTCCTAGCTTCCAGGGAGAAAGAGCCTAAAGGAGAGTAAGGCACAGAGAGCTAAGTCTCAGCATTACATGATGAGCCCAGGAGAGACAGTCAAAGTGTTCCTGGAGGTCGAATGGAGGAAGACTATTTGTAAAGTCTCAGGGGATGAAGATGTTCTCTGAAGTTCCTTCCAGCTTGAGGTCTGGGAGCCCATGAGCCTGTGAGCCTCCGGAGAGGGTGGCCCATTTTCCAGCCTGCCTCCTGCGGCTGGCTCCGGCATGTTGTCTCTGCAGCTGGGTGGTCTGCTCTGGAGTGGAGGATGTAAAGCATCAGGAGCCAGCGTTGCTACCAGGAACCAAACCATATGACCTCATGCTCACCACGTAGTGGGGTTCTGTAGGATATGCAGAGGATCTTGCCAGAGGTCCTCCAGGTCAAAGCTTGGTGTGGTGTTTCACAGCATCATAGGATTTAGAGCTGGAAAGAGCCCTTGACATCCTTATGTCCAATCCTAGAAACTGAGGCCCAGAATGGAAAGGGAATGGAAGTGGCTTCTCTGTGGTCACTGAAGTAGTAAGAAGCAAAGTTAGGATTCAAACTCAGGTCCTTCAACTCCAAATCCAAGACTTTTCCTAATACCACCTCGTTGGAAATGTTAGAACAAGTCTAGGCTAGACCTTAATGGAAACTCTTTTAGACCAATGAAGTTTGGTTGGTTGATCTAGGTGTTTTGCCAAGTCATTGTCATCCTTTCCTCCTCCTCCTCCTCCTCCTTCTCCTTCTCCTTCTCCTTCTCTTCCTTCTTCTCCTCCTCCTCCTCCTTCTTCTCCTCCTTCTTCTCCTCCTTCTCCTCCTCCTCCTCCTTCTTCTCCTCCTTCTCCTTCTCCTTCTCCTTCTCTTTCTCCTTCTCCTTCTCCTTCTCCTTCTCCTTCTCCTTCTCCTTCTCCTCCTTCTCCTTCTCCTTCTCCTTCTTCTCCTCCTCCCTGGTTCTATACCATTCTGATCAGCATAGGTATTTTGAACTGTTTCATTTCTACCTCGGGTTGGTTCAATCCTCCTTAAGACAGGTTCTCTACTCCTGAGCACTCACCGCATCAGTGCTGAACTTGATAAGGATACCTGATTGACTTTTGTCCTACTGCAATTCAGAACCTCCTCCAGCCTCAGCTTCTGCAGTATCAGGGATTGGAGGCATGTGCCAATACACCCACTCAAGTCTTAATTTAAATCAATCAACCTTGCCACTTCTTACTCTTATGAAGTCCTTCCTTCCATCCAGCTCATTTTTGCTCCAATTAAGATAAAAGATAAAAGCTCTAGGTTGGGGCCTGTGGAGATCCAGGTCAGCTAGATTATGAAGAGTCAAGACTTTCTGATTCCTTTAATATGAGTGTTGGGAGGGATCTCAGAGATAATCTAGCCTGAATCCATCATTATGCAGATTAGGAAATTGAGACCAATTTTCTCACAGATCTAGGAATCTAACCTAGCTCTTTTGACTCCTAATCCAGGAATTAATTTTGACTTCTAACCCAGAAGCTCCTTCCAGTCTCTCAGGTTATCAGTAAAAGATTCATTATATAAATGTATGAGTTTATGCCCAAAGGGCTATAAAACTGTACCCTTTGATCCAGCAGTACCACTGCTATGTCTACATCCTAAAGACACTTTTTCAAAAAGGGGAAAGGACCTATTTGTGCAAAAATATTTATAGCAGTTCTTTTTGTTATAGCTAGGAACTGGAAATCAAAAGGATGTCCATTAATTGGGAATGGTTAAATAAGTTGTGGTATATGGTTGTGATGGAATATTATTTTGCTATAAAAAACGACAAGTAGGCTGATGTCAGAAAAACCTGGAAAGACTTACATGAACTGATGCAAAGTGAAGTCAGCAGAACGAACAGAATGTTGCACACAATAACAGCAATATTGTGCAATGAAGCCCTATGAATGACAGCAACACAATGATACAAGACAATCCCAAAGGACTAATGATGAGGCACACGATCTGCCTCCAGAGAAAGAACTGATATTGTCTTGAATACAGATTGAAGCATGCTGTTTTTCACTTTCTTTCATCCTTTTTTTTTACTCAAGACTTTTTGTTCAAAATGACTAATATGGAAATGATTTACATGATTGCACAATAAATAAATGAAGAAATAAATAAACGAGTTCCTTCTCTTTCACTAGTGATTCTTAGCTTCCTAGCAAGAAGACTGCACATAGAGTCAGCAGTCGGCTGACTCATATGAATCATGAGGTTTTGTGCAAATTTCAGGACTTTCCCTAAAATGGGAAAAACAAAAGCCCCACAAAGAGTAAATAACTCAAAATAATTTTTTTGTCTTGAGAACAGACTTTTGTGCTTCTATTTGAACATAGAGGGATCAAATGTTGTGTCAATTCACTTCAAACCAAATATTTGTAACATCTTCTGAAGACTTAAAAGTACCTAGTTTCTTCAGCCTTTCTTCCAATTCCCTATCCATGGTGAGAATGGATAGTACCATGTCTCAGATTAATATGCCATCAGAGTAGCTCACAAAGGGGACACTACCCTATTGTAGTTACTCCAATTTCTTCCCTCAAGCTCATACTCAGAAGTAAGGTTTCCTGTAGGGGAGCTAATAACACAGGCTTGACAGTATAGGCTTCTACAATTATATCTCATGAGCCCCAATCAATGTGCTCACCTATAGTAGTCAAACCATAGATGTACTTAACTCGAAACAAAGGCATCTACCAAGAACAATAGTTATGAAATATTCCCCCCACAAACCTAGGATTCACTCACACAAATATACAAAAAACATACTTGGGAAACAATAGCAGGAAGACACATATGTGGGGGACACACGTGACCAGGGCAATTCATGCTGCTGGTACTGTTGGCCCTTGATGCTCTTTCCTCATGAAGTTCTCATATGACTTATCTTAGGGCTCTGGGTCTTTTCCAGGTGTGTTATTTAGTTGAGGTCCCTGGATCTGTTCCTCTCTGAAGTTCTCTGTAACTCCCAACTGCAAAGGCCAATCTCCTCCTTGAATTTATGGTTAGTTCTGTTTGCTGCCAGAGATAATTTCCTTGAAGCTGCTCCCTACTTGGAATGCTATCTTTCTCTGTTTATCTGTCTGGAGAAGGCGTGTCTGTTCCCTGATGGATGCATTTTAACAATGTTTTAACTTTGTCAAATTGCTTCTTGCTGGATGTAACATCTTTTGAGTAAGTACCCTCTGCTAAAGTTATCATCACCAATAGAAAGAAGAGAGAAACTCATCTTCCTTCCCAAGAGGTGAAGAAAGATTCTCTCTCAAGGGCTGAGTGTTTGCTCAACTGCTGATTTCTGGCTGGATTAATTGCAGAGCTGACAAGCTTAACTTTTTAAAGACAAACAGGGGCATGGCCAATCTTCAATCGGTCAATGGTAGTTACTTCTAATTAAAATAAGAATTTTTTCATATTTCTTAAAGTGATACAAGGGATATATACACATTTCTGCATTTAGAATAATACCTCATTGTTTGCCTATTACTTTCTGTGATTACATCTTGAAATGGAAGAGAGAGGGAGCCCAACTCTTCTTCTTCTACCCCATGCAATTAAATTATTATATTCCTACTATGTGTGAGGAGGATATGCCCTCCCACAGCCATTCCATTTTGAGTCAGAAAGTTAGTAAGCATTAGGCTTTTGGCAGACTCTTTTGAACTTAAAGAAAACAGAAATGAGAAATATCAATAAAACTGATGAAGTAGAGTAGGTAGATAATACACATTAGTCAATCATGAAAGCATGTTAGATGCTGCAAAGAGAGGCATCCTTAGGTGGAGTTATCCCTGGTCAGGACTAGGGTGGGCCATTCTGATTCTATCTTTTACCATGCTTTTACCATGCAGGTGGATTATGGGAAGAGATAAGCAACAGCTACTGCCAATAGTCCCATTCTGCTCTTATGCTTAGAACCACTCAGCTATATTTCTGGAACCTGTTCCTCACTAGTACAGGGGTTGCCAGAGATGGTTTGTTTTTTTTTTACCAAGTGCTTCCTGCCCTTACCATCCCTGGCCCCTGAATCTCTCCTCTCTGCTGCAGGTGCGCCTAAACTTCCACCTCAGCTCTGCTGTTTTCCTGCCTACCCCTCACCCCAATATGTCTACTCTGTCTATCTTTCCAAGCTGCCCTGGGCTGGAAAAATGACTCACTGTGACTTTTTCTTGACTTTCTCAATCAGAAGTCAATCTGTTGTGCTTTCTATATTGTTGTAAAGGAGACTGTGGAGAAGCTAAGGAAAAAATGCTACCTCTCATTTTGCCATCTTGACTCCACCCATCAAATGCTTTAATTATGCACAAATATTATTCCAAAACAACTTCTGAAACAGAATTTACCAGTTATAGGCTTTATGCTGCCCTTTGTCAATAATTAGCTCCAAATTACAAAACAATGTATTACATACTAAATAGGTCACTGACATACTGAAGGAGATTTCCATTAGGTTGGTGGTCTTCAAACTAATTTGATCAGTCAGTAAAAATTTGATCACTCAGTTTTTACTATCAGTAAAAAAATCCTTTGAGTACACATCTCCAATATGTGTATATTTACTTACTTGTAAATTAATTATGTACTCTTGTCCTAAGAATTATATACATTATGAAACTTCTACAAAAAAATTTTTAATATGAAATTATATTTGAGTCTTGAAGTGCTAGAGAGCGTCTGGAGTTCATGGTAAGAACAGTATCTTCAGAAAAGTACTTGGTATTTGAGGAGAATGAATTGGAATGGGTACAGAATTGAGATAGGAAGACTAACCAGGAGGCCATTATTGCAATAGTCCAGGTAAAAAGTGAGAAGGCCATGTGAACGGAGAAGGGGACAGAGCTAAGAGATGTTCTGTAAAAGAAATTACAATATTTGTCAACTAATTGGTATATGAGATTAGTGAGAGTGAGGAACTGAATGACATTTCAAACCAAGATGACTAGAAGGAAGATGGTATACTTGGCACAGGGAAAGTTGGAAGGAGGTTAAGGTTGGGGAAAAGACATCAGTGAGGCATGGCACATAGTGTTCTCTGGGCTCTGTTAGACTATTATTGATCCCATACCAAGGAGCTGGTGCTCCTGAGAACATACGAATTAGATTTTTAAAATATGGGTAGGAATACAAAAGGCAAAAAAGGGGGTAAGGGGGAAAGGGTTGAAAACAATATAGCTTCTGTCATTCAAGTTCTTGGTCTTTTTCCTGCATACCCCCTCCCCATCAACCATGCCCTACTCTGAGCCTCTTGTAAAGGTTATATTGATATGAATTTTGTTATTTCTGCTCCAATGGAAAACTCTCAGGGTTAAATTGTTCTCAACTAGCCCAATTTTATTAGATTTTTCTTATCCTTCTCTATTCACCTCCTTTACTTGACAACAAATTAGTCTTCTTACCACTTCCCCCTTTTCCCGTCATACTCATCCCTGCCTCTAGAGCATTGTGGGGTCAAACTCAAATGGAAACAGGGTCACTAAGTCATATATAAGGATCCCTATGGACGGCATATTGACTTAGAAAACCATGTAACATGTGGATCAATGGAATAGATTGGGTAAAAAAGAGTAGTCAACAACTATAGCAATATATTGTTTGATAAGCCCAAAGACCCCCGTTTTGGGGATAAGAATTCACTATTTGACAAAAACTGCTGGGAAAACTGGAATATAGGATGGCAGAAACTGGGTATAGACCATCATCTAACACCATACACCAAAGTCAAGTCTAAATGGGTGCACAATCTAGGTATAAAGGCTGATACTGTAAATAATCTGGAGAAGTAAGGAATAGCTTACCTGTCAGAATTATGGAGTAGGGAAGACTTTATGACCAAAGAAGAGTTGGAGAGCATTATAAAATGCAAAATGGATAATCTTGATTATATTAAATTGAAAAGTGTCTGTACAAGCAAAGCCAATGTAAACAAGATTAAGAGGGAAGTGGGAAATTGGGAAAGAACTTTTAAAAAGGCCTCATTTCTAAAATATACAGGGAATTGAATAAAATCTATAAGAATACAAGTCATTCCCCAGTTGATAGATGGTCAAAGGATATGAACAGGCAATTTTCAGAGGTAGAAATTAAAGATATCTATAAGCATATGAAAAATGCTCTAAATCACTATTGATTTGAGACATGCAAATCAAAACAATTCTGAGGTACCACACCTCACCAGTCAGATTGGCTAAGATAACAAAACAGGAAAATAACAGATGCTGGAGAAGATGTAGAAAAATTGGAACACTAATACATTGTTGGTGGAGTTGTGAAGTGATTCAACCATTCTGGAGAGCAATCTGGAACTATGCCCAGAGAGCTATAAATAATTGCATACCCTTTGAATTAGTAATACTACTTCTAGGATTGTATCCCAAAGAGATCATAGAAGTGGGAGGAAGACCCATATATACAAAAATATTTATTGCAGCTCTCTTTGTGGTGGCAAAAAATTGGAAATTAAAGGGATGCCCATCAATTGGGGAATGGCTAAACAAGTTGTGGTATCTGAATGTAATGGAATGCTATTGTGCTATGAGAAATGAGGAGCAGATGGACTTCATGTTTACCTGGAGAAGCTTATGCAAACTGATGCTAAATGAGAAGAGCAGAATCAGGAGAAATTTGTACACAATGACAGACACAACATATGTGTGACGATCAACTTTGATAAATTGGACTCTTCTCAGCAACCTTTTTATGAGAAATGCTTGAAAGTTTTCTATTTCATTAAATATCCGTTTCTCCCCCTGAAGGATTAAACTTAGTTTTGCTGGGTAGGTTCTTGGTTGTAATCTTAACTCGTTTGCTTTCTGCAATATATTCCAAGTCCTCAGGCTTATTTAATTTTGAAGGTGCTAAATTTTGTGTGATCCCAAAAGTGGTTCCATGATACTTGAATTGTTTCTTTCTGTCTACTTGAACTATTTCCTCTTTGACCTGAGAGCTCCGGAATTTGGCTACAATATTCCTCAGAGATGTTTCATTTTGAGATCTCTTTTAGGAGGTGCTCATTGGATTCTTTCAATTTCTATTTTACCCTTTGAATCCAAGATATCAAAGCAATCTTCCTTGAAAATTGCTTGAAATATGATGTGATCATGACTTTTGGGTAGCTCAATAATTCTTAAATTATCTCTTCTTGATCTATTTTCCAGGCAAGTTGTTTTTCCAATGAGATATTTCATGTTTTTTCTGTTTTTTTATTCTTAAATCCTGTTTTATTATTTCTTGATGCCTGATGGAGTCATTAGCTTCATTAGTTCAATTCTAATTTTTAAGAAATTATTTTTATCAGTGAGATATTGTACCTATTTTCCTCATTTGATTGATTCTACTTTTAAAGGAGTTCTCTGGTGAATTTTTGTACCTTTTTCCCCCATTTGGCTAATTCTGCTTTTTAAGGAGTCCTTCTCTTCAGTGGATTTTCATGTCTCTTTTACCATTTGGTCAATTCTGTTTTTTAAGGTATTATTTTCTTAATTATTTTTGGTGCCTCTTTTTCCGAGCTGATAATGATCTTTTCATTAATTTTCTTGTATCACTCTCATTTCTTTTCCTATTTTTTTCCTCTACTACTCATCTCTTTAACTTTTCCAGGAATTCTTGTTAGGTTTGGGTCCAATTAGTATTTTTTTCTTTGAGACTTTTTTGGGCAACTTTTCACATTGTCCTCTTCTGAGTTTATGTCTTGGTCTTCACTTCTACCACAGTAATTTTTTATGGTCCAATTATTTTATTGTTTGCTCGTTTTTCCAGTCCACCCCCTCCTCCCCTTTTTTTTCCTTTTTTTTGGTCTTTAATGTTAAAGTTGGGCTTCGCTCATCTTGGGCTGGGGAGGCACTGAAGGAAGGAGAGGTGTAGTCACTGTTCTCCTGTCTGTGCTCTGGTCTTCACCCAGGAATGGCCATGGTCCCCTACAGCCATAAGTCCCAATTCCTCTTTGCTTTGGTACTGTGACCAGGACTCCTGCTGCCTTGGAACCAACGGCTGGCTCTCCTCTCTACCCTGGAACTGCAACCTAGAACTATGTATAAGCAAGAGTTGCCAATAATCACCAGCTTTACCCAGTTCCAGCAAAGGGTTCAGTTGTTCAAATCCCTCACCATCTCTGGGCTGAGAGCATCTGAAGCAACTTGCTGCTCTTGCTGTCACTGTTGTTCCAGTTGCAAGTTTGGGGTCCAGATAGGCTTCCTCCTTGGTGACACAAACTTCTCTTGCCAACTTCTTAAGTTTTCTTCGGCTGGAAAAATGTCTTACACTCTACATTGGCTCTGCCACTCTATAATTTGATTTGAGGCATCATTTTAAAGTTGTTTGGAGAGGAATGTTGGGAGAGTCCAGCTGGGTGGCTGCCCCTAATGTGCCATCTTGGCTTTACCCCTTTGACCTGGGATCTTCAAAACCCTTCTCCCCCTTCTATAAGACTCAGTTTCCTCATCTGTAAAATAAAGGGGGCTAGACTACATGATCTCAAAGATCCTGGACCAAAAGAGGACAAGGGTGATGAATTAGTAAATATCAAGATGGTTAACAGTACATTCTGAGTCCTTTCCCTCTCCTAAGTGGATCTTGGTTCAAATCCCACCTCTGACACTTACTTGTGAGACTTTAAGCAAGTTATTCACCTCCCTGGGACTCAGTTTCCTCAAATATAAAATGAAGGCTCAGACTAGATGCCCTCTGAGGACTCTTCTAGCTCGAGACCCATGATCCTTAGAGACTTCTTTTTAAGGTTTCCTCTCCTCCAGACACATTTCATGAAAGAAATTCAATTATGAGAATAGCCTTTTTCAAATTTCTGATGGTATTTTGCCTGAATCACTCTTTCCTATAGTTATTTTTGGACTTCTCCTTATCCCTAATAGATATAAACTTGTTGAAGGCAGGGAGGGACTCTGTTGTGCCTGTGTTAAGTCTTTGGATTCTCAGTGTTCAACAGAACCCTTGCATATTGCAGAAAATTAAATGATGACTGAGTGAATTAGGCATGTCTATGCCAGAGGCTGGAAGACCCAGATAATTATTAATCTATGGCTTAGATTGTGGAGGCTACAAATACACTAAGGTACAGGTTGTTTATTCTTATTAAATAACAACTCTGCAATTTCCTGTGCTTGTGAACTTGGATTTTTGTGGAGTCCCAAAATTTGACTTGTTATCTAAGTATAATCTACCACAAATCTAGATACCTTAGTTAAAGCTATGGCAGGAGGTGGGCCACATGTCACAATGTCTCCCAGTCTTAGGGTGTATGTAGAGGTGTTCTATTGCTATGGGAACAAATCCAGCTCACAATCCTTTTTCTTCTCTCCTTTCCCCAGGTCTGAGGCATTATCTAAATTCGAACCATCCCTCCACCCCACCCCTCCCCCAGTACTTATTTTTTGCTTTTAGATTTCTCCACAGCCCACAGGGATTGTAGTCCTCCCAATCAGATCCCTTCATCCTTCAAAGCAGATCCTCTCCTGTCCTCCATTTCCCCTAGAAAGAATCTGATTTGGTTGTTTCCACAGCTGGGATTCCTAAGGAATTCACTGTTTCTCTTCTCCTCTCTCTGGATTTCTTAAGAAGAATAATATTAAACACTCAAGAAATAGCAGGGCAAGAATAAGAGAAGTGTTTTAGATGCTTTGACTTTGAAGAAATATTATGACTCCAGTCCTCAATTTAAGCTCAAGACTCACTACCTCCCCCAGGAAATTTTTGCTGCCCACCCTAGCCCACACTTTACCTCCTTCTAATCTAACAGAATAGTGAGAGCTACACAATCTAGCTCCCAGTTGGAGCAAGCTTGGTGCTTTTTTCCTCACACTGATTGCTTTCCTGTCGCATATATGCCTTCTCTTCCACCAAACTGAAGCCCCTTCAAGGGCAGAAACCATGCCTTCTCCTCCTTTCTCCCTTACAGTTCCTAACACAGGGTCAGACATGTAGGAGACATGCACAAAAGATGTATCTGTAGGTATAATTCTTGTCCATTTTAAACACCAAGAAATAAAGGTGAGCAGTGGAGGAGGGTCCTTAAGTGGCAATGGAAGGTATATCCTACAATGTCAGAGCTGGAAAGGACTTTAGACCCTTATTTTAGAGATGAAAACAGCTTGTTCAGGTTCACATAGTGAGTTTGGGCAGGGCTGGACTGAGGTCAGGGATGAAGGACTGAAGTCAGATATTAGAGCTATAACTAGCAATTCTATGTCAGGGGACAAAGTGCCTGGGGTGAGGTGGAAGGATATACAAGGGACCGTGTTAGAAAGCTCACCTGGGCTGTAGTTTCCTAGGAAGAAAGCTCAAATTTTGGCTGCTTATTTATATAACCTTGTTATATAACTAGGTTAACTAGTGCCTGTTGCTTCTCTGCTGCCAAAGGACATGGGTACTAAGTTAGCTCCTCTAAATTCTGATACCATAGGACAACGTTCCACTTTAACATAGTTACAATTCTTGAGTATACTCGATCCTTGATAACAAATAAGAGGGAGGGAGAAAGGGAAGTACATATCTATATCTCAGGATCTGGCCCAAATTACATCTCCTATAGTTCAGTTGACTGGATATATATAATGCCTCATCAGCTGTTCCTCAGCTCTAGTTTCTGGAGGTAAAATTTCTCCAAGGCTCCACTACTCCCCAACTTCTCCTCCCCAAATCAGGATATGAAGATCCTGAGCCATCAAATCAGAGACATTGCAACTTTCTTTAAAAATTAAGACCTTTTTTTTTTTTATTAATGTGTGCCTGCGAGTTCGCCTGAGGGGGAGGGGGAGGGAGGGTTGCCCAGGGAGATACTCATTTGAGAGGGGATGGAGAGGCAGGAAAGAAACCAAACCACACCAGTATCTTGAAAAAAAGCAAATTAAAAAAAGATTCTCCACGCCATTGCAGGGGGCTGGGGTGGGGGAGATGGGAAGGTGGGGGAGGAGAGAGAAAGAAATCAACAAGGGAATTCCCAAAATAACTCAAAAGTAAAACACAAATGGGAAAAGGGGAAAAAAACAAAACAAAACAAAAAAACCCCCCACGAGAATAACATAAAGTTCACTACTGCCTCTCAGGTGTGTGTCCCTTCTCTCCCTCTCTGCTGTCTCTCTCCTTCCTGGTGCACTGGTCATTTGCAACGACAACAGAAAACTCAAACTGAGGTGTTGGTAGGTTTTTCAGGCTGGAATCGCAGGGGGTATCCCTCCCCTTTCCTGCTTAAAAGCTGGTCCACGGTTTGCTGGTGGGGTGGGCTTGCCCTGGGCAGTGGCCTCTATGCGTGTCCACTCTCCAGGCTGTTGTCCTTGGCCTGGGACCCGATGTCAGCATTGAGCATAGCCTTGGTCTCTCGACCCTCGGAAGGCCTGGGGTTGCCAGGTCTGCGATGTTGGTAACTGAAGTGGCGGCGGAAACGGCGCTGTGGCGACTGCTGGCTGCGGATCCTTTTGCCCTTGTGGCTCTCCTTCTCGTCCTCTGGTCCCTCGGCTCGCAGAGTGGGTCCCCATCGGCCGGCCCCAGCTCCACGCAGGGGAGGCCTCCCTTCTCTGAAACCACCACGCCGACCCACGCGGCTCTGCTCCCCACTGCCCGCCAGCTCTGTGTCGGCGCCGTCCGCCGGACCTCGTCTCAAGGCCAGAGCCACGTACTGTGACCGACGGGCAAAGTGGAGTGGGTAGGACGGCCGGCGGGGCACGCAGCTCTTCCACGTCTCGTGCTCCCCTGCCGGCAGAGCCCCATCGGCGGGCTTCTCGGGGCCTTCGGCTCTCGGGCAGCTGGTGCGGCTCTTGCGGGGGCCCTGCTGTGGTGGGCCTCCATTGCTGCGGGGTGGACCCCGGCGGTACTCGCTGCGGTCAGCCGCGTACTTGCTCCCTTGCACGGGAGCGCCTCCCGGCCCGGTGACATTGGCCGCTTCCACCCCCTTCTCTCCTTCCACCACGTCGAACTCCACGGGCTCGCCGTCCCCAACGCTCCGTAGGTACTTGCGCGGGTTGTTTTTCTTGATGGCCGTCTGGTGGACGAAGACGTCTTCCTTGGTGTCGTCCCGGTTGATGAAGCCATAACCGTTCCTCACATTGAACCATTTCACTGTCCCCCAGACCTTGGTCGCCAGCACTTTCTTCTCTCCAGACGGAACCAGGGTGGGAGCGGCCTCGACTCCTTTGCTTTCAGAGCCAACAAGGGGTCCCTCCGGTCGAGGTTGGGCCATGGCGGTGGCCACAGCGGGAGAAGTGGCACTCTTCATCTCGGTCTCCCCCAGGGGCGCTGACCTCTGGAGCCCCCAGCCACTTCTGCTCCTTTTACCACCCCCCACCCGGCCCCCACCCCAACCGTGGCCCAGTCGTCTGGTGGTGGGGGGGTGACGGCCTTAGTGGCCGCGAGGCTTCCCCGGGGTCGTTCTCTCCCACACCCACCACACCTAATTCCCGCTCAGCAACCTGACATCTTCTCTGAGGAGCTAGGAAGGCCGAGGTAAGTTTTATAGGGGCCACGAGCCAATTGGGAAGAGGCTCTCAAGACTGAGAGTTAGGCTGATGGGGATTGGCTGGCCCAAAGGTAGGTCACAATGGTGTGGATCTGTGCCTCTTCGACCCAGGGAAAGGGGGAGGAGAGACAGAATTCTCCTGAGAGATGGGAGAAAGAGGAGATGTACCTTGGAATCCTAAAAGCTTATCAATTCCAGTTCTCATATTTGTCTGGCTGTGAAACTTAATCACTGTGTGAAGGATGCAGCAGAACACATAGAAGAGGAACCAGGGAAAAGTAGCTTGATCAGAGTTGGCCTTTCCTTTCCTTGACACTCACATGGTCTGAAGAAATGAGCCTTGCTTTAGTGTTGCTATGAGTCATAGGTCTACATGTGTGGTACTGTTGTTGGGTATTTTGTTGTTGTTGTTGGGTTGTTGTAGGCCATGTCCAACTCTTCTTGACCCCATTTGGAGTTTTCTTGGAAAAGAAACTAGAGAGGTTTTGCTATTTCCTTCTCTAGCTCATTTTACAGATATGGAAATCAAGGCAAACAGAGTTAAGTGACTTGCCTAGGCTCTCACAGCTAGTAGGTGTGTCTGAGGTCATATTTGAATTCAGGTCTTCCTGATTCCAGGTTGGGTACTCTATCCAGTGTACTACCCAGCTAGCCTTGTTGGGTATTAGTACACCTTATAGGATTCACAGCTGGAAACATCTTAGAAATAATCTAATTCAATGGTTCTTAAACTTTTTTGGTCTCAGAGACCCTTTACATTCTTAAAAATTATTGCCAACCACCCTGCCAAAAGACCTTCCATTATGCAAGTTCTATCTATCCATATTGATCATATTAGAAGATGAAAACATCTTAGTATTATTATGAAAATAGTTTTGACCTCATGGACTGTCTGAAAGGGTACCGTTGTTGGGTATAAACTTTATTGGATTTAGAGCTGGAAAAATCTTAGAAATAATCTAATTTGGTGGTTTTTAAATTTTTTGGTCTCAGGATCCCTTTACATTCTTTAAAAATTATTACAGACCATCCCGCAAAAGAGCTTTCATTCATGTGGGTTATGTCGATCCATCTCGATCATATTAGGAAATGAAAACGTCTTAGTTTTATTGTGAAAATAGTTGTGACCTCATGTACTCCCTTGAAAGGTTTGCAGAAATCTCCAGGTATAACATGTTGAGAACCACAGATCTAGTCCCAACTTCATTTTATAGAAAAGGAAACAGGCTGAGAATAATTATATAACTTGCCCATGGTCGCACAAGTAGTAGGGAACAGAGGCTGAGACCTAATGATATGTTTTTTAAAATTTAATTTACTCTTTTTTTTTCTTGTCATACTTATCAGTCAGTCAATATGCATTTATTAACTGCTTGCTGTGCTAAGTGCTAGGGACGCAAAAACAAAATCCCTTTTCCCTCAAGGAGTTTATATTGTAATGGGAGACATAGTACATGTATATATGTGCATATATGTATGTATATACACATGTGTATACATGTACATATACATGCATGTATAGGTGTACATAGGTATATATGTGTGTAGGATCTTCAGCCAGGTCACACCCACTAACACCTATGGGTCCTTCAATGTTCAGACGGGTCCTTTTGTCCCTCTATACTACTTTACTTGGTGATCTCCTCATCAGCTCCCATGGATTTAATGACCATCTCTATGCTGATGTTTCTCACATTTGCTTATCCTGCCCCAGTCTCTCTCCTGCCCTCCAGTCCCACATCTTCATCTACTTTGAACTGGATGTCCAGTAGACAAACAAAACTCAACGTGTCTAATACAGAGTTGATTGTTTTTCTCCCTAAACCCTCCTCTCTTCTAAACTTTCCTATTAGCGTTCAGAATACCACCACCCTCCCAGTCCCCTGGGCTCAAATCCTCAGCTCTTCACTATTTCTCACCCCCACCTACCCATATCCAAGCTGTTGCCAAGGCCTGACAATTGCATCTTTGAAGTGTCTTTTGAGTACACCCTCTTCTCTCCTCTGGCATTACCACCATCATGGCACAAGGTCTCTTCACCTAACATTTGAACTATTGCAATAGCCTGCTGGTGGGTCTGCCTGCCTCAAATATCTCCTCACTCCAATTCATCTTCCATTCAGTCACCAAAGCTGCTTCCTTTAGACAAAGCTAGAATAGAAGGCTATAGGATCATAGATACAGAGCAGAAAGGAATCTTAGAGGCTCATCTACTAGTCCTAGCCTCCTCATTTTTACAGATAAGAAAACGGAGGTTTTCAAGAACTTGTTCTTTTCCTGGGGTCACATGGCTAGTAAGTTGCAGAGCTGGAATTTGAACCCAGGTTCTCTGAGTACACATCCTTTTTCCCCTGTATGCAAGATCTCTCTGCCACATGTCTCCACAGTAGAGCCATTTAAGCTGTGGACTAACTGAGCACAGGAAGCACAGAAAGCTTGGTGCCCCCTGTTTCTTGGTCCTCTTTCCTTCTCTGAGCCCAAGTCCCTCTGGTTCCTCTGCTACAGGCCTGCACAACATACAGCCCATGGGTCACTTGCAGCCCACAAAAGGATTTCAGGCAGCTGTCAAGTGAATTGAGGCAACCAAACATCATTAGTTTGTCTCCAGACAAATTTATTGAGCTTGGATTCTGAAAATGTGAGTTCAAATCGCACCTTAGACACTTAGCACCTGCATGATTCCTGGTAAATTACTCAACCTTCTCAGCCTCGGTTTTCTAAATCTGTGAAATCTACCTCACAGGGTTGTTGTGGGGATCAAATATATATACATTGTCTGGAAGACCTTAAAGAGCTATATAAGTGATAGCCATTATTATTATCATAATTATTAACAAATGTCAGTGGTTGGAGTCATACAATTATCAGTGCCTGGGAGCGTGCCTACTCCAAGGATGAGGACTCATGGGGCAAATGTGAAGCTAGGAGAGAATTGAGGGATGATCAGATGCCAGATTTCTCAACAGCTAAACCAGGAAATAGGGTAGTCTGCAAAGAAAGAAGTCAGTGAAACCTTAACTACCAAAGGTGCCTCCTTCTTGAAACCATCACACTGACAAAATGAGCCTGTCTCCTCCTCCTCTTCCTCCTCCTCCTCCTCCTCCTTCTCTTCCTCCTCCTTTTTTTTACTTCTTCTTGTTCTCTGAGCCTCTAAGGATCACAATCCTGAAAATATGAAAGGCAGAGGGGCTATGGTAGAACTTTGAGAGATGGAATCTGGAGTGGGAAACATTGCTCTGGTCCATACTCACTTTACAAAAAGTGAAAGAGACCTGGAAAGAGAAAGGCCCAGGTCTAGGGTCATCCAGCCAGTTAGCGGCAAAATGAGAACTAGACCCTAGGATCCCAGATGCCTCCATGTCCTTTTCTCTTTATGGAGACAGTATAAGGTAACATAACCAGCACTGAGTGGGCTTGGGAGTCAGAAAGTCAGCAATGATTAGGTACAAGATTCTGACCGTGCTGCTATCTAGTTGTGTGGTCCTAGTTGGCCTCTGTTAGCCTCAGTTTCTTCATCTGTGAAATGGCCCATCATTGTAGGAGGAGGATATACTTCCTAGGGTGGTTGTTATAAGGCACACACTTTTTGTGCCTTCTAGTGTTGTGGAAGTATGAGCTAGTATTATTAAAATGACCACATAATAAACCAGGCAAGCTCTGAAAGTCCCAGTCCCTTCCTCCTTTTCCCAGTTGTCTACCAGGGAAACACTGAGAATGCATGGGGATGGGCTATTTTGAGATGAGCTCATGGCCCTGGGAGGATGTCTTGGGAGGAGGCCTGGTGGAGCTGGGAGGGTGGGGTGCTGTGGGAACTCTCCTTCCAGTCTCCTCCCGCCTGGCCCTGCCCAGGATTTGGCGGGACATAGCTGTGTGGGACTGACAGAATCGTAAAGGGGCCTGTCAGCTCAAAGTTGGAGGGGCAAACTCCACCCAAAGAAAGAGGAAGGAGCAAAGGAGGCCCTGGGGCAGACAAGGAAAGCCCAAGTCCCTGAGGCATTTCCCACTGACCCCAAGAAACTTTGGCTTGGGCCAGATCAAGGAGGCCAGGGGACCATGTGCTGGGGACTAGTTGACCCTAAAACCAAGTGACCACATTACAAACTCCTGCTCCTGTTTTTCCCTTTGAGATGGGGTCCACAGGACAGAGTATTCCAGAGACTCCCTCCATGATAACCTCCACTCAATTCAATTCAGGATGGTATTACCAAGGTTCTCCTTTGTGTAAAAGCTGGTGGTAGGTTCTGCAAGAATGAGATCCAGTGCCTGCCCCCTGGAGATCCCTCAGGTGACTAAGGGGAGACAAGATTCCATAAGTAACATGACAAAAGGCCTAAACCTAGGCTGTGTGATTCAGAAAGTGGTTTCCGTAGAAGATCAACCCAGGGAGAGTTTAGTAAGGGTTGGAATGGTATTGTCAGTCAGTAATATACCAGTAATAGACCCACCAGGTGGCTTAGTGGGGCTAAACCAAGTGCTAAGTGCTAGGGAGACAAAGAAAGACAAAAGACAGCCCCTTCCCTCCAGGAGAATGTAATCTAAAAAAGGAGACAACACCAAATAGCTATGTACAAACTAGCCATAGACAGAATAAATTGGAGAGAATCAATAGAGGGAAGACACTAACAATAGGGATCAGTACAGGAAGACTTCCTGGAAGATGTGGGCACAAATTGATGAGGCCCTGGAAAACCAAGGAGATATATGCAAGAAGTGGTGTGGGGGATTCCAAACTAGAATAAAGAAGAGAGGCACTGGGATGAATGGAAGGGTCGCTGAATTTAGTGTTGGAGGACCTGGGTCTGAATTCCAGGAGTATGTGATAGATAAAAAGATAGTAAGGAAGGAAGGAAAGAAAGAAGGAAAAGAAAGGGAGGAAAAAAAAGGAAAGGAAGCAAGGAGGAAGGAAGGAAAGAAGGAAAGGGAAGGGAGAGAAGAAAGCAAGGAGAGAGGAAGGAAAGGAAGGAAGGAAAGAAAAGGAAAAGGGAAGGAGAAAGAAAGGAAAGGAAGCAAGGAGGAAGGAAGGAAGGCAGGAAAGAAGGAAAGGGAAGGGAGAAAGGAAAGCAAGAAGAGAGGAAGGGAAGAAAGGAAGGAAAGGAGAAGGAAAGAGAAAATGAATGCAAGTTGAATAGATAGATAAAACATTTTTTAAGTGCTTACTGTGTGCCAGGTATTGTGTTAAGGGGACAAAAATACAAACAAAAATAGGCAGTCCCTACCTTCAAGGTGCTTATATTCTAATGGGGGGGAGGGTGGAGATAACATGAAAAAGGGAGCAGAGACCATGAGGCAAGGCTGAAAAATCTACAGTCTGGAATGCAGGCAGAAAAGTGTCTATGGATGACCTGGGCTCTTCATGAAATCCTAGTGTCAGAAAGGAATGCACCAATTCCAGGAGGGACTGAAGGGTCAAAGTCATCTTGGGAAGTCTGACTGACTTCCCAATCAGGTGGAAGAGGAGTGGACTTGGGAGAGAATTGGGCCTGGATGGCCTAGTCTCTTCATGAAATGGCAGTGCCAGTCTGGAACTCCCCAGTCAGACTATGATTCTTGGCAAGATCCTTAAATCTTCTGAGTCTAAGTCATACTTAACCAAGAATCCCATGAGTGATACATCTTCAATCAGCACTCATCCAGTGAGATCTTTATTTACAGGTTAGATGACTGGGTAGCTCAGTGGATACTGTACTGGACCTAGAGTTGGGAAAAAGTGAATTTAAACCCTTAAAAGCTAGTTGTATGGACTTGGACAACTCTCTTAACTTCACTCAGTTTCTTCATCTGTAAAATGGGGATCATAATAGTGCCTACCTCTCAGGATAGTTGTGAGGATAAAATGAACTAATGTAAAGTGATGATAAACAGCTAGATAGATAGCATACATTATATATATATATGTATATGTATATATATATCATTTTTATTATTGTTATCATATTTCATCCTCTATAAAGTGAAGGGTTTGGACAAGATAACCTCTAAAGTCTTTTCAGATTTAAATCTTCTGACCAAAGGCCTTGGGAAGGGGTTGTTATATTTCCCACAGGTCCATAGAATGATCAGAGATCCACACTCCTCCCCTAGGATGATCCAGACTGCGATTCAGAAGGCCCCACCAAGCCACATGGTGGGTCTAAACCAAGGCCATGGGCTGAGTCAGTGGCATGAGCAGAACATCTCATGTCTTTCCCAGGCTCTGTGGGACCTGTCTACAATCTTCCTTCCTTTCCTTGGTGAACCAGATATAGAATACAATACATGAAGGAGAGCCTCATGCTGGGAAAGCTGGGAATAAGCTTTGACTCTGACATCTAGTGATCTTGGGCAAGTCCCTTGACCTTTTGAGACCTCAGTTTTATTCTCTTCATATGAATGGTTTGAGTTTAAAAGGCCTTTAAAATGACCACCAACCCTGGCATTCTAGAATTCTAGAACTCTTTGACTTTTCCCTATGAGTCACATAGTGAGTTAATGATCCCAAACTCTTTTCACCATACAACAAAGCTCTTTTCATCATCTGCTTTATTTTTAGACTTAGACCTACTGACAGAATCTTTGAGTTAGAAGAGACCCTGGAAAGTTATCTGACCCTGGACCCATAGATAGCCAAAGAAGGAAGCCCTTGTCCGGTGTTTTGCACAGGTGATAGTCTCAACTTCTGCTTGTCCACTATGGAGGGGTTCTTTTTTATTTTTTTGAAAGATCTTCCTTCTGCTGAGCTACAATTTGACTTCCCATAACCTTCTTTCATTGGTCCCAGTTCTGCTTCACCAAAACAACACAAGTAAAATTCTCTTTCTCTCTTTCACTCTTCCTCCCTCCCTCCCTTTCTCTCTCCCTCTCTCCCTCTAATTCTCTCTTTTTGCTTTTTGGAGGGGGGAAAGTAGGGCAATTAGGGTTAAATGACTTGCCCAAGGTCACACAGCTAGTAAGTGTTAAGTGTCTGAGGCTGGATTTGAACTCAGGTCTTCCTGACTCTAGGGTCAGTGCTTTATTCACTGTACCATTTAGCCACCCCAAAATAATCTCTCTTACAAGTGATGAAAATAAGGCTCAGAAAGGTTGAGCAAATCCTGCTCAAGATTATAGACATGAGGAGCAGTAGGAGAAACAGGATTTGAACCCAGGTCTCCAATCCCTAGATGCAAAGCTCTACAACACCATGGTCCATTTTTTTTTTTTAGAAAACAGAAAAACTGAGGTATTGTACTTCTAAGGGTAATGAGTTGCATGGAGAGCCAGGATGGTGGTGGAGAGGGGAGGGCTTAACCATGGTTTAATTTGGCTGCAGTGGTGAGATTTGGAGAGACATTTTGGATTTGGAGATAAACAGGAAGGCAGGACAATCTGTCATCTTGGGAAGATCCAAACTCAACTGGAGAAACAGAACTCATAGAATACCACATGAAAAAGATTTTAAGTGTTGGGTTGCATGGTCCAATTGGATGGACAGTGGGATCTTGGAGAAGAGAGAGATCATTGTGGGATAGGGCTATTTTGTAAAAGCCTTTCTGGGCAGAAGGAAATACCATTGGAATTAGGAGATTTGATTTGGCAGTCAGACATCTGGGGTAAGGAAGGGTAGGCCATGGCATCAGAGTTTTTGTAGAATTTCACAGCCAGATGGGACCTCAAAGACCATCTAATCCACTTGTCATCATTAATAGTTAATATATGCATAGCATTTAAAATTTGCAAAATATTTATATATATGTATATATATATATAGTTTTAATTAACCCTTAAAATAACCTGGTGCAGACCTAACTAGAAGTCTTCCTCTCCTTCCTGACAAGTCAACATCCAACCTCTTCGTGAATACTTCCAGTAATGAGTAATTCACTACCTTTCTAAGCAATACATTCCCCCTTGAGGCAGCTCCAATTGTTAGGTGATTTCTCCTTGTATAGAGTCAAAATCTTCCTCTGTGAAATGCCCACTCTTTGTTCCCATTTTTGTGCTCTGGATCCAAGCAAAATGAAAATTTATTGGCCATCCTTTACATATATGAAGACAGTTATCATGGCTCCCCTAAGATTTCTCTTCTCCAAGCTAAATGTCTCCATTCTTCAGAATGGTTCTTAGATTACCTAATACTTCCTGCCATATTGGTCACCCTCTTCTAGACACACTGCAACTTGTTAAAGTTCCTCTTTAAATGTGGCTACAAATTGCAGCACAATACTCCAGAAGTGGTCTGCCCAGGGCAGAGGACTCTCATTTAGACAACTCTGACTCTTTTTAATGGAACTTTTTTTAAAATTAAAAACATTTTTGTATCTTTTGCTTTCAGTTGCCTAAAATTCTCTTGTGTTCCTCTCCCCCTCCCAGAGATCCATCCCATTTTACAAAGAATTTCTTTAAAAGAAAAAGAGTTAAGATGAGAAAAAAACATATAGACAAAACTGATCAATACATCAAAAAATCCTTGAAAATAATTTTCTGCAACACTCCAACTTCTGCAAAGGAATGGGCGGGGAGAGAAGTGTCTTATCATATCTCCTCTTTGGAGCCAAGCTCCTTCTCCATTATTTTGCAACAATCAGATGTGGGTTTTTTTGTGGCTATCATTCTTTTTATATACACTGCTGTCGTCACTGAGTTATCATTTTCTTGGGTGGGTTCTTCCATTTTGCATCAGCTCCTGTGAATCACTTCCTGCTTCTCTGTATTTATCATATTTGTAATTTCTAACAGCACAGGAATATTTTATTATATTTATATACTATCATTCAGCCATCTCCTCAATTATTGAGTGTCCATTTTGTTTCTGATCCTTAGTTAACACAAAAATGTATATGGAGGCCTTCTTTTTGTCAATGACCTCTTTGAGGTATGAGTTTAGTATGAAATCTCAGGGTTAAAGGGTATGAACATTTTAGTGGCTTTATTTGTGTAACCAGAGCATATCTGGGCATGCCCAGTTTGACCAACATGGAGACACCCTTGTAGGGCCTTTGGATTCACATCTAGATTGCCTAACATGGAAGCCCTACTATATGGGTGGGGATAGTCTCCTTTGATTGGCTGCAAGCATCTGTGAAACTGGAGAGACTGAGTCATTCACTCTTTTTCCGCTGCCTTCTTGGCTGTGTCCAGAGAGTGACCTCTCACTTATCCACAATGAGGATACTATGAACAGAACTTAACCAATAGGAGAAGGATTTGCCTTTCCCTGGCTGCTCTTTTTTACCTCCATTCTTAAGAATAGGCCTGGAGATGTTTGTTTCTATTCTGTGTTGATCATGGTTTTCAGTTTGGGGTGCTGGGAGTGATCCCCAGGGACCCAGAGTTCTAACCAGGACTGCATATGGAATAATGAATGCATCTGATCAGGGTTCATGGAAGCCCTGAGAAGCCAGGGTGCCTGGAGTTTGAGCCCAAGGGGAATTTTGGACTTGAAATTGGAACTATGCTCTATAGGCACTAAGCTTAACTAAACCCTTTCCCCTTTCCAGGGAATGAGGTGATACAAAGGGGAGGGGGATCAAGTCCTACCTATTAGGAGGAATGAGTTTGTATATTTGTGTGATTATACCTTTAGAAGTAAGTATTTCTACAAAAGGGCTAAGTTGACTTTTAGTGGCCAAATGAACTGGGTGCAGGGAGACACTCCACCTGCCCCCCTACAATTGAGGGAACCACATCAGTGGCGGTTGGAGCCATTTGCAGAGATACCTCCCACTCCCCTTAAGGGTACAGGGTGGTCAGACAGTGAAATCTAAAGTACCTGACCTTCAGACAGTGGGGGCCAAGCCTTTGGTATGTTTGCAAAATTCCAAATTGATTTCTGAAATGATGCCACTGATTCATAGCTCCTCTAATAGGGCATCTATCTTTAAGGGAGTTTTTTTTAATCAGAAGCAGAGAGGCATCCTGTATAAGAGTGAAAGGAGGAGACCTCGAATCAGAAGCCCTGGATTAGAATGCCTGCCCTGCCACCCGGGCCAAATAATTTCACCTGCCTATGCCCCAATTTCCTCATCTGCAAAATGGGACAATGATCCTTGTCCTCCCTATACCAGAGGATTGTTGGGGGGGAAGCACTTCAAAACCTCACAGTACCATAGAAATAGTAGTTACTGTTACAATTGTTATCATTCTGGTTGAGCACAAGCCCCAGCAACCCTGGCCAGACGCTATTGGAAGGAGCCCTGTCTTGTTAAACAAGGTGATGACGGCATGTGTGTGTGCTTGTGTGTCCCTTCCCCTGCCCCTAGGCCTCTCCCTGGAGCTGGAAGAGCTCAAGATATGTAGAGCACAGCCATAATCACCCAATTATTATTCCATTCCATGGCAACAAGCTGGAAATGCAGTGGGCTGCCCGAGTTTATGTTCCTGAACTCCCAGCCAAGGCAAACTCAGCCTGCCCATGGGAGAGTCCCCCTTCCCGACCATCCCCACTCTGAGAAACTCAGGCCCATTACCTAATTATGGCCAGGATCCACCCGCCAGCCACTACTGAGCCGCCCAAGCTATCTGGTAGCACCTTCTGAAGAGGCACTAAGATGTCTCTTCCCTCTCCTTACCCTGGTCCCTCCTTCCTCAGCAGAGAGGATTCCATTGAGAGGGGTCAAGAGCTGAGAGCACAGGGAAAGATTGAAATTGGAAGACGAAGGAACTATCAGGAAGATTAGAAGGTGAAGGCTGGGGATGCAGGGAGCCAGAAAACTAGATATCTGTCCGGGACTATGAGGATGAGAAGAAGGAGGAGGAAGACCACAGAACATTTCTGGCTGAACATCTTCCTTGGGACTTGAAAGGTTCAAGGGAAGCCTTGAGCCTCCTACCTCCTTACATGGGATAACAGGACCAGCGGGTGCTGCCACTCAGTGTGGTGGTGGTGGTTTTGGAGGCGGTTAGGGTTAAGTGACTTGCCCAATGTCACACAACTCACAGAGATGAGTCTTCCTAACTCCAGGTCGGGTGCTCTATCCACTTCACATCTAGCTGCCCCACTGCAGCATCGTATATGCTAAGGACTAAATAAAGGCTATTGTATAGATTCTATGAACTCAGGGGAAAATCTGACTTAGGGCAGATGTGGTCAGTAGAAGCTTAAACTGGATGATGGAGGAAGGACAGAGCTTGGGAAGGAAGAGAGGTGGAGGAAGAGCCAGAAAAATTTCCTGCCTGGAGCAGGAGTCCCAGACTTTGGAGCAGTGGGAGATATGGCAGGAATTATTTGGGTCCAGCACATAGAGGGATTTGAATGCTAGGAAATGGATTTATTCCTTGCTCATACTGGTGACATTGATGATTTTAGAAGAGGATGCTGAAGGTCCTAGTGTCTCTACATGAATGGACACCATTCTAGATCATTTGCTCTTGCCATGTCCTATCCTAATATGTCTGCCCACCCCAAGTTTCTCCCCTCTCCAATCCATCCTCCACATAGCTGCCAAAATAATATTTCATATCTGACCATGTCGCTTCCTTGTTTAATAAATCCCAATGGCTCCCAATTAACCCCAATATCAAATGCGAAATGCTGGTTTGGCATTTAGTAGAGATAATTGAGAGAACACCAGACCTGCAGTCAGAAAGACCTAAGTCCAAATCCAACCTCAGAAACTTAGCTGTGTGACCCTAGACGACTCCCTCAACCTCTGCCTCAGTTTCACCATCTGTAAAATAACGATAACAGAACTCCTCTCCCAGCATTACATCAGGATCAAATGAGATGATATTTGTGAAATGCTTTGCTAAGTTTAAAACACTGTATACACCCAAGCTAGCTGTTATTATTTAAAGTCTTCAGCCTGGCTCCAACCCACCTTTCCAGCCTTATCATAGATTATTCTCCTTCATTCCCTTTAAGATCTAGCTATACCACCCTTCTCCCTACTCCTTACATAGGCTTTTCCATCTCCCCTTGCCTTACCCTTGTCCGGGCTGTTCTCCATGCCTGGAATAGCTTCCCTCCTCACCTCTAACTCTGGGACCCTGATTTCCTTCAGAGCTCAGCCCAGATGTGATCCCTCCAGGTCTCTTCTCCTGATCGCCCCCAGCTGGTGCCTCTTTCTCCCCAAGTTATCTTTTATTTATTTTCTATTCATACTGATGTGTGTATGTGTTGTCTCCCCCTGAAGACTGTAACGTCCTTGAGGGCAGAATCCATCTCTTTTTTGATCTTCATATCCCCAGTGCCTAGTCCCTAGCAAGGGACAGACACTTAATAAATGCTTGTGAATTGGGGAGGAAAACAGGAAAGCTATGTGACTTACCTCTCTGGGCTTCAGCTTCCTCTTTTATAAAATCAGGAGACTGGATTAGATGATCTAAACTTTGTGAACTTATATTTAATTGAAATAAAATTTTAGTGTAATAATTACAGCCCAAATTTTCCTACCACTTTAGGGTTATGAACCACTTTCCTTAAAAGAACTCTAAGGGGCAGGTAGATGGCCCAGTGGATAAAGCACAGGCCCTGGAGGAGCTGAGTTTAAATCTGACCACAGACATTTACTAGCTGTGTGACCCTGGGCAAATCACTTAACCCTGTTTGCCTCAGTTTCCTTATCTGCAAAATGAGCTGGAGAAGGAAATGGCAAACCATTCCAATATCTTTGCCAAAAAACCACAAATGGGATCACAAAGAGTCTGACACAACTGAAAAATGACTGAACAAATAAAATAATACGACCCTGTGCCATCTCTGCAGTCAGATTAATCTATCTGATGCACAGACCTTTCCACGTCCCTCTTCTCTTTCTTTCTATAATATTGTCAAGTATATGTCTATTACCTGACCAATGTCCAGTCAGAATAGGAAGGCGAGATCCTCATCAGTAAGATTTTTCACACTGACAAAAGACTCAATAGTCAACAATTATAGTAACATACTGTTTGATAAGTCCAAAGACCCCAGTTCTTGGGATAAGAACTCACTATTTGACAAAAACTGCTGGGAAAACTGGAATATAGTATGGCAGAAACTGGGCATAGACCATCATCTAATGCCGTATACCCAAATCAAGTCTAAATGGGTGCATGATCTAGGCATAAAGGCTGATACTGTAAGTAATCTGGGGAAGCCTGTCAGATTTATGGAGTAGGGGAGACTTTATGACCAAAGAAGAGTTAGAGAGCATTATAAAATGCAAAATGGATAATCTTGATTACATTAAATTGAAAAGTTTATGTACAAACAAAGCCAATGTAACCAAAGTGGGAAGTGAGAAACTGGGAAAGAATTTTTATAACCAATGTCTCTTATAAAGGCCTGATTTCTAAAATATGCAGGGAATTCAGCAAAATTTATAAGAATGCAAGTCATTCCCCAGTTGCTAAATGGTCAAAGGATATGAACAGGCCATTTTCAGAGGAAGAAATTAAAGATAACTATAAGCATATGAAACAATGCTCTAAATCACTATTGATTTGAGAAATGCAAATCCAAACAACTTTGAGGTACCACATCTCAACAGTCAGATTGGCTAAGATGACAACACAGGAAAATGACAAATGCTGGAGAGGATGTGAAAAAACTGGAACACTAATGCATTGTTGGTAGAGCTGTGAACTGATTCCACCATTCTGGAGAGCAGTCTGGAACTATGCCCAAAGGGCTATAAATAATTACATACCCTTTGATCCAGTAAATACCACTTCTGGGGTTGTATTGCAAAGAGATCATAGAAGTGGGAGGAAGACCCATATGTACAAAAATATTTATTGCAGCTCTTTGTAGTGGCAAAAAATTGGAAACTTAGGGGATGTCCATCAACTGGAGAATGGCTAAACAAGTTGTGGTATATGAATGTGATGGAATACTATTGTGCTATAAAAAATGGGAAGGAGATGGACTTCATACTTACCTGGAGAGGCTTATATGAATTGATGCTGAGTGAGAAGAGCAGAACCAGAAAAAATCTGTACACAGTCACAGACACATCATATGTGCGACGACCAACTTCGATGAACTGGACTCTTCTCAGCAACGCACAGTTATAAGACAATTCTACAGGTCTCAGGATGGAAGGAGATGTCTACATTCAGAGAAAGATCCAGAAAGAACAGAGATTAAATGGAGACTGAAGCAATCTACATGTTCTCGTTCTTTCCCATGTTTGTTTTTCTTTCTTTTTTCCCATTGTTCACTCCTTTGGTTACAACTCTTCTATACAATGAGACTAATATCCAGCGTGAAAGTATTTGCAGATCCTGTACTTGATTGCATGCTGCCATGGGGTGGGGAGGGGAAAGAGGGAGGGGAGGGGAAAAAATTTGAAACTCAAGGGATTCTGGAACTGAATCTTGTAAACTAAAAGTAAATAAACAAATTGATTACATTTAAAAAAATATTTTTCACACTGAGGACCTTGAGGACTCGTAGGCCCTCAATTGTGGTCCTTTGACTGATGCCACAGGTTGCCCACTCCCTGCCCTACTCTATCTTCTGGGACACAACTGAATAATCCATCATTTTTGGTCCTAAGGCTCCTTCTGGCCCCTTCCTTTTAAGGGCAACCTGATGACACTAAAGTAGCTATTGGATTTGCTGAATCTTCCTTACTATATTTTCTTAATCCAAGTACTTTCCATTAGGTTGGAAAATAAGGGATTAAGATTAGGGAGTTGACTACAGACAGATCCTATGAAAATCCCCATGTCACCTACAGTAAAAGGGAAGCAGGAGAAAACAATTTTCATGATGCCAAGTCCAGAAAATGCCCCTGGGTGGGATGAGCGTTACCACCGGAGCATTTTGAGGGACAGACTAAAATAGAGTAAACACTGACAGGGTGGATATCTCAATCCAGGATTTGGGAGGGGCTCTCTGGGGAAGAACAACAAAAGTAGGATCTTCTAGAAAGAGCATTGGTGCTGGTGCCTAAGGATGGGGTTCCCATCCCATGCTGTCTGTATGCTCCCCTCTACTCTTCTGAGCCTCATTTTCTTTACCTGTGAAATGGAGACAGTAACATTTGTACTAACTATATTATAAAGTTGTTACAAGAATCAACTGAGAGAATGGATGTAAAACACTTTAGAAACCATCATGAACTATATAAATGTAAGCTGGGGCTCAAACCTGCCTGCATAAGACTTTTCTCTTCCAAGTTCTCAATGACTGACCCTCATGTAGGCATGGAGCATTGAATAATCATTCTCTGCTAATAAGGAGAGGCCTATGAAAATAGGCTTGAACCACAGGTTGCATAAGTATCAGATTTCTTGCCCAAGGAAGTCTTGGGTTCAAATCCTCCCCCTGGCAGTAGTTCTATGACTGCAAATAAGTTCTTTCACCTCATTGAGCCTGAAGCCACTCTCTAAGGCTGTGATTCTTAACCTTTCATATGTCATGGACCACTTTAGCAGTCTGGTGAAGCCTGACTCTGACTCATGTTTTTAGATAAATAGAAATATAATATTTAAATATAATATAATACTATTTAAATATAGAGATAAATAAAACACAAATGATTATAAAGAAAACCAATTATATTGAAATATAGCTATCAGAATAGTAATTTCTAAAAATACAAGTTCACTGACTTCATGTTAAAACCCCCTGCTCCAAGGCTATCTACTAACTAATTCATGGATGAGTTATAATGAAGGGTATGCTGGTAAATGTTTAACAACATACATTGTTAAAGTACATACACATGTTTTTAATTTAAAAAATTAATAATGTTTTAGTCCTTTCCCCAATTACATGTTAAAATAATGTTTAACATTTTCTTAAAGTTTTGTGTTCCAAATTCTATACCTCCTTTTCCCTTCTCCCTGAGACAGTAAGCAATCCAATATAGATTATACATGTGAAATCATGTAAAACATTTTCATACCAGTTATTTACAACACACTATTAAATTGAACTTGCATTTTTAACATTTTATCCACTACTTTCTTAACTATAGACAATCTAAAGATGAATAAATCAAGCCCTGATTTTAAGTCTTTGCTGATTTTCAAGGACCAGGTATGAACTGGCTTCAGCACACCCTAGGGTTGCAATCTAGAGCAGTGGAGGGAAAATTCCAGTACCAATGAATGTAGAGATCCTTGATGCTGTTTAAGTTACTATGTACTTGTCAGTAACAAATTTGAATTTCTTAAGTCTATATTTCAGCAGGTTTTATTTTTTAAATTTTAATACCTTACGCTGTGCCTTAGCAGAGTATCCGTCTTTAGGGACAGCATGTACTTCTCTTTCCCCTCACCTAACACACAGGACTTGGAGCATAATAGGAGTGAAATAAATACCCGTAGGTGAAGTTGCTAACATCAGAAAACAGCAGAAAATCCAAAGTGGCAAATAATAGAAAAGCATTTTCTATTTGGCTTCATTTTGTGTATGTCTGTGTTGGGTTCCTTTTGGGGAGGGGGAGGGAATATTTATCTTACTTGATATGACGGACCCTAAATGTAAAATCCTCCTCCTTTTCCCCACGTGGGCACTTATCTAGTTAACCTGTGGTATCACTGCTCAATTGTACTGACTTGCTGTTCTCTTTTCTCTCCTGTTTAGTTCTACAGGCTAGACTCTGTGTTATTTCCCAAGTCAGAAGAAGTCCCCCAGAGCCCAGGACTATCTCTGATGTTCTCATTTCTGATCATTCTCATTCTGATGAGAATGTTGATTGGAGCAGGAAAGTTTCCTCAAATTCTCTTGAGGTTATATTCTGATTATAGAATCCTAGTGGTAGAGCTAGAATGGACATGGGGGGCTATCTCATCCAAATCCCTTCCCCTCTCCTATTTTATCCTTGAGGAAATTTATACCCAGTGAAATTAAGTAATCACCTCAAACTCAGAGTTAATAAATATCGGAGCTAAGATTTAAACCTAGGGCTTCTACCTTCAGAGTCAACGTCCTTTCCCCTATTGCAGACAGCCTCCTAAGTTCTCATGATGGTGAGCCTGTTGATGCTGCTCGCCCTGGTATTTGTGATGATGGTGATGGGGGTAGGGTGGGTGGTAGTGGGGAATGACATTCTCCCTACCTTCAGGGTGTTCCCACTCAGGCTAACACACAAGAGAACAATGAGAGATACAAACAGGACTTGATAAGTCAAGTATGAGATAAAAAGTAATTGAGATGAAATATATTTAGCGTCTGGCTGCCTTTAGATCCACTCCTTCCACTCCACCAGTCGGAGGTTTGGGCGGGTGTTATAGAAGCAGCCCCATACTCCTAATCTCAGGCCATTCAAGCACTGGAAGACAGGGTCCCCAGTTTCCCACACCTCTTTGGCTTCCTTTCAGCACCAGGCCTAGGGTGAGGAGAGGGGAGGAGCTTGTTTCAGGTGATGAAGACTGAAGCCTTTCATCATGGCTGAGAACCAAGACAAGTATGGACACATGGAGCTGGAAGAATCAAACTTCATCAGGAGTACTTCTAGGGGTCATGGGGGGAGGGGGATACAGGAAGAAAGCTGAGATTGTGAGACTCCACTCAGCACGACTCCCCTCCCTTCTCTCCCAACACCTCCCTCCCCCTGCCACCAGGCCAGTTTCACAATAGGGGTCAGCAGAGGAAATGAAACATGCTGAGAAGGAGAGAGAGGAGACTTATAAGATTTGGGGCATCGTAAATCAAGGGAATATGAGGGAATGACATTTCCTTTTGCGTTGGTGAGAACGTGATATGTGTATATTTTTGTTGTGTGTCATATACTGGCAAGTGGTTTCTGGTTAAATATATCCTTGATGAACCTGGGGAAGTGAATAGGGCTTTGCAAAGATGGCAGACTAATGGCATCTGAAAGTTCTGACCCCAGAAATTAGGGTTGGGGGTGGAAAGTCACTCCAGTTTTCAACTGAGAGAGGTACCAAGAGTGAGCTTTAGAAGAGGCCACAGAGACAGTACATTTGTAGGCATGCCAACATTCAATACTTCCTCAGCGTCTTTGGAAGTCTGGCCTATAAAAGACAAGTCAGCCAGAAAGTGGAAAAGGAAGACAACTCTAAGTGTTTCCAGTACCCTTCTGATCTGGGTTACCATTTCCTTACAACCTAACCAAATGATACCATCACTATTGTTACCAATAAAAAAGAAGATTGAATAACTTCACCCATATCAATGTCACCAGCATCACCATTATCATTACCATCACCAATGTCAGTGTAGTCACCAATATAACCATCATGAGTATCACTGCCTTCATCCTCGTGACCAAAATCACCACCCTTATTGCCAAAATCATCATTACTATTTCTTACCATCAGTACCATCAAAACGTTTTCATTATCACCATTGTCCCATTTGCAGTCTTCAGCAATTAAGACCACCCCAGCCAATAAATACTGTTTACATTTGTCAGTGTACAGGGGCCATTTACTGAAGGAAACCAAAAATCATTAAGTCCATAAAACTAGCCAGAGGTTGTGTGATTTGTCCTACGTTCTCAGAGGACCATGACATCAGGAAGATGATGACATGACTTGCAACTGAATTGGATTTGAGGGAGAACTGTGCAAAATCACCAGTCTTACTTTCTCCTCCAGAGTTATCTGGATCCAGTGGTCAGATATAGATGAGAACAACTGGACATGGCCCAGGTTGCAGTGGGGGACCTTGGCTTTTTCAGCTAAGGTCTTTCTGAGTTCTCACTTTGAGTGAGGCAACACCCATTCAGTGATTAGGCCTGTTTAAGAAGTGAGTCAAGAGATGGCCCCTTTAATAAAAAAAACAATCTAACAGGGAGGGGAAGATCCTCAGGGTTGCTGGCCAAAAGTGAAGACAGAAGAGGCCATGGCTCAACAAAACTCACAAGGCAGAGGCTACCACCATTCATTCTCTTGAGCCTTGTGGCTCTGCACCAGGTTTTAAATGCATTTATTTTCATGACTTTTATGGTCCTTTTCACAAAGCCTTTACTCAATTGATAATCAGATAAGGTTTATTGAGTATCTATTGAGTACAGGATATACAATAAAGTGCAGGAAACTATAGGGGATGAAAAGAAATCTAATACTAAAAATGACTTACTCAAATGAAGCTGACACTCTATTTCAGGAAATAAAGCATAAGGTAAATGGAGAGTTAAATAGCAACGCCAGAATTAAATAACAATAAACAGGAAACGATATAAAATATCCAATTCAAATTTAGCTGAAGATATAACTGAACCCTCATTTTCCTTCTTTTTTCTCTTTTAAAGAGAATAGTCTTTGAAATCAGGTGGACCAGAACAAAAATTGTTGATAGGGATTTGAAGCTCAAGGTATATAGGGAGATTATAAAGCTGATGAAAATTTGTAGGTGATTTAGTAAAACCACTACTTAATGCCTAACTAAGCATAGTACTGGGGTAGGGTCTTCAGAGGCAAAGTCAGGGGGTTATCCCAGATATTCTGACAGAACCCAAACACAAGTGTAAAGGAGTGCCCTTTGCCCCTGATGTAGCTGCTGCCCAGAGACCTGTTCCATCCCCACCATAGCCCTCTCTTCCTCAGTAGCATACAGCTATGACTCTGATGCTCCATTGTCCTGATTCCATCCAGGAGTGAGCGGTCAAGTCAGTTTATGAGGTCGTGTTTCCAAAGGGGCATGAGGTCTCTTCGGGCCAGGGGGCTGCATAAATATTATCCCCTGTGGGAGGCTCAGTGGCTTTTCCACCTCAAAGGCAGCTTTGATTAACCTTTGGCACTAGGAACTGGGGAAGTTTCAATCACAGTTTATAGTGCGGCCTCCTCCTGCAGCTCTTATTTGTCCAACTGGGCTTTAGCCTGGTCTAACCAAAGACCTACAGTGCTATTACTGCCCAAGAATGCTCATAAGTTAATAACTGAAAAGCCGTCTTCACGGAAAAAGGAAAGAACTCACACACAGCCCCTCCCAAACATATCCTTGTTTAGAGTCAAGAGCTAAGAGATCTTGGAATGTAGAATGTCCGAGCTGGGAGGGACCCTGGGATGGAGAACATGGAATGTTGCATACAGAGGGCTCCTAGGTATTGAATGTCAGAGCGAGGCTGGACCTTGGGAAATACAACATGAGAGGGACACACAGAGTTTAGAAGGAGCTGAGGACATAGAATATGAAATGTTACATCCAAAGGAGACCTTAAATCAGAGAATTAAAGGCGTTTTAGCATATAGAATGTTTTGTCTACTATGTTTTACTGCTCATTTATATTAAATTAATGAATGAATGAAAAAAGCATTTTATTCAGTGCTTCTCATGTTCAAAGCATTCTGCTAAGCACTGGGGATACCAAGAGAAAAAATAAGACAATCCCTGCTCTCAAGGCACTGGCATTCTAAAGGGGAGAAATAAGATATATGGAAAATGTCATCCACAAAGTAGATAGAAAGGCCTTACAGTCCATTGGGTCTACACGCAACAAAATAATGATAATTCTTCTTCTTTAATGTTATTTCCACTGATAAAAACATATCAGTTGTTGATACAGAACCATTTGATGGTGCCGAGAGTTTTCTTTTTTGAGTGTTTAATAGGAATGACTACAGCATCTGCAGGAGCAGCTGCATCTCCATAGAGGTTGCTTCCCAGGATAATGGCTGTAGGTGCTTTGCTAAAAGTATTGCAATTCTAGAGGGTCTTGGGTTTGGCATCCTGGAATGTCTAAGGGGAGATGGTGGTCAGGGTGCTGGTGGTAATTTTATTTACCTGGCATGTGTTGCCTCCTGTGTCTCTCTCAAGGTGCGTTACTGATTCAATTCAGCTGATTTTCCTGCATACTGGGTGGTTGGAAGTTGGTGGATATGGCTGATGGAATTTCTTCCCTGGATGATGTCTGTAAGGGCTGGTTTGAAAGCAGGAACAGTGGCCTGAGGGGAGCAGACACTCCCAGGGCTCTTGTACTTACCTGGTATGAGTTTGCCATTCACAAAAGAACCCCAGCATTTTTCATTCAAATTATTATTTAGCTTCCCATTTATATTGTTCTAATACAGTTGATTCTTTGAACCCAAATATGAGACTTTACATTTACTCCCCACTTAATTTCATATTATTTGATTCAGTCTCTTATTCTTTTCAATCAGTATATTATTGGATCCTGACTCATCATCTAATGTGTTAGCTGGGTCTCTTCTAAATTTGAACAATCATGTTCTTGTAAATTTCATCCAAATCAATGACAAATATATTAATCAGAACAAAGCCGAGGGCAAAGCCCTGGGAACAAGTTACTAGACACTTTCTTCTATATTTGTTGAACTAATTCACCAAATAAATTACTAGCTTGGGTACTAATCTCTTCTTCGTAACCTTCCATACTTCTCTCTACCTCCTAGCTGTTTAATGTTCTCTTTCCTGAAATCTTTCTTTAGCACTTTCTCTGATCTTTCTTCTGTTTCTCTCTTGACTTCCTAGATTGTGTAGCACTGTAGCCACTCCCTCTCATACCTGAGTCTCCCCCCAAAAAAGCTCTCTCAAGTTCAAGTTTCTATGTGGGTACTAGATGAGTCTGTGTCTACTCAAAACTATAGCGAATGGGCCCCACTAATGTGCTTGCTTTTACTAGTCATCAATACAAAACAACGAGTTTACAGTAAAAGCATTTAATGAAATAGCAAAGTAAGAAAAGTAACAATAGAACATTTCTCCCACAAACACTGGACATAGCTTTAAAATATACATGAAGAGGCACACATGTGGGGAACAGAGTGACTAGGAGCAAGGTCACACCCCCTAAGCTGCAGGGTGAATGATGTTTTCTGGTGTAGCCATCCTGGTTCCACACCATCTCATGTTCTGAGCCGTTTTTGTCCTACTGGTTTTGTGACTGTTGCTGAGCAGATGGGGGCAGAACTCCTCTCTGCTCAAACTTTCTGACTTCAGCCTGAGTCCTCAGCTAAGGTCTTACTCTTCCACCTATCCCTCTTTTAGTATGAAGGCCAGATCCTTAAGCCTCAGTTCTTTTAGTGAGGGAGGAAGGTCCTTAGCACACTCATTATCAGATTAGCAATATAACTTTTAGTTGATTTCTCTTCAAAAAGAAAGGAATATTTCCACTTCCAGAGTCCTGGCTTTAAGCCACTCTTCTCTCCAAATGAAGTTTTTCCTTGAAGAGTCAACCTCTTTTGGAACACAGAAGTGGAATAGAACCCTCAGGCATTTATTTTGTCTTTACACCTCCTTGAGTTTACCACTGGCATCATCTCTGTATCAAGTATCCGGCTTACTTAGGTCTAGAAAGTCTCCTTTAATTCCACTCAGTTCCTGCTTGCCAGTCTGTATTTTCCAAAATCAATTTTTGAAAAAGTCTTATAGCAAACTGACAAGAGCTGTCTGGGTTTGAAGCCCTGATGTGTCTTTATGCCTCCTCAATACTTCTCCATCTTTAGATCTCCTATTCAAATGAAGGGGAAAGACAAGAACAATACCTCAGGTAGAGCTCCACCTCCTTTCTGACAAATTCTTTCCTTTTTAGATAGACAGACAGACAGACAGGCAAATAGATAGATAGATAGATAGATAGATAAGTAGATAAGTAGATGGATGGATGGATGGATGGATGGATCGATGGATTGATGGATCGATGGATGAATGGATATATTGATAGATATACACACATATATAGACACATATATGATGTATAATATATCAATATATGCATATATTAGTATATAAACATAAAAGTAATATATAAGTAAAGTATAAAGTAATATATAAACATATATTTATAATTTGCAATAAACATTCTAGGTTTTCAGTTGCCCTGCACAGTTTTTTACTTAAGATCATAGATTTCAAATTGGAAGGGCCTTTACAACTCATCACCTTCAACTTCCCTCATTTTAGTGAAGAGAAATTGAGGCCTAGAGGTTAAGTAACTTGTCTAAGGTTACACGGATAGTAACAAGAACAATTGCTAGCATTTAAATAATGCTTTAAGGTTTACAAGGCACTTTGCAAATATCTCATTTGATCCTCATCATAACTTTGGGAAGTAAGTGGTAATATTATCTCTGTTTTACAGTTGAGGAAACTGAGGCAGGCAGTGACTTGTCCAGGGACACACATAGCTAGTAAGTGTCTGAGGCTGGATTTGAACTCAGGCCTTCTTGACTCTAAGTGCACAGCTGCATATATGCATAGTAAGTGATAGAAGTGAGATCTGAACTCAGTCCTTAGAGCTAGGCAGCCAGTACCAGCACAGGGTACTAGCTCATTTGCATAACATTACAGAACATGGAGTCACACATTATGATGACTGTGGAAGGGAAAATGAGCTTACAGAAAGTATTCAGAGAAACCTTGGAAGACATCTGTGAACTAAAGAAAAATTAAATAAGCAGAACCAAAAGAATGACATGACTACAGCAAAAGAAATGAAAATATCACTAAAAGGAAGCCAGATTGTGAGTAACTGAATAACCAGTCATAGTCCCAGAGAACACATGGTCTCAGCAGAAATGTGGGAGTACTACCAGGAGAGAAGGTTGTATACATGATTAGATGAGGTCACTGAACAGAACGTCTTGTTTAAATGTTTTTATCCCTTTAGTGCACAGGAGGATTAAATTATTCTTTTGGTTAAGGACAAAGGACAAAGGGAGATGGCATTTCCAGAAACAACCATGTTGCACGGTGTAGCACCAATGCGATGTTTACAGCCCCCACAATCGTGATAAAGACTGTGACTTTTAAGTATTGCATGATGTTCCATCACAAAATATACCAAACTCTCCAGATAGAGGACAGAACTCAAGCATTAATTTAGACACCAGAAAACTGAATCCTAAAACCAGGAAGCCATCATAGTACCAAAGATATTCAGAAGCCATAATAATGTTGAGAGTCACAGCATCCTTCAGCCTTCCCACAAACCAGTACAGAATCATTATTTACTCACAAACCTCTCTATCTCCTTGCCTAAGCATCCTCTCTCCCCCACCATCTCACTAGCTCTCACCAGCTTCCTGTGGGCTCTGCTTCCCTTCAGCAAACTCCTCCCACCACAGGCTCCATGTGACTACATTCAGCCTATCAGGGGCAGAATTTACTTTCAAAGCAGGGGAGGTCTTCAAACTCCCCCCTAGCCCTAAGGGGCAGGGAAGATCTTCAAATTCCCATTCTCATTACACATGAATGAGGGGTATCAATTAATTTTTTAAGAGTCAATCATAAAGGTACTGACAGAGAGGAGAGGGGAAAGCAGGAATCTTCTCTCTTCTCTTCTTATCTAGGGAGCAAAGGTGCTTAGACATATCACAGACACCCTTGCCCTGTGATCCCAATGGCATACGGGGTCAACAGATGGACCCAGACTGAAATTGACCTTGCTCCTTTCTCCTCTGCCCCTGAGGCTCCCTACCCACAGCATCCTTGCCTGGGCTCAAACAGCTGCTTCCAGGCCGCTGAAATAATATGTTTTTTCACCTGCAGGAGTAAAGCAGTCAAGGGGGACAGCATTACAGGGCGGATCTGGTTAAGGTCATAAAAATGTTGCAGTAACCTATATATTATTTTTATGCTGATGCTTAACACAGCATATTTTATAACTGTGCAGAAGTCCCGTAAATCAGAGCCCCCAAATGTTGACTCGCACACGCAGGGGGCTTGGGGAAAGGGGAGTATTGCTGCTCCTAGCTCTCCCACACAAGGACCCACAAATGCGTGTGTGCGTACACGCAAACACACACACACACACAGACACACACAAACACACATTGGGTCTAAAGCCCCTAGAGGCAGGGGCAAGGCAGGAAGAGGAGCCCTTGGGAAGCTCCTCAGTCATCCTGGGGACTGGCCATCCTCGTGGGGGGTCTCCCAGATATTTTGATGGATGAGTTGTCAAGACAGAGAGCAGAGGCTTCCTCTCCCTCCCTTCTCCCTTCCCCCCAATCATGGCAGAGGAGAGTGAGGAAAGAGCCAGGATCTGGCTGTAGCCACCAAAGTCCTCTCCAACTACCACTACCATCTCTCTGCAGACAGTGTGGTCAGGTAGGTCATTTGGGAACAACATTCCCTGGTCTGGGGACTGCAGATCTCTTTGATGGGGGCAAGACTGGTTGTCACCCACAGAAGGGATGTCTGGTGGGATTTTCCATTGGTTGATGCTGAAAGGTCAAATGGGGAAGGTGGAGAAGAAGGGGGGGGGGTAGTTTGGGCAGCTGTTTCTTTTCCATTCTCTTTTTCCACTGTGGAATTGGAGGTTGTGGTCAGGATTGGGAAGTTAGACGTTCAAACTAGACCAGGCATCCTTGGAAAGACAGAGGGAGGAGGTGCATGGATCCAGCACTGTCACAAACTACTAGAATCCGAGGGCTGGAGGAGTCCTAGGGCATTTAATCCAAACCCTTCCTGAATCACAAATCCTCTCCATAACATCCCTGGCAAAGTAGCCATCCAGCCTCTGCCTAAAGACCTCCAGTGATGGAGAGCTCACAACTTACCAAGGGCAGCCTTTTCTGTTTCTGTGTGGCTTTAATTGTTAGGAAGTTGGGTTTATTTTTTTTCTTTTAGTCTCTTAACCCTCAATCTCCTCATAGATCAATGATCTCACTGATGTGGGAACTCCCTCTAGCAGTGCCAGCAGTGCCAGCAGACCCATTCATACCTTCTCATCTTGAGTGACTGAGCAGAAATATGGCTTTCTTCATCTTCCACAGATTGCCTCTAGTTATTTGTGCCCAGTGAAGCCAAGCTGAGCAAGTCTGATCTTCCCACATGACTATATTTCAAGAATTGGAAGCCACTGATCATTTCTCCTTAACCCTAAGTCTTCTCTTCCTCAGGCTGAACATCCTGATACTTTCAACACATTTTCACAATACAGTATGGCATCCAGTCCCATTTCCATCCAGTCCCCAGTCTTTCTCATATTTGTCAATGCCCTTCTTCAAATGCAGTGCTGTACATGAAGCTGAGCATCACTCCATAGATGTGGTTTGACCAGGATAAAGGACAGTGGAATTATCGGTTTCTTACCACTGGATATTCAGCCTTATTAATGCAGTCTAAGGTCACATTCCCTCTTTTGGGCACTGATGTCATAATGTTGACGCACACTGAATTTGCAGTCCCCTATCTATATGATCCTATCTATATGACCCCCACAAATATCTCCTGTCCTTGTTCCTTTGGTTGATAGCATGAGACAGGAGATCTGGGTCTGAATCCTGGCTACATATCTGACCTTGGGCAAGTCCCTTAACCATTCAAGGTCTCATTTTCCTCACCTGTAAAATAAGCAGGTTGGGCTACATGTTCTAATGTTCCATCCAACCTGAATTCTATGATCCTAGGATTTTTTTTTAATGAGGAAGGCTCAGTTCCCATATTTGAGAAACTCACAAGGAAACAGGATGTATCAGCATGACATGATTTCAAAATACTTGCAAAAGAAAAATATTTAAAGATGTGAATGACTCTGGTTCAAATTGAATCCATCTATGCTGAAGATACCGGGAAGAGAGCAATTAGTCAGTTCAATGACCAATCATGATGTCAGAGGGCCAGTGATGAAGCATGTTATGCTCCTCCTGACAGAGTGGATAGACTCATGATGAAGAATGAGATACGTATATTTTAGGACATGACCAATGAGGAAATTTGTTTGGTTTAACAAAGCATGTTGGTTATAAAGGTTTGGTTCTTATGTCTACTTTTCAAATATATTTTTTCAAAAATATGTAGAGGGTTTTTTGAGGGGGATAGGAATGAATGTAGAAAGAAGAAAAAATAAATGCTCGTTAACTGAAAAAACAAAGTTCTTTTTAAAATGATTATCAAGAAGTTTGGTCATAAAATGAAGGCTTTCTAGAAGAAATGACTTAGAAATGACCTTTTGGAAAACATTCTAGTGGGGTAGATAACGCTCTATATTATCTTGTCGTCATAGAGAACAAGAGATTTACTTCCTGGATCTGGGCATTGTGTACTTCTATGGATGCAGCGTCACATTGTGGGAGTTCTCTGAGAAGCCACATCATGTTTCTGGCTTACATGGAGGTTTTGGTTCTTGAGAACCTGGCTGGAAAACTCAGGCCAGCCGGAGTGAGGGGCAGGTGGTGGGATTAGCCAAAGGCTGGCTGGGTATGGATCAGGACAGGTGCTGGCTTAGAATGGGATGTCAGACAGGATGTGGTTTGGGGTTGGCAGTTGCTCTCAGGGGCCATGGAAGACCAGGGGAAAAGTTGAAGGCAGCAAGGTGTGAGAGAATGAACTCTGCATTTGGAGTCAATAGACCTGAGTTTGAGCCTGGGGCCCAGCTGCTCAAGGCACTCATAGTCTAATGGGGGAGTTAACATGCAAACAGCCATATACAAACAAGTATAAGCAAGACAAATTGGAGATAAGCAACAGAAGGAAGGCACTAGTGTTAAGGGGTGTCTTAAGAAAAATTTCTTGTAGACAGTGGGATTTTAGCTGAAATTTATAGAAAGCCCAGAAGTTCAAAGACCAAGACAGAGAGGGAAAGAATTCCAGGCATCAGAGCTAGGAGACAGAGTATCTTGTGTGAGTAAAGCAGGAAAGGGTCGGGTTACTAAGGGCTTTAAAAGCCGAAAAAGAGAGCTTTCTATTTGATCCTGGAGGTGATAGGAAACCACTGGGGTATATTAAATAGGTGCTACAGTAATCAGAAAGTTCAGAAAGGGAGAAGTTTGGGGTGGGGGAAGATGAGTTTTAGACATGTTGTGTTTAAGATGTCTATAGGACATTGATTTTGAGATGCCCAATAGGCAGATGGAGATTAGAGTATGGAGGTAGTTAGGATGGTTAGGGCTGGATCAGCACAGAGATAATTGAGTGGATGGGAGCTAGTGAGATCCCCAAGTGAAATGGTATAGAGGGACAATGAAAGAGGGCCCAGGACAGATCCCTGGGGAACACTTGCTATTAATGAGTATGACCTGGGTGAAGATCCAACAACGGAGACTTGAGAAAGGGTGGTCAGACTTTTAAGAGGAGAATGATGAGACAGCAATATCATGAAACCTAAGGAGAAGAGAGTAGTAGCAAATTGAAGAGGGTGATTGATGGTGTCAAAGGCTGCAGGGAAATCAAGAAGGATGAGGATTAGAAAAAAGGCTATTAGATTTGGCAATTAGATCACTGGATGGGGCAGCTAGGTGGTGCAGTGGGCAGAACACTGACCCTGGAGTCAGGAACACTGCAATTCAAATCCAGCCTTAGATATTTACCAGCTGTATAACCCTGGACAAATCACCTAACCCCAATTGCCTCCTCAAAAAGGAAGACAAGACAAAAATAAAAGAAAGAGATAGAGTATTTCCCAAGGGGTTATTTCATTCTTGTCGTATATATGTCTTGTTATTGTACTAAGCTCTAGGGATGCAAATACAATACTATCTCTGCTCTCAAAGGGCTTACATTCTAATAGGGGAACACAGCCATGGATAGGAAGGTTCATCTACAATGTCATCCATGACTAGATACCTTTGAAGGTCCCATGATTGTATAATTTGAACTTGAATTGAGGCAGCAGGGAAAAGTCAACTATGAGAAGGAACTTTCTTGTTAAAGGAGTAGCTTCTGAACACCAGTGACCATAGGTGGTTCAGGCCTAGCCCATCATTTCTGGTGAGATTTAAGAACAGACTGGCATGATTGCTGGGCATGGACTGAACCAAAATGGTTCCTTCACAGGCCAATGTTCCATTGCTTTGGGAATAGAGGTTCAGGAGTCCTCCAACACCTACTTGCTAATGACCTTAAACAGATCACTTCTCTTTTTTGTGAGCGTCTCAGACCTTATAGCCAATATGGAACTTAGAAAGCTTTCACAAGACTTCATTAAGTCAGGAACAATGAAAGGAATAGGCCTTCATTATATATGTATTTCATTTTAAATCAAATAAGGATAAGGCATAGGGCCTAGCAAGCTCAAGTATGAGGGAAAGGGAGCAGAAAAACAAGAGATCAGGACAAAGGAAGCATCTGCCAGGGGTGAAACAACAAGTGTTTGATGACAATGGTGTTCAGGTCACAACAAGAGAAAGAAAGAGATCAGCAGTGGTCCTACAGGAGACCTCTCCCCAGACTTGGTACACCCAGGTTATCACCCCTCCTGGTCAATGGGTAGGGCTGCCTGTATGTAATAGTAATGAAATTTGAAGATCCCTTTGTATTGGCAAGCTAACAGGTACTTAGCACTTAGTGTCAAGCTAATTATATCAAGTCTCTGTTAAAGAAATAGAAGGTATGAACCCCTGTTGCTGTCATAACAGGAAGGGGCTGAACAGGGAGGAGCTAATACCGTATATAAGAAAAAAGCCCCAGCTGGGAGAGTAAGAGCTCCCTGGAACAAGCATCGTGGAGGCCGAGAAGCTACTGCTAGAGAAAGAGAGACAGAGACAGACAGAGAGAGAGAGAGACAGAGACAGAGACAGAGAGAGACAGAGAGAGACAGAGACACAGACACAGACACAGAGACACAGAGACAGAGACAGAGAGACGGAGACAGAGAGACAGAGAGAGAGACAGAGACAGAGAGAGACAGAGACAGAGAGAGACAGAGAGAGAGAGAGAGAGAGAGAGAGAGAGAGAGAATTTCTTTCAACAAGCATCTGGAGGCTGGGCTGCTACTTCTGGACTGAAGACTGGACTGAGAATTGAGAAGAAATGAAAACAGAAATGAGAATTGAGAACTGAGACAGAATGTCTGGGAGCAAGACACATAGAAGCTGGAGAAAGTGATTTTGATTTTGAGAATAAGAGAAAGTTATTTTGATTTTGAGAACAGAGCTTCTGTTGAGATTTTTCTTCTGGGAATTTTTGCTGAGAGCTTTTGAGAACTAGGATGAGGGCCTACTAACTTCTTCTGGGAGCTGCCAAAGACTTCCAAAGGCCAGCAGAGCTGCCGAAGACTGAGGAAACATGACTGTGGTGCTGGTACTTTGTACCAGTGTAGTTGTGGTTTTGTTAAGCCTTGTCATCCCAGGAACAGAGATTGTGAGAGATTTGAGATGGACTGGACACTGTGAGCTTCAATGTGGAGCAGGACCCACACAGTGAGCTGGACAAGGAACTGGGAGCTATCTGCCTTTGAACTCAGGTGGCATTTGGTTAAATTTGGGTGGGAGCTGGGACCATGGAAGAGGAACCATGGAAGCTGAGAGCCTGCTTCAAGTCAAGATGAAAAGACCTCTCAGTAGGTACTGAGTAGTGACTAATGAAATTGTAACTTACTTGTGACCTAGGGGTGGATGACCTTTGTGTTTTCCACTACCCCGTAAGAAGGTACTGAATAGTGACTGATTAAATTATAACGTAATTGCACCCCATGGGTGGGGGACTTTGATTTTTGTATTTTGTGATTGAATTAAGGACTTTTTGATTGACTAAATGAATGTACTTTGTTTAAAACTATGTGACCACTCTGATGAAAACTACATGGTCATTTTAGTGTTAAGTTGTTGAGTTGTGGCACAGTGAATGCTGTATCTTGATTTTCTGTGAATGTTTTGCCTTAATTTACTGCTGAATAAATAGAGAGTTTGTTATACTGTGTAATCAAAACTTGAAGCTGTTCACAGCAACAGTCTTCTGGAAAGTTGCCTGTGTGTGGCTTTACCCTGAGTCCTTCAGCATTTCTGTATTAGGGCAGCCTGATGATGCCAATGAGGGTTAGAACTTTTATAAGGAATGGCAGAGGCTGTCATAGATGCTTCTCATGGGTTATTAATTTCTGATGTCATAGGCAGAGATAAATCATGGATTGGTCAATGAGGACATTACTCCCTAGCATGGGAATGTGAACTTTCGATCATAAAGTATTTCAATAAGAATTTCTCTCCCAAAAAATCAGGGCAGGAAAAAGGGGCATGTTTAGAACAGAGGCAGCCTCTGCTATAAGAAATGACATGACAAAAAAAGCAGACAAGTTTGGGGTTTTTTTGCTCAGTTTTTTATCTATAATATGAGGATCATAATTGCTCACCTATCTACCTCATAGAGTTGATGTTAGGATCATAGGAAATAATTTATGAAAATTGATAGATAAGTGTGAATGTGGGAAAGGCAAGTGATTTGGTGCAGCTGTAGGAAAGCAAGACAAATGTCACCTGCTCCACCCTGCTCCTTCTAATCTTGTTAAACGAAGTTCCAGAATAATATAAATGGCCACAGTGTGAGATGCCAGGTTTGTGATGGGAGATGAAAAGAATTTACTCACCCCAACACAAATATCAGATAGGACTAGGGGAATTGCACTAAGGTGGAAACAAAGCAGTAAAACTTCAGATTAATCTAAAGGACTGTAGCTGTACTGGCTGGGTGTGTCTGGATCTGACTCACAAAAGCACTGAAAACACTCCCCTGAGGAGGCAACACATAGCAGACTCACAAAATCATAAAATGAAAGAATTTTATAGTTGGAAGGGACCTCAGTAACCTTCTAGTCTAACTCATAAACCAAAAGGAATCTCTACTACAATTGTAATTCGGCAGCTATTATTCATCAGAGAATGAGCAGATAGTAGTAGGTGCCTGGAAGAAAATTAACAGAGAAAGCAGCTCATCAGATGATGTTAGTTCTGAATTCCACCAAGAGAGCAGCACAGATGTTATTAGCACCTCTTCAAGGAAATAGCTTCAAAGGCTAAGGAGTTTTCTGACATTCAGAGGGACTTGAGAGCTGAAGAAGTTTTGATTAATTCCTCTATAGTTTGTCATAAGAGTCTAGAAGTTGGAAGAAGAGCAGGATGTTAACCACTGCTATAAAGAAAAAAATGTTTGTCATGAGCAAGATAATACAAAATCCAGAGCAGTAAAGATTAGAAAAAGGCCATTTTTTTCTGATGAAACTCATTCTTTCTTTCAAGTCTACCAAAACTACAGAGTCCTAGGAAGTCTATAAGTTCTGTGGCTCTTTATATAACTATAAAACAGTCGTCGAAAAAATGCTTTGAGTATTCTTTTACTTCCAGTGGACCTAAAAAAAGTCTTGTCGTTAAAATGAAAATGATAAACTCTGATGAATATGTTGATATAGTGAGAAGCAGAATTATTTCAGAATTATAAAACTTCCTAACTGTAGATGAAAGATTACAGCACAGCTTTACACCATACACAAAATTCTAAGAAATTTGTATGGGGGGAGAGGCTGGGGGGGAGGGAAAGAGAGAGAAAGAGAGAGAGAGAGAGAGAGAGAGAGAGAGAGAGAGATAGAGAAATATCACTCAGTGATCAATGATCTGGGAACTCATCTGATTTTAAAATCACCCCAGTGAAAATTCATGGAATTTAAATCAAGGCTAGACTTATAAAAATGGACTTCATGAAAGGAATGCTTAAAACAGCCAATGTGATATAAGTATGGTTTCATGATAAAAAAAAAACTTTTTAAAAATATATATTAAAATCTTGGGAAAGTATTGCTATATTGTGGAAAAACAAGTGACTGCAACAAAAGGATAGATGGACTGTTCAAACTTTTTTAATGATGTAAAAAGTAGTCAAGTTTGTTATGTAAGTAAAAAAAATTAAATATTTAATTTTGTTCCATTTAATTTGCACACAAATGTACAACGATCCCTTCTTGACTTTGAAATCTGCTCTATACCAAATAAAAGAATATAAGGAACATCATTACTCTGGCTCTCGCAGAAACAAGGAGACTGTTTTTTTGGCGATTGCCACCAGTAGAATCACAATACTAGCTCTTATGGGTATTTGTAATTATCTCTGAGGATTTTTTTTACCAGCAATAGAATTCTTATCTTTAGTGCTAACCCCACCCATTCCTTCCTCTTAAATTTCCCATTTCTTTTTGAAGATACCAGCCTTCTTCCAATTGGGCAGGTCAACCGTCTAGGAGTCATCCTTAAGTTCAATCCCACCACCAACCACATTCAATTAGTTACCCAGTCTTCTTGATTCTATTTCTTCTACATCTCCCAAATCTCTCCTTCCTCTCCACTCAAAGGGTCACCCTTATAGCTGAGGCCCTCACTATGTCTCAGCTTCACTATTGTGCCTCTAACACAGGACCTGGCATACAGTAGATCCTCAATAAATGCTTGTCAGATTGTTGAATAGTAACAAATATAAAATCTTACACTTGTGTTCAAACAATCAACTTGCAAAGAACAAGATAGAGGAAGCATGGGTAGATGACAATTTGCCTAAAACAAGATCTGGAGGTTTTGTTGGCCTACACGTTCAGTGTAATTCAATAGGGAGATGTGGAAACCAAGAGTGCTAGATACTTTGATCCCAGCTTGCACTTGTAGACCTCCCGTGTATAAGGAGATGCTGGTCCTACTGTCCTCTGCCCTATTTAGACCACATGTAGAGTATTGTGTTCGGATCTGGGTACAATGCTGCTTTAGCAAGAATAAACCTGGGAAGCAGTCAGAGGAGAGCAACCAGGACAGTGAAGGGCCTTGAGTCCATGCCATATGGGGAAGGATCTGTAGAACCTAGGGAAGAGAAGACTTTAGGGAGTTGGGTGGTTGTCTTCAAGTTATCTGAAGGGATTGAAAAGAGGCAAATTTAGTCATGATATAAAGAAAAACTGCTTAACCATTACAGCCATCCCAAAGTGGAATAGCCTTCTTTGTTGTTGTTCGTCCTTCATTTTTGAAGAGGACCAATGATGTCATGGGATGATGTCTTGACTCACGTGTGAATTGGATTTAAGTGAGGCACATTGCGCAAAGACATCAGCCTCACTCTCCCATAGTCATCAAAGTCCAGTGACAAGGCAAAAGTCAGTATGAATTGTGATGGCCCAGGATGTAGTGTATGACATTGGCATTTTTGATTTCTGACAAAGCTCTAAGCCCTTCACAGCATCTCCTTCATTATTTTCATGGTCATTGGAATAAATTGTTTTCACGAATCCATTCTTCCAGAGAAGGTCTTTATGTGCTTGGGGGTAGAAACTCCTCTAACTTACCAACATGTTTGAGGCCTGTTGGTTACCCTCAACTTGTTTTAGCTCCTCTGCCAAGATGGTTTTACCAGGGTGTGGCCACTGTGCATGCTATAAGTTCTTGGTGCCACAGATGAAAAGTTGGATGAAAGGTGAACACCAAAGGTGAATGAATGAGCAGCCTTGAAAAGGGATTGCAAGCCCTCACACCAGAGGTGCTAGTCCTCTCTGAACGCTCCATACACTCCAAATGGAATAGGTTGCTTTAGAAGGCAGGGGATCTCCCTCATAGAAGGTTTTCAAGCAAAGGCTGAATTGCTGTTCTCAGGTAAGTCATGGCAGGGCTTTTGTTTCATGCATGGATTTTGACTAGGTGGTTCCTGAGCTCTCTTCTAGCTCTGAAGAATCCTGTGATTCTATAATTGGGGGAGATCAGGGAAGGCATTTTAGTTATTTTTACCATAGTAGACAAGACCTCTGTGGAGCGATGTTAACACGGACATCACAAGCAGAAGACAGAAGAGTTGTGGTTCTATGTTGGTTAAGGGCATTGATCTACAATGAAAACATGACTCCACCTGCCCTCATACGCGAGACGTGGCCTTTGATATGAGAAATACAAAGACAAGGTCCCAACCACTGTGTGTTCTTGGGAATGTAGCTTCCCCTTTCTGGACCTGACTTCCCTCCCCTGGGGGTTGGATTAGGGTGGGAAACCTGAGGCCTTCTAGGTCCTTGGGTGCCACCTTTTGACTGAGGCAAGTTTTACAGAACAAATCCTTTTATTAAGAGGATTTGTTCTGTAAAGTTTGGACATATGGCCTCACAGCCACAGAGGTTCCCCACTCCAGAATCTCTAAAATTCTCTTATTCTCTATGGTTCTATGCTCCCCCTCACTCCGGGGTGTCTCCAGTTTAACGGCTGAGATAGGACACAAATATGATGTCCTAATTAATCACATCTGATGAATCAAGGAAAGATTCCTGTAGGATATTATATAATATATATAAATAAGAATAACTTTTTTCTGTTTCCCATCCATCCTAGGGATCACATGTGCATCAAAGGTAGTTGGATGATGCAGGGAATAGAGTGTTGGGTCTGGAATTAGGAAGATCTGAGTTCAATCCAGCCTCAAACACTTACTGGTGGGTAACTCTGAGCAAGGCACTTAACTTCTGCTTGCCTCAGTTTCCTCATCCATATCATGGGAATAATAATGTAACATCTGCTTCTCAGGGTTATTGTGGAGATCAAGTGAAATAATAATTATACAATACTTAGCATCATGTCTGGCACACAGGGGTTGGCATATAAATGTTAACTACTGCTGCCATTGTTATCACAGCCCGTAGCTGCTCATGGGGGCTGAGGTAGCATGTGTGCTTGGGCAAGGAGCCGCATCATTTTGATCTTTCCAGGACTATTGTAAGGCTCGGGTGAGATATTGGATGGAAAGCATTTTACAAACTGGAAAATCCCACAGCAATGTCATCTATGATTAGGCTTCAGAGAAGCAGATTTCAACCCATCATATGGAAAAAATACACAACATCTAATTCTGTTCTAAAGTGGAAGGAATTGACATAGGAAGTAGTGAACTCCCCATCACTGGAGGCCATCAAAAGAAGACTTAGAGGATCATTTGCTATAGATATTGCCTAGCAGACTATTCATTCGTGTTTTGATTGGCACTCGGAGATGTCCTATGAGGTCCCTTCCAATTCTAAAATTCGCTTAAATCTATTAAAATGTTAAGCTATTATTACTTCATAAACTCTAAATCAGGGATTCTCATTTCTGTGTGTGTGTCATGGATCCTTTTGGCAGTCTGGTAAAGCCTGTGGACCCCTTCTCAAAATAAGATTTGCAGCTACAAAAAATAATATGTATAAGATTACAAAGAAAGCCAATATATTAAAAGAAAGATGTCATTTTTCCCCATCGAAGTGTACGAACTCCTTGAAATCTAGTCATACTATAAACCCTTGTGGTTTTATAGATCTCAAGTCAAGAACCCCTGCTCTACAGGGTCATGACTTATTCCATGCACTGTGTGCACTAGTCCAGATCTCAACCCCTCCATGCTTTAGTGGACAAATTCACAAGAGTTTTTCCAAACTTGGTTGTTTAGTCCTCACGCAACAGAGGACCACTGCATTTGGAGTCAGGAAGATCTGAGCCCCAATCCCACCTAATAGCTGTGGAATCTCTGACAAGTTAGAGAATCAAACTAGGAGGGACCCTGGAGGTCACCTAGTCCAAGCCCATCATTTTACAGAAAAATTGAGGCTCTGCAAGGCAAAGTAACTGACCTTCAAGGCTCTGAGCCTTACCAAAGGCTCATTCCCTCCCCCAATAAAGGAGTCCCCTTTTCCCTCTAAGACCAAATCTATATTCCTCTGTCAGGCATTTAAAGACCTATCCAACCTGGGCATTTCCTATCTTTCTAGTCTTCTTCTCTTTTTGCCTCTTTTGGAAATTCTATTTGCACAATGCCTGCTGGCACATAAGTGCTTAACAAAGGTTTGTTGACTGACTTACATGTTATTCCTATGCAAATGCTCTCTAGGCCTGCCCATGCCATTCCTCGCACAATTTCTGTAGCTTTGCACTGGTTGGCTTTATGCCTAGAATACTCTGCCCTCTTCACTTGTGCTTCTTGGAATTTCTATTTTCCTTCAAAATGACTCAAGTCATCTTCTCCATGAAGCCTTTCCTGACCAGCCTCTCTCCCCTCTCCAGCCCCCTACTGGTACTGCCCTCCCTCCCCAAACAGGTTCATATTTATTTTGAATATATTATATATAATGTGTGTCCATATAACATATATATGTATATATTTATACATGTACAGATATACATGTTGTCTTCTCTGTTAGAAAGAAAGCTCCTTGAGGGCAGGGAATACTTTGCTTTTGTCTCTGTATTCCCAGCACTTAGAACAGTGCCCAGAAAACAGTAAACACTTTGGGATGATTCATTGGTGACCCAAGATCACAGGGTACTGCTTGGAAGAGAGGGTAAGTCCTCTGACAAAATGCCAGCTCCCCTTCTACCCCACCGTAGCTGCCTCCCTCTCTGAGCCTTCGCTCGTCTGTGGAGAGGATCTAATACTTGCATTACCCACATCTCAAGTGACTCAGTGGATAGGCACTGGACTTGGAATCAGGAAGACTCATCCTCCTGAGTTCAAATCCTGCCTTAGACACTTACTAGCTATGTGATCCTAGGCAAGTCACTTAACCCTGTTTGCCTCAATTTCCTCATCTCTAAAATGAGCTGGAGAAGGAAATGGCAAACCGCTCCAGTATCTTTGCCAAGAAAACCCCACAAGGGGTCACAAAGAGTTATACATGCCTGAAATGACTGAACAACACCCACACCATGGAGTTGTTTTGAATCTCCAGGTGAGATCATGTACACATGGCATTTTGTAAATTGTACAATCATCTATGAATGCCAGTTCTTGTTATCTTCATCATTATTAGCCTTCTGTGTCCTCAAGGCCTTTCCAGCCTGGTAAGGTCTTCCAGAGAGTTCATCCCACCAGCATAGCATTCAACGACTCTGACCCAGGCGTCTCCACAGCCCCATGAGGCACTAAGGAGAGGCTCCTTTGGGAGCAGCTATGCTGGTGGGATGAGAGCACTGGACCTGGGATTCAGGAGAAGAGTTCAGATCCTGAGCTGTGCTCCTTCCTGGCTTGCTGTGTGACCTCAGGAAATTCCACTTCTACTGACAACCTTAATTTCCTCATCTATAAAAATGAGGGGGGTTGGATCCCTCCAGCTCTGATGTCTCATGCTCCAAAGTCTCTTCCAGCTCTGACTATATATTCTAACAATATTTTGACCTGGAAGGGATCTTGGAGACAGTTGGTTCAACTCCTTTATTTTACAGAGGAGGAGACAGGCCCAAGGAGAGAAAGGGATTTGCCCAAGATCTTCTGGGTAGTGAGTGAGTAGCAGAGATAAGATTCAAATCCAGACCCTGTAAGTGCAACCTGAGCCCTCCTTTCACTGCACCTTCAAGGTCTCTCTCAGCTCTCAGTCCTCAGATCCTCATACTCCCAAGTGCAGAATTCTTCCCACTCCAGCTGCTTCCTGGTTTCTCTGCCCAGAGACAGGCCTCCTGTGTGCAGAGAGGAGGCTCCTCCAAGGGGAGGGAGGGAAGGGAACAAACGAATGAACCCTTGGAAACATTTTAGTGGAAATGTGGGCTCACTGCCCCAAGGAGCTGTTGCTGGGAGCTGGACGACAGAAGCTTGGACAGCACTGAATGGGAAGGTGATGGATGGGCAGCCTATAACCTCCAGGGTGGGGAGCATCGGCAACGGTGAGTGGAAAACAAACAGAGAGGCTGAGGAAAAAACCTGCACCTGGCAATGGGGGAGGGGTTCAGGCGGGAGGGGGTGGGGTCAGTTCACACAGTCCCTTTCCTCAAAGAAAGTAGCTTCCCTCCTCTTGATTCCAGGACACACTAGGGAGAAGTTCCTTTTTATGGCTATCTGGATATGATATTGATTCATTCAAGAAACTTTTATTACGTTCTTCAAGATCTAGAGATGGGAATCAGGATTAGTGGTGTTATGATGCTAGAAGGACCCTCAGAGACCATAATCCTCTCTTTTTACATATGAGGAGCTGAGGTCCATATGGGTTAAGTGATTCAGCCAAGATCACGCAGGTCCTAAGTGGTATTGCTGGGCTTTGAGCCCTGGTACCCTCATGCCACATCTATCATGCTTTCTACTGCTTCCCAGGGGTTAAGGCTCCATCTGGAACCAGGGTACAAAGCTCATTCTGTGGCCAGGGTCAGGGCTCTGGGTGGTAGACAAACAGCTGGTCTCTGAGAACAGAACATGCCTCTTCTGTTCCTATAATTATGGTGACTCTGCTCTTCCTTCACCTGGGGCTTTCTGTCCCCCAGACCTGTCTGGAAAGGCAGCCCGTTTCTTGACCCCCCCCTCAAGAAGGACTAGAAGCCACCAATTTAACCCTTTGGGAAGGGGAAAATTAAGGGATGCACCTGGTGCTGGGTGTGACCATCACCTCCTGGCATTGAACTGAGCTTTCCAATGATTCATCCTGGCATCCTGTCCTGGAGACTTGTCCTTTCCATGACACCTCCTTTCCCCTGAAACCTATCTCCTGCCTTCCCAGGCCACTGAAACTAAAGTTGTCCCAGAATCTTGGAGGAGTGATGGAGGAAGGGGAATTTGGAGACGGAGATAGAGATTGAGCCATCTGAAGATCGATGGAAGGAAATGGGAATATTTACCTTGGAGAGGAGAGGATGGCTAGGGAGGGGTAGGGATGATAAACTGTTCAAATAACTGAAGGACTATCATGGAGAAGAGGAATTACATTCATTTTGTTTCCACATAAAGGATAGAACTAGAAATAGCAGGTGGAGAAATAAGGAACACATTTCTAAAAATGAGGGCTGTCTCTACATGGGCTATATCCATTGTCTCACACCATCCTCCAAAAAAGCCTGGCAAGAAGGGGAGCTGCAGGTGTCATCTTCTGTGTTTTACAGAGCCCAGTCATTGCAAGAATCATTATCATTGCTATTATCAATTATTAATAATATTAATTATTAACTGACCTTTGTATAGTATTTTAAAGTTTGCGAAGTGTTTCATATACATTATCTCATTCATATACATGACCCCATCTTACAGATGAGGAAAATGACTCCCTTAAATTCACACAGCTATAGAAGGGTAAGGCATGGGGAGGATGCAACCACCATCCCTTATAAAGGCTACAGTCTAAGGAAGAAGCCATAGCTTCTTATCCTTGTTCTTTCTCTAGATGTCCCAACTCTAGGAATGGGATTAGTATCTAAGCATTGAAGCAAGGTGAAATATCCAGATGAGTGTCAAGTGAGCTTAAATACTAGAAGCAAAGTTGGTGCAGGGCCTGGGACCATAGAGCCATAATACTATACTTTTTGAGTCTCCTTCCATCTAAATGTGAATGGACCAGAGTTTAGGTTGGGTTGGTCTTTGGTTCTCTTTATCACTGTGTTGTAGTGGAAAGAATGCTGAATTAGCAATTGGGAGATCTGGATCTAGATTCTGAAGACCAGCTCAGTTTCCCTTTTGGGGACTCAGCTTCTCTTTCTGTAAAAAAAAATGGAAAAATAGTCCTTGAGCTATCTATCACATAGGAAGGGGAAAGCACTTTATAAATATTAAGGTGCATTAGAAATATGAACTATGTCACTATTGCCTGATTACTGGAGGACTAGACCAACCTGCCTACTTTACATATTGATTTGCACTTCCCTCAGGAAATTATCCTGTGAGATTAACATTTGACCCCTTCCCTCCACTGAGATTGTGAACTCCATGAGAGCAGCGGATCTCTCCCAGAGCCAGCACATGGTGCTTTGCCCCAACAAGGTGATTAATTGATGCTTATTGGATGAATATCTGCCCATGTAATTGAAGAGCTTCGACAAGGAGGGTGGATTAAATTTATTCCACTTGGCCTTGGATGCCAGAACTAGGAGTAATGGAGGGAGGGGGAATTTTAGAAGGACTAATTTAATTTTGATATAAGGAAAAACTTCCTAGAAATGACAAGTTGGTTTGATGTACAAGAAAGAGACTTGAACCTGGAACTGGAAGACCTAGTCAGGATCCTGGCTTTGACACCTGCCTCTTGTGTGACTTTGTTCATGTAATGTGAACATGAATTGTGACTCAGTTTCTTCACCTGGAAAATAGAAATAACAACACTTGCACTACTTTCCTTAGAAGGGTTTTGCTGGGAATGCACTTTATTCATCTGAAAGCACTGTAGAAATAGGGGCTGTGGTGGTGATGATGATGATGATGATTTTTATTTATCTTGGGCGAATGATAACATCTAGAGGAACCACTGTCTCCTCATTGGGAAATGGGAATAATAATTCTCATTCCACCATCCTTACAGGGTTGTTATGACAAATGCCCACTAAGTCATGTAGAAATGTGAATTATTATTCAGGAAAACCTTTCAATTATGAAGTGAATTGCCTCATGAAGTAGTGAGTTCCCCATTTTGGAGATGTTCAGGTGAAGGCTGACTGACCTTCTGTTAGGTTGCTTTCTCTGATGGTTTAAGAAATTGGAATGGATGTGTGGTAATCAACTACGGTAGACTTAACTCTTCTCATCAATATAAGGATCTAAGACAACTCCAAAAGACTCATGATGGAAAATACTATTCACATCTAAATAACTATGGAGCCTGCTGATTGAAGAAGACTTTTTTCTCTCTTTCTCTTTAGCTTCTTCTTTCTCTTAGTTTTCCCCCCTTTGGTTCTAATTCTTTTTTTATAAGATGACCAATGTGGAAATATGTTTGCTATGATTGTACATGTATAGCCTGTATCAGATTGCATACCATCTTGGAGAAGGGGGGAGAAAAGAGGGGAAGAAAATTTAGAACTCAAAATATTATAGAAGTAAATATTGAGAACTAAAAACAAACAAATAAAATTTTAAGAAAAAGAAGTTGGAATGGACTGGTAGTACTAGGTTAGGGAACATTTGATTTTGTTTCATTGATGCTACAAGAATCAAGGTCAGGACACCATTTGCTTCTGTCCTCGATGAATCCTGGGCCTATTTACATACAAAACACCATTTACATGATGGGGGCTATCATTGACATCATTTCTAGTTCACAGACTCACAGAATGGGCTTTAAACCCATTGATGAGTTACCAGGATGCCTATCCCAAGTATCTGAAGACTTCTCCCTGACGAATGGGTGGACTGAAATAACTTATTAACTGCTGGTGTGACAGTGGTTAAGGGTCTTCCACCCTTTAAACCTTGGTTACCATGTATATAAGATAAGGAGGTTGGATTATATCCTCCCTAAGGTTCATCCAGCTCTGAATTTTTAGGCTCTTATCTTCCCCACCTCCAAATCCAGGACTCATTTTACACTCATCCTACTCTTTCCAGAACCCCAATTACCTCCCTAATTTCCCCTCCCCAGCCTTCTTTCTTCTTCATCAAGTACTTGTTTATAACCCTTTACCTTTGTGGTAGCTTCTCACACTTAAGTTTCTACTTCATCTTTTTGCAATGACTTTGTTTTCCCTTGTATGTACACTGGGCTCTTCACAGAATGGTTGGTCAATATATTTTAACTAATTATAGAGAAGAAAGATGATAAGACCATAGTCCTGGAAGGACCTTAGAGGCCATCTCAATACAGCTCCATCATTTTATAGATGAGTAAACTGAGGCATAGAATGCTTGAGCAATTTGCCTGCAGTTACATAGCTAATAAGCATCAGAGGCAGGATTAGAACTTAGATCTTCCTGACTCCCAGTTCCATACTTTATCTGCCTAATACCCAAGCTCTAAAGTTTACTAGTTACAGAACTCAGGGCAAGTCAATTAACTCCTCTGAGTCTCAATTTGACATCAGTATAATAAGAATAATCATTTTATAACTCACAGAGTGGATTGTGGAAAAAAATTGCTTTGTAAACCTTAAAAATAACCTTTAAAATTAAAACAAGTCTTCATTATAGAAATGCGAGATTTCATCTACTAGTAAGGGTTTTTAACCTGGGAACCATGAATGTTTTTTTTAAATAATTTGATGATTGTATTTTGAAATAATTGATCTCCTTTGTAACCCTATGTATTTTATTTTCTGTTTCTAAAAACATTATTCTAAGAAGAGATTCACAGCCTTCACAAAAAAGCTTAAGACCCCTCTGAACTAGACTTAAAGTGCCCTCAGACACATCCCTAGGGAGTGAGAAGAAGTCTCAGCATGCTCTGCTCACTCAATCATGCAGGCTCTGGCCAACCTGAATTCTTGTGGTGCCCTTTAGGTGACCTGAAGCCTGGCTCCGGAAACCAAGCACAGCCTGGGTAGATGAGATGTTGGGGAGGTGGGAGGGGAAGAGAGATGAAAACACATCATGATTGCTCTCCTAGTCCCTGTTCCCAGTGGATTTGTGTGCACAATGAGTGGTATGCGCATAATACCCACAGGACAGAAGGTGCTAGGACACCCATGCAGCCACAGCTGCCCTCCCTTCTTACTCTAAATATGTGGAGAAGCAGGGCTTTCATACTCAGTCTGCCAACACCAGAGATAGTTATTGTCCTCTCTTCTTCTTAAATACCATGTCCGTTCCCCACCTCAGATCCAATTTGTCCCTGTAGTGAGCATGTCAGAAGATAGCTCCCCTTGTGAAATGCTTCATGGAACTTCCTAACTTCCCCTTTACTTAAATAAACCAATACCCTTTGCGATTCAGCTTACCACATTTTCACTTTTAAAAAATGTTTTTAAAGAGCTTTGTTCTTCAGTCTGCCCTGTTTGTGATTGCCTCTGTGATTATTCTGAAGCCATGACACTGTTTTTTAAATTTTGTAATATAATAACTACCAATATTGACATTTTCAAAATAAATGAAATCCAAACATATAAAGAAGTTGGAGCTCAATAGGAAAACTGCTCACAGGTTCTCCTTGGAACTGCAGACAAAGGAGTTGGTGGAGTTGGTTTTATTGTGTGTCCAAAGGCAACAAGAAACATCATTTCATGGGACACTCAGGCATCTAGTATTACAATGTTCACGATGAGCAGAAGTAGAAAGACCACCATGAAGATGTAATTGCAGCTTGTGCACCAACGTCTGTGGCAGAGAAGGTAGAGAAGTTAGAGAAAAGCACTCAATAAGGCTCTCTGAATTAAATCAACATGCAACACCTCTAACTACTGGGCTCCTGGTATGCCCTGAAGATCCTTCCCAGCATCAAACAGGTCAATCCCCATGGCAATGTTGGTGTCTCACCTAGTTCTGCTGCCAGAAAACTTTTATGAACTCTAGTTCCTAGAGACCTCAAAAATTCTCTAGACTTTTCTTAGCTCACAAAGTTGGTAACAAAGAGTATTCTAGTCTGTCTACAATATTGCTCAATCTAAGAGCAAGCATGGGAAACGTGGCAAAGAAAAGAAGCGCCGTGTTCAAAAATCCTTGTAGGCCTAGGTGGGAAGATGGGCAACTGGTGCTATCAGATCACTGATGCTCTAAGTCACCCTGCTGGAAGCAGGTATCCAGTCTCTGGTTACAAACAGGTACACTGAAATCAGTAACTTCATCACAAAGCAAAGGGGATGATGATGAAAAAAATACACTGGCAAATATGAACCAGAAAAAATACATTGGTAGATATGGACCAGAAAATACAGGCCAGCAAAGGGGATGATAGTGAAAAAATACATTGGTAAATATGGACAAAGCCTTGCAAGACAACATGTAAGTCTAGTATCTATATATCATGAATGCTTTTTTCTTTACCATATTGTTGGTAATTAGTATTATGTAAATTGTCCTTCTGGTCCTGTTCATTTCACTCTCCATCAGTTCATATAAGTCTTTCCAGGTTTCTCTGAAAGTGTC
>CM053599.1:73128055-73171685 GCA_028646575.1 Pseudocheirus occidentalis
TTACAGAACTTTAAATTCTAGATTCTTTTGATTCCTCCCTTGTCACCCAACCCCACTGGAAGGACACTCACTTCAATACAGACTGGGTAGGTGTGATTATACAGGACATCTTTATAGCGGACATATTGTGACAGTTATCATCCATCTCTCTTTCCTATCCCTCCCCCACCCCCGTTCTGTTCTCTACCCTGTCCCTGTCCCTTTACTGAAATGTGTGCTTCCAGCTTCCCTCCCCCAGACCCTGCCCTCCCCTCCGTTATCCCCCCTCTCATCCCCATGCCCCCTACTCTATTGTGTGGCATGATGCCCAGTTTAGAGTTTATACACTTTCTTCCCTAAGCCAAATGAATAGTTTTTTCTATGAATAGTAAAGATAATTGTGATTTGTTGACTATGATGGGCACCAAGTAACATTGGAAAAATGAAATTAATTATCTCTTACTTAGGAAACAACTACTTATAGGTGTGTGTATCTTTGGAGGCAGGACGAGGGAATCAGCTTTGTGTGTACAGTTGAAGCATTAACTTCTTAAAGTGAAGTTCAAAATTAATATATTAGAAGAAAGGATTAAAATGAGAAAATATCAATATAGCTACAACCTGACCTGTTTAAAGTATTCACACAGAAAAATCAGAAATGAATAAAAGAACAAACTATGACCATTTCCTACAAAAATTTAATTAGTATAATCTAATTGCCACAATAAGGAGACCAAAAGTGCCTAGAAACCACCTTAACCAGCAAACACTTGATCTCTTTGCTAAGCAGAGAGATACAGCAGCCAAGGGTAACACTATGTTAGATTATAAATTCACTTGTAAAATCTTATGGAAGAGTGTGGGGGAAGATTGTGAGCAGTACTGCCTAATAAAATTCTGAGAAGTGGTAAAACGAAAACTGAATTTACAGAAAGCTTACCATGAAAGCCCACTAAGCCAGACACCCTGAGAATATTGAAGGATGAAATTAGAAGGACAATAAATAGATTAAAATGGTAAAGTTCTGTCAATATTTTCTATAACAAAATACTTTCTCCATCAATGACTGTGGAATCACCGCATATGAATTCTAATATCTGAGTCTATGTTGGTGACATGAGAAAAGTAAAGATAATAAAGAGGGAAGAATGATCGGTCAGTCTAAGGGTCCCCAAAGGAGATCAGGGTTGGAGAGGCACCGTTTTGAGACTCTAGAGGGATTGGTTCCTAATTATATGTAAGAAGAAAAGACACCAAATTATTGGGAAATTATAACATAATACTGTATCTCAAAAAGGGCAGGATCAAGGGATTATCAATAATAACCAACCCACATAGCTGTTTCATTTATTTCCTTTTCCTTTCTTCCCTTTCATTCTTCCTTTCTTTCTCTTTCTTTCTTTCATTCTTCTCTTCCTTCTTTCCTTTCATTCTTCCTTCCTTCCCTTCTTTTTCCTTCAGACTAGATTTTTCTATCTTATCCAGACCATAAATGCCATGGTCATTCACAGGCCTGATCCAAGTACTGATCAACATAGAACCTTTGATATTCTCCATTTCTGACCAGGGTCAGTTAGGCCACACCCCCACCCAGCCTGCCTTAGGTAGCCTTGTGCCCCCTCCTCACCTTCACTCTGATTTTCTGAGGATTCAGCTATATTGGTGCCAGACTTAGTGTGGACATCAGATTGCCTTTAGGCCTACTGCAGCTCAGAATTCCTGAGCTCAAAAGATTCACCAGCCTCAACCTCCCTAGGAATTACATTGTTGGACACTTTTTAAACTTTATGAAAATAATTTGCATAACTCTCAAGGAAATCAGTGATGAAAATACAATGAGGAACAGACTTTTGCTAACGATATTCTATAGAAGAATATGCCTTTATAGTCACACAGTTGATTGAAAAATAAAAAGATTTCACTGTGCTTTTGTTGACTGTAAGGGAAAAAAAGAATATGATTTGGTAGAGCTACATGCTGCCATAAAAGTTTGCCTCCAATAAGGCATTTCTTGTGCATTCCTTAAAATTAAGCAAGATTCCTCAAAAGGTGAGACAATACTAAGAAAGATGTTGGATAGTTCCCTCATTTCTTTTCTAAAATGCCCATCTCTATGCGAAGCCTTCCCTGATTTCCCATCCTCCACTCCAGCAGCCAAGTATTTATCTTGCATTTACTTTATGTATATTTATGCTTGTAAATTGTTTCTCCTGAAAAAATATAAGCTCCTTGAGGACAGGAACAGTTTCATTTTTGACTTTTTAATCTTACCAGTTGTGCTTGATAAATGCTTGCTGACTGATTGATTGACAGCCCTTTGAATCAAAATGTCAATCAAAGCACTGAACAGGTTGACATATACTCCTCAGAGGGGTTTGACTTTGTCTTGTACATGACCAACACAGTGTCCAAATGACAGAAGCTTCCCCTACCAATGATGAGATCCTTCAACTGTTTCTTATAGGAATATTGTTCTAATGGCATCACACGCCAGAATACTGAAAAACGTCTGAAATGAGATTCATCAGGATTTTAGAGAATTTGGCCTAATTATCCCTACAGGAAAAATAAACAATCAAATAATACCTATTGTCCAGTCTTGGCCCATAGAGCTGGTCGGTCCCTGGGCAGATGCTGAAGATGGACAGTGAACCTGGCCTAAAATTGAATTGGAAGGGCCAACTTGGCTAGATAGCATTTGGGAAAATTCAGTTCTTTCAATGATCCCAAGATCTACCTTGAAACAAAAGAGCATGTATTTCTCTCTCTCTTTTGTACAATGCATTGTTCTTCTGGAAATACTGTATTGCTTGTGAATAACACAAGACCACAATCTCTGAGGAATTTGATCTCTAGGACACTCAAGGGACATTGGAGGGATTCTTGGTGGGTATAGATTGACTATGGTATATTATGAATGAAAAAAATTATTTAAGTGCTGATTATGCACCAGAGATTATCCTAGGTGCTGAAGGCACCAATATAAGCAAGTGAGTTCTTCCAAGGAGCTCCCATTTTAAAGAGAGAATTTAACGCATAAAAAGGAGATAGAAAATGGAGGGGAGAGAAGTAACCATCATAGCCCTGTGATATGTAAATGACTGGGAAGTGACCTAACAACCTGGTTCTGATCCTAATAAGGTGAAAGAATACCAACAAAAGTCAAGAGTCCCAGGGGCAGAGTCTAGGTGGTTCCAGGGTGAGGGGATTGAGAAGAATGTCTGGAATATAGACAGCAAAGTCTGGAAATGGCCAGGCAGTGATGTGGTGACCTAGCTCCACATGTGTGCCTGAAGCAGAGAAAAAGAAGAAATGGATGACAAGATATGGAGATGGGTCAGTCACAAAGAGGGGAGAGATGGTCCCCAAAGAGGGAATGCCATCTGCTGAAGGGCTGATAATTGTAGGGAATGAAAGAGCTGGGGAAAGGACTGAAGAAGAAAAGGATTGAAGACTAAGGGAGCACAATAGTAAGACAACAAGAAGGATCGGCTTTTATAAGAACTGCCAGAGACAGGAGTGCAGGAGAAGCAACACAGGAGGTGCCTTGGGCAAAGAGTCCAGGACACCCAGGAAGAATGGAAAGGTCCTTTTTGCTTAGATTTAGCCCCATGGAGGTAGGTTGTGAATTCTTTCTAGTGAATAGGGCAGAATCCCTAATAGCAGGGATATCTGCCTTGTAGTATTCTGGAGTGTGATGTCATTAGCATGATATCCCCTACAGAAGCAGCTAGCTGGGGGATCTCAGCATCGAAGGAACAATTGTCAACCTGTTTTATGTTTTGATTGACATTTTGATTTGAAGAGTTGTCAATCAACTGATCAATTAACAATCTGCTATTTCTGAGTCAGGTTGTAGTTTCTAGAGATGATGAAGCATTCTGGGGTTACCACCAAATATGGAGAGAGGTTCTAGAAGAGCTGTTTTCCTTTTTGTTTTATTGGGACTCTTTGGGCTGTCTGGTAAAGCACATAGTACCCTTCCCAGAATAATGTTTTTAAATGCATAAAATAAAATACGTAGAACTACAAAGGAAACCAGTTCTTTTGAAGTAATTACCAAGGTATTAAAAAAAAAAAAGTAAGACTATTGACCCCAGGTTAAGAACCGCTGCTCTAGAATATTGGTTAGACCAGAGAGTTATTGAGAACTAAAGTTGGCTTTTCCAAGTGAAGTTTAGGTCAGCCCTCACTCGGTTGTGTCCTCAGAGATTTGAGCAATGAGGATGCTCCTTCCATAACTGTGGTGCCCACAACTGCACACAACCCTTCCAATGTGGTCTGACCAAAGCAGAGGACACAGGGACCACCTCCTCCTTCTTCCTGGATCCTATGCCTCTCAGAGGAACCCAAGATTGTATTAATTATTTTGGCTGCCACGAGCCCTTGTTGACTCATATTGGCTCCAATCTATCTTTCCAGGATGATTACACATTACTCCCCCTCATGGACTCTATGCTCCAGTCAAACTGGCCTGCTCAGAGTTCCCAGTGCATGTCTCCTCTCTCTATACCTTGCATATGGTGTTCCCACAGACTCAGAATGCTTCCCTCCCCCGCCTCTCTGCTCCTCTGAATTCCTAGCTCCATTCACGATTTAGCTCAAGGACTGCCTCTTACAAGAGGCTTTCCCTCATGTTTCCAGTCCGTAGTGCTCCCCAACAATCAGAGCTATCAATAAATGGAATGGACTGCCTTCGGAGGTAACAGCTTCTCCATCACCTGAAGCCTTCAAGTTGATGCTGGATGTTCATCTCGTGGGAATGGTTTAGACCAAGTCCCTGCTCAGGAAGAGGGGCTGGAAGCAACTTCACGTCTGAGCTTGACTTATTAGAAGCCAGGCTAAAAAATCTCTCAGGTCCATTATATATATGATGAGAGGTTCTTCTGAGGGTCCTTCTAGGACTAAGAAATTATAATTCAAAAACTAGCCAGCATTTATTTACATAGCACTTTAAGGTTTAAAAAGCACTTGACAGACAGCATCTGATTTTAATCTCTCAGCTGTATGAGATAGATAATGTGAGGAATGTGGTGTTCATTTTATAGATGGTAAATGCATAAAGACCAAAGGAAGACCAAAGGAGAAGTGGCTTCTTAAAGCTCATGTGGTCAGTTAAGTATCAGACCCTGGATTCAAACCCAGGACCTCTGAGTCCAAAGTCCAGGCTCTCCCCAACACTTTTCTAGCTTCAAGCTCATCACCTTTTCCAGCATAGCATATTTATGCCTCTGCAATGAAAGTCACCTTTAGAAGGCTCCTCTCTGTTAATCAGTAAACTTGTTCTAGTAGACTTGATCACCTTGATCTAATCATTAGGAAAAAATCTAGGCCTTTGAAACTGGGACCAAGGCCAAGACCTAGAGAATCTCCCATCCAATATTGTGCACTTGCTTAGATTTTTTTTTTTAACACTTTACAAAAGTTATATTGGATTTCCCCTTCACAGTGGAGCCAAAGATCTACAGTAAAGAAATTACAGCTAAAAAAAAATTCAACAAATTGGCCATGTCTGACAAGGTCTGCTCATTCCATACCTGGAGTTCCCCGTCTTTCTGCCAGAAGGTGGTGGACGTATTTCACAGCCAGTCTTCTGAAGTCAGAACTGGTCAGCACCTGGATCAGAATTATACATTCGTCCATTGTTATTCTATTGGGGCTTCTTGGCTGAGTGCCAAAAACAGTGGTACTAAGTGGTACAATGCCTAGAGCATTGGGGCTGGAGACAGGAAGTCCTGCATACAAATGTAGCTTCAGACACTTTCTCTTTCCTTTCATTCATTAGAGCTCCTAAATAAAGCTGTCTACCCCCAGTGCTTCCATTTCCTCTTCTCTCACTTTCTTCTAAACTCTCTGCAGTCTGGCTTTCATTCTCATTGTTCAGCTAAAACCGATCTCTCCCAAGTTACAAAGGATCTCTTAATTGCCGATTATAGGATCTTCTCTCAATCCTCAGCCCTCTGGACCTCTAAGAAGTAACTTAAACTATTTATGACCTTTTCTTCCTGGATTCATTCTTCTTTCAAGGTTTTCATTACACTGCTCTCTACTAGGCCTTTTCCTATCTGTTTGACTATCCCTTCTCTGCCTCCTTTGCTGATTCTTCATTCCTGTGATGCCCAGAAATCATGGATCTCATTACTCTTTCCTCCTCTCAGCTGTTTCTTAGGACATCTTCTCTTTTCTCTATGCTATCTTACTTGGTGACTTGATCAGATTCCTTGGGTTCAATTTGCATCTCTATGGGGATGATTTCCAGAGTTATATACCCAATCCTGAAGTCTGGCCTTGTACCACCAATTGATCTGTGGATATCTCCAAAACTGGATGACTCATAAACATCTTAAACCCAACATGTCCAAAAATAGAACTCATTATCTTCCCCCTCCCCCATGCCCCTAACTGTCCCTTCTTCTGAATTTTCATATTACTAAGGCAGGCATGATTAGTCTTCTAGTCACCCTGGCTTACCTTAGAGCCATCTTCAACTTATCCCTTTTACTTACTCCATGTATTCAATCCATTGTCAAATCTTGTAACTTCTACTTTTGCAACATCTCTCCTTTGCATCCACTTCTCTCCAATAAACTTCAATGGCTCCCTCTTACCTCTAGGATCAAAAATAAAATCTTTTGTGTGGTATTTGAAATTTTTATAGCCTAGCTTCTTCCTACCTTTCTAGATTCCTTGGACTGTACTTCCTTCCATCCATTCCATGATATAGTTGCATTGGTCTATTTGCTTCTTTCAAACAACACTCCGTCTCCCATCTCCATGTCTTTGCGCAGTCTATCCCCCTCTGCCAGGAGTGCCATCCCTCCTCACCTCCATCTCTTGGCTTCTCTGGCTTCCTTCAAAACTCAGGTCAAATCTCACCTTCTGTAGACTTTTCTAGGTCCATCCTCTCCCCTACACACACACACACACACACACACACACACACACACACACACACTGATAGTGCCTTCTTCTTGGGGCTATTGTTCACTTGTTTCAGTTGTGTCTGACTCTTCATGACCTCTTTTGCAGTTTTCTTGGCAAAGATACAGGAGTAGTTTGTCATTTCCTTGTCCAGCTCATTCTACAGATGAGGAAACTGAGGTAAACAGGTTAAGTGACTTTCTCAGGGTCTAGTAAAGTGTCTAAGACTAGATTTTAACTCAGATCCTTCTGACTCCAGGCTTAGGTCTATCCATAGCATCATTCTTAAGAATTACCTCTAGTCTACTTTGCATATGTTTTTATGTACCTAGTCATTTACATGTTGTCTTCCCCATTAGAATGTAAGCTTCTTGAAGGCAGGCACTATTTTTGTCTTTGTAAACAAAGCACATGCTTAACACACCAAAAATACTCTAATTGTTTCTTGACTGACATATAGATTTCTTGGGTTTGGGAGCTGAAAGAGCTGTGTTCTGAAGTTCTGAGGCATTGCTGAGGTCCATGGTGAGAAGCTGGAGCTGGGGGACCCTGACTACGACCTACCTAGATAGTCTGTGCATAAAGGTCATGACGGACCATGGGATTTAAATCTGAATGAGATGTTACACTTCATTGAACACCCCCCCCCCCTTATTTTATAAGAAGGGACCTAAGACCCAAAGAGAAAAGATTTACTCAACATGACACAGCTAGGCCATGAAAAATCAGGATCTGAATTCAAGACTCCAAATTCCAAGCCCCGTGTCCTTTCTGCTCTGGCACACTGTTCTTTCTTGGGCTTCTTTCCATCCTGCAGAGTCTCCATTGGCTATGGAAGAAAAGGAGAGTGGCAGAAAACTCTCCAGATAAAGGGAATTCAAACACAGAAGGAAAATGTGATCTGGTGACATGTTACCAACCTTGAGAACTCCTGTTCTCCTATAGGTTGGAAAGTGCAGAGAATAGGAAGACTCTTTGTTTCTCTGCCCTGTTTCTCCCCTGGCACCAAGTCCTAGATTCTTAAACCCTGGTCCTGCCTCTCCAACCCAGCCATAAGTCAAATCTGGAACTTGTTCTTGCTCTTCCAACTCTGCCATCTGTAATCCCAGTCACCACTTCTACTTGCTTGGGTTGATAGTCTGGGGTTTTTTCACCTGGTACTCTATAAGGATGTCTACTGAGTTCTCCCCTGCTCCCCTAACCAAGGGAAATGCCATTTAGTAACATGGAAATTACAGCACCTCCAATGTCCATTAAAAAAAACTTGAGAAAAAATAATATATCTCCCAGGAGGTAGTGTAAGCATTATCACTCCCATTTTACAGATGAAGAAACTGCAGTTCAGAGTACAGAAGTGACTTATCCAAGGTCACATGGCTAATAATAGGTAGGAAAAGTATAGAATTCAAACCCAGTTTCAACCTTACTGCCTTCTGACGTATCTACATTGAGAGAAAGATGTAGAAAGAACAGAGTTTAAATAGAGACTGAAGGACTCTACATGCGATCATTCTTTTTCATGTTTGGTTCTCTTTCTTTTTTCCCAATGTTCACTCCATTGGTTACAACCCTTCTATACAACCAGACTAACGTCCAATTTGAAAATATTTGCAAATCCAATACTTGATTGCATGCTGCCATGGGCGGGGGGCGGGGCGGGAAGGGGAGAAAATTGGAAACTCAAGGGATTGTGGAACTGAATCTTGTAAACTAAAAGTAAATAAACAAATCAAATTTAAATTTTAAAAAAAGAAAAAAATCTTACTGCCTTCCTAAGATACTTTTGCCTCCTGGATTTTTGGACCATACATTGTTAAGATTTCCAAGGCCCAAGAGACACTGTTCACTTGTGCTCCTCTGGTTCAGAAAAGGCATTGCATTGGAATCAGGGGAAAGGGGTAGGGTGCATCAAAGAAAGAAAAGTCTTCCAAGAGAGGTTGTTTCCAGGGTTTGGGGTTAATGACTGTTGAGGTAAAGCTCTAAGAGCTATCCATGGACTTGGGAAACCAGCAGATGCTACAGCAGGAGGATTAGGGGTTAGGGAAAGCCAGACTGGCATATAGTTCAGGTAGAATGACTAAAGTGGGATTCAGAGAAAGGGGCATAGATATCTAGGCTTCATTAGCTTATGGAGACAAAGTAGTTTACCAAAATGCAGTTAGGCACCATCATTACCATTGCCATAATTCATGCTACCACCACCATTGTTGCCATTATCACCTTCACCTTCACCTTCACCATCACCACCACCATACTCATCACTATTGCTATCATTGTCATCATCACCACCCCCATCATCACTGCCATTGTTCATTATTGTCACCATCACCATACTCATCAATATTGCTACCATTGTCATCACCACCACCACCATCATCGTTGCCATTGTTCATCATTATCACCAGAAACCAAGATAATTATCACACTTATCCGCACCAGCACCATCATCATCACAACCAACACCATCAACTAGTACCATTGTTATCACCCTGACCCATGGCTAGAATCAGTTCCCCCAGTCTCATTACCATCACTACCATCACTACCACAACCATCATTCTCAAAACCACCACCACTACTCCCAAAAACCTAATTCTCCACCTTCAGACTGAGCTGTCATCTTGGCCAGAGATTCAGACTTGACTCCAGTTAGTAACACTAGTCACAGACTGACCTCTGATCATAGCCTGCACCAAAGCCTTTTGTCAAATTTCTTTCTAACCGCAAACTAGTCCTACCAACCATCTTGTATGCACATATATTACTACTGCCTGAAAGAAGAATAGTTGAAAGGGAACTCTAACTTGCTATGAATAGTATTATGGATAACTTAGCCAGGGGGAATAAATTGCTGTATTCCATTCCTACCATAGGCGACACATCTCAAATCATATGTCCCACTGCCAGGATGGGAGGAGGAAGAAGGGGGCAGTCTCCATAGAGGAAGGTCATTACTCTCCAGTAATCGAATGGACAGTCTGGAGACTGGACTTCTGTCAATGGAATCATACTCCCTTCCCTCTTCCTTCCCCCCAATCTTCCGCAAGCCTTCATCTCCCCCTCCCTTGGGCACTGACCTCGGTCAAGGGCCCATAAAGACTTAATTATCATCCAAATAGATTTTCCAGAGCAAAATTCCAAGTTAAACCCCTGATTTCCTCTCGGGAAAGCAAACATGTTTATTCCCCATTGACAGGCAGTCCAGGCACTCTCCTTACTGACATATGCTGTCATGGGGGAAAAGGGAGCATTTGTAGCTAAGGGAAAACAACTCATTTTTCTTCCCTGGAGGCCCTTGTTTACCTAGCACTGGGGCGAGGGTGTTATTTCAGGATATTTGCAGAGAATCCGGTTGTCAGCATTTCCAAGCTGAAGATGAGCTCTCAGAAAGACTGAGATGGGACTTCTCAGGATAAGGGTGTGTGTGTGTGTGTGTGTGTGTGTGTGTGTGTGTGTGAGACAGAGAGACAGAGAGAAAGATAAAGACAAAGAGAGATAGAGACAGATGGACAGAGACAGAGACAGACAGAGATAGAGGCAAAGATAAAGAGACTAAGTGGGATTTGGGCTGGGACAGAACCTATTCTAATCCCTTTACTGACTAGACTATATTCCTTCCCACCTATTTCATTCTGTTCCATTCATTCTGTTTCTGTTCCACGCCATTCCAGTTACTAGCTATATGACCATATGACCGTAGCCTAGTCAGTTAATCTTTCTGACCCTCAGTTTCTTTATCCACGATATGTGAAAAATAATAGTATATACTTAGCCAAGTCATGGTCAAGATCAACTGAGCTAAAGTACGTGAAGCACTTTGCAAAACTTCAAGTGCTGTGTAATTGTAAGCTGTTATAGTACTAATAAATTCCACCCATTATGGTCCATTCCACTCCAAATAATTCACTTCTATTAAATGGTCATTTATTAAGCACTTCTAGGTGTGATGTACATTCCATCCAACTTATGTCAATTCAATTTAACAAGTATTTAGTGAGGCTTCCTGTGTGTTCTCCCCTTCCCTCCCCTCCCTTTCACTCTCTCCTCCTGTTCTCCCCTTTCCTTTGCTCTCCCCCCTCTCCTTTTCTCTCCCCCCTCTCCTTTTCTCTCCTCCTCTTTCCTCTCTGCTCTCCTGTCCTCTCCTTTTCTCTCCTCCTCTTTCCTCTCTGCTCTCCTGTCCTCTCCTTTTCTCTGCTCCTTTCTTTCTTGAGATCAAATTTAATACAGATCCATATAAAGTCTCGCACTGAAGTTCAAACATTGAACTCCACAAATGTAGGCTGGGGAAAACTCTTACCTTAGTAGAGCATGAGGGGGATTGTGTCTTACTGACACTTTGTAGCTCTTCCATAGGTACTTAATAAATTTATGTAGAGGTATATCCCTTAAATTTCACCAGGGTTGAAAATCATAAGGGGTAAAAACAGAGACACTGAAAATTAATGGGAAATCTCATATTTAAAGGAAGCATTCCATTCCTTAGAAAAGGTATGAGGCTTGAACATCTTTATCTAAAAAGTCTGGTAAAGACGATGAACTTGTATAGAGGCACAGACTGCCTATACTTTTGTTCAGTCACTCATATGCATAAAACCCCACCTAAGAGGAGCCTGGAAAGTAAAACTAGAGTGGTCACCATAAGTAAGAAGGAGATCTTTCACTGAGGGAACCCTGGTCTGAGACAAAAGGAGCTATCAAAGAGAAGAGGCTTATGTTAACCTTAGGCTAATGACTGCTGCCTTTGCTGAAAGTACAGTCACATGCCAGTTAAAAAGAACTCCAAAAACTCACCCAAGCCATAGGCAAGAGCTGCAGCTTCCATCAAAGTGGAAGTGTAGTACATCAACTCATCTAGCATGACACTGTATATACCCTGACCAAGCTGTCTGCCTGGTTCAGTCAAACATCAGATTCCCAGTAGGGGAGCAATATGTCCAGCTCTACTTTGCAGTAGCTGTGCCCAGCAACCTTGCCTAGCCCAGCTGAGCTCAGCAGCAGAATGAGCTCAATGAGGGCTCAGATCAGTAGCTCAGTGACCTGCTTGGCCTCACCCAGTTGTGGATCAATCCATCTAGTAGAGACACTGTACTCTGTGAGAATGAAACCCAACTAAGCCACCCATCCAGTGGAGATGCCATGCACTGAAAGAATCTGGCTCAGCCTAGCTGCAGAACAATTCACTTATCAATTTTGCAATACAGTCAAATTTGTGAGGACTTTCCAGAGAAAGAAAGCAGCATGTCAAGGGTCTTCTGTTCCAGAATTATGCATGACCTTTGCCTTGTGCATTTCTTCCGCAGGTGCCTCACTACATTAAACAAATTCTCTTTTCCCTCTCCCTTCACACTCTGTATGTACTTGCGGGAAAGTGTGCCCCCAGGTTCTGGGAAGAATGTAGCTACTATTTTTGTCATACTGTTTGAATAAAAAGATATAAGCATACTGGCTGATTGTTACTGAGAGGCACACTGGTGGGGGCTGATGAACTCCAGTGTTAGAAGTAGTTACCCACAGGTTTCCCCTAGAATCCAACATAGTAGTTGATACTCTAGCAGCAGGTGACCCAAACTTCCAATGCCAGTATGAGTTGAAGAAGTGAACCCCCAAATAAGTGTTATATGTGAACTGAATTGAGCTGAAATGAACTGAAGTCAAGAGGTAACATGGTCTAATAGATAGGACACTGGAGTTAGTTTTGGGCACTGGATTCAAGAGGCACAGACTGCCTATACTTGTGTTCAGTCACTTAGTAGGAGCGTCAGGGGGATTGTGTCTTACTGACACTTGGTAGCTCTCATTTAACCAGACAGGTCATTTAACCTCATCTGTGTGCCTCAGTTTCTTCATCTCTATACTGAGTTAGATGACTTCTAAGGTCCCTTTTGGCTTTAAATGATGATCCTATTAATCTAATTTGTTGGATTCAGATGCTGCAGAAATCTGTGAAAAAGATCAGGTAGTTCTTAGTGAACCACAAATCCTTTATGTCTAAAATGACAGTGACAACCAAAAAAAATTAAGTCGAGTTATAGGCTGTTTTAATCAAAGGAGAGTGTCCAGAGTGAGAGCTCTGATGGCCTATTGTTCTCTCCCCTGCCATGGAGCCGTGGATCAGGTTTTGATTGCCACATTTTAGAAAGGTCATTGACAAGTCAGAGTTCTTTTATGAGGTGGGTGATGGAGATGATGAGGGGACTGAAGAGAGAAGAGGCAGGAACTGGAAGGGAAGTCTGGGTGAGCGTGGTTTCTGTCTTCAAGTGCAAAGCAAAGTCTGCCATTTGCAAGAGGGCTCAGGCCTTCTGTTTGGTGCCAGAGAACAAAACTCAAACAAGCAGATTTCAGGCCACCTGAAAGGAAGGAAGACCCTTCTGATCAGTAGAGCAGCCCAATGATGGGATTGGCTGTGTTGCAAAGTAGTGAGCTCCCCCTCACTGGAAGTATCCAAGCAAAGGCTGCCCGACCATCTGTCAGGATAGCTGCAGAGAGCATTTCTACATAGGATGAGGACATGAGGACAACCAGCATGATGACCTCTGAGGTGCTTTCTGACTCCGTGAGTCTAGGAATGAGTACAAGTTTATATAGACATGTGTGTACATGTCATGTGTGTGAATGTGCTTAATTATGTATATGAATGTATGTATATGAGAGAGGGCATGAGTTTACATAGGAGTATACATGTGGGAGCACACACATGAACATGGATCTGCATGTGAGTATGCGTGCATGTATGAGTATATGTCTCTGAGTATGTGTGTTGGAGTATAATTGTGGGAGACATCTAAGACATCTAGCTGTGTTGATTTGTGAGCATGTGTATATGTCTCTGAGTATAACTTCTCTGGAGCTCCATTTCCTGGACTCATAAAATGAAGGGGTTAGATTATGTGACCTCCAAATTCCCTTTATTGCTCTAAATTCTATGATCACATACTACAATCTGTGTATATGTGAGTGTAATTGTGAATGTGTGTAGGTGCACATGTGCGTGCATGTGTGTATGTGTGTGTGTGTGTGTGTGTGTGTGTGTGTGTGTGTATGTGAGAGCACAAGCATGCCCCAGTTTCTCCTTCCTCCTTCTTCAGGGCTTATCGTGGAGGCGGATATGACAACCAACAGAACCAAGGAGGCAGCTTGAAGATAACCCCATATCACCAGGGCTTTAGAGGAGCAGAGAGAAGGATACTGGGCTCCTCCCCGAGAGACAGGCCAGATAGACACCAGCCCCACTGACACCTGATAAGGCCACCTCCCAGCCCCTATCCGGGAGGAGGATGGTGGAGTTGGAGGGGAAGATTTGAGATTCTCTTTCTCCAGCCTTTGCCCTGGAAAGACAAGGGACCCTTCCTTCCAATGTCCCTCTTTGGAGCCTCTCATACCTCACCCCTTTGGGGACTGTGTCCTTTAAGCTGAGTCACCAGCAATGGGGATGCGCCTCCTAGAGTCATTTCCCCTTTCTTGCCTTCTGCCCTCTTTTGATCCCTTTGGCTTGGCCATGAGCCAGCTAGCGGACTTGCTGGATTCAGTTTATGCCTTGTCTGCAGCTACTGTGTTCTAAGTCTTCCCTCCCTCAGCTCCAAGGAGGATCCTGATATCTCTTAACAAGACCACAAACACCCAAGTCCAGCACACACAGGATGTGGCTTGAAATGGCTTGAAAAGGCCAAAGGAAAGCATGAGAATTCATCATTTGTAATGACTTGAATTGGGATTCAGTTACTATCAAGGGTATCTTAGAGAAAGTCACAGCTTAAAGAATGGCTTAGCCATCCCAATCCATCATCCAGTTAGCAAATCTATACGTTGAGTCCAGCAAGTCACTGCACAAGAGTAAAGACCCCAAAGTAGAGAAAATGGGGTTAGGAAGATAAGATTTACACAAATGAGTAAATTCTGGCACAACGTTAGAGCCAGTCAGGACTGTAGGAGCTCAGAGGAGGGAGCCATCAATGTAGACTAGGATTGGCTAGGTCTCAAATGACGGGCAGAAATCAGTAAGGCAGAGGACAAGAGTAAGGAAGGATCTGACAGTGTGAGCTGGGGTGGTCTGAGCTTTGAATGATGAGTAGATTTTAGAAAGATGGAGAAGACTGAGGACAGAGCCATTAGTGTGGACTGAGTGGAGCTGAGCCTTGAATAATAAGTAGAATTTAAAATAATAATAAGTAGAATTTGGAGAGAAAAGTGAAGAGGAAGAGGGGCTTGCAATCCAAAAGCCTGAGTTCTTTTAGGCTTTGCCACTTCAAGTTCTTTGGCCTTGACTACCTCAAATCTCCCACTTTTGGAGCCTCAGTTTTTTTCATTTTTTTGGAGGGGGGAAGGTAGGGCAATTGGGGTTAAGTGACTTGCCCAAGGTCACGCAGATAGCTTTTTGTGTTAAGTGTCTGAGGGTGGATTTGAACTCAGGTCCTCCTGACTCCAGAGCTGGTGCTCTATTCACTGCACCACCTAGCAGCCCCAGTTTCTTCATCTTTAAAATGAGGATAAATAACATTTGTCACTTGTGCTACCTACGCTGTGAGGATCAAAAGAGAGAATGCATTTAAAACACTTTGAAAATCTTGGAGTGGTGCTGTATCCTTGAAGCAGACATCCCCATGAGCAAATGCATGGAGGTGGGGATGGGCAGTGATGCATATTAGAAGCCTAGAGTCAGAGCTGGGGCTGGGGTAGGGAAGTAGAGATTTATTGGCCCTTAAATGCTTAGTGGATTGAATTGAGTTGGGATGGAAGATATATTCAAAGGAGAAAAGACTAAAAAGAAAGTAAATCAAGACTGTACTGTCCAGCAGAACACACAGCCATGTGCACCAAACTGGATTAAAGTGAAATTGAAAAATATTTAACAAAATAAATTAAAATAAAATGAAGCGTAGGTAATATTACGTTAAGTGAAGATGTATCCCACAAAGATCTTTATAGAGGGTTTAGTGACCCCTTTTCTCTTTGTGTTTCACCCTGGTGCTGTACAGGGCCTTGACTATCTGGCCAAGGAATCTGGATATTATTCTGAGGACACGGGGAGCTGGTGAAGGTATACAAGCAGGGGAATGATGTGATGAAAGAGGTTTGTAAGGCAATTAATCTGATAACATGTGCAAGATGGACCAGAGGAAGAGCCTAGAGGCAGGATGGTCAGTTAGGAAGTCGTTGTAATAGTCCCACATGAAGTGAGCTAGGCCTAGTTAGACACAGGACAGAGGATCCCCTAGTACAGGGCACCAGGGCATGGAAGAAGCTCAAATAACCTCCAGAATTCTGCTATGAAACTTAGACAAAGGAAGGTTTCAGTGCTTGGAGAGATAGTTTGAGGTCAAAGAAGAAGGGAGGACATTTGATTGACCTTTTCTCAATCATTCAGCTAGGAAGACTGTTCAGATGCTTGCATGGAGCTGCCTTGTCTAAGAGGGAGGGAGGGGGCCAGAAGGAAGACAAGACATGCAATCCAATTCCATTTGATAAACTTTTATTAGTCATTCACTTTGTGTTTGTCACTGCTAGGTGCTAGGCAGGCATGAAGTGTAGATAAGATGTATCCCCTGCCTGCCAGATGCTTAGAGTCTGGTGGGGGGCATGGCAAATATATAAATATTTGTAGCACCCTGCACGCCAGTGAAACCATTTCCAAAAATAGTCGTGGAGGTGCATGAATTTAAAAGTCTCGTGATATCATATAACAATGATTGGAGAAGCTGGAACTGTTCTCTTTTGTGCTCTAAATACATAGACCCTTCTATTTGTAAAGAAAGAAACATCACAAAAGAACCAGGTGGATGCCATGGGGGGGGGGTCTCTGGGCCAAAGAACTTGAGTATCCCTTTGGCCGTTAGGAGGAAGGTAGAGTAAATTTTGTGACTTTAAATTAGAAACTTCAGGAAGAGCTCATGTGGCAGAGTGGGGGTCTCATTTCCTGATGCCCCAATGGTCCTAAGAATGCCAGAGTTCACTCCTGTCTCCACATCACTCAGAATCTGCCTGGGAACCCTAAGGAATAGAGTTGAGTCAGCAATGTAATCAGTCTCAGATTCTAAAGTCAAGTCCATTTCCAGAGCCATAACTAGGAAAGGGCACTTGGGATGTTGCCCTATGGTAGCTCACATCCAGAAGGCATACTACCCACTCCTTCCTGAATAGTAGAACAGAGCCCTGCTCTCTCACCTAGGCTTGAGGAGCTTATCATTTTGACACCTCCTGCCTGACCCCCCTCTACCACTTAATGAATCCTCCCAAGATCATTGGCCCTGCTACCAGTATTCAAGTTATCTATGCCCAAGGTGGCCCTTTGACAACAGTGGTGGTAGTGTTGGTGGAGACTTTTGTCTTTGGATTTGGTCTGTTGACTGAGCTCTGGAACTCTTAGGATCTGACATAGATATAACTTGGAATATGGGCTGCTAGGGAAAATTTAGTATTGAATATTCAGAACTCTACATAGCAGGAAAAAGTTTTATTTTTCTATTTTGAGAATAAGAAATGTCCATGTGTCATGGTGGAGTTGAAGCACATTCTCTGTGTATGCAGCACACTAGCTGGATATCTTTGGGTGTGATTGTGAGACGTTTGGTGTTGATACTGTGGAAGTCAGTGTCTTCACACACTTCACTTACCTCCTACTGAGCAGTGGAAGCTGCAATCTCTAAGAGCAGACTGATTTTGAAGTCCGGAGCAATTTCATGAAGTTTACCAATGAGATGTTTTATGGGCTTGTGAATTCACAAAGAGCCACAGCACCCTTGGGGGAATGTCCTGAGTGCCTTGTTCCTAGTCACGACTCTAGGAATAGATTTCATACTAATCACACTGCAACCCTACCCTATTCCTTAGGGTAGTCAGGAAGACCCTGGGTGATGGTTGGGGATGGGGGGAGTTCTGGCATTCTTGGGACCACTGGGGGTGGGGAATCAGGAATAAGACATTCACTACCACATTAGCTCTTTCTGATGAGGTTTCTCATGCCCTCCAGTAGCGACATGAGAACACCAAATGCCAATCCATTGAGTCAGATATTGTCATATCAGGAAAGGGGGTAGCTCAAGGAATCTCTAGGATGCAGAATATCCACACTTGGAGCAACTTTAGGGCATAGAATAATGAATACCCAGTCCCAACCATAGCCTTTTACCAAAGAGAAAAGTCATTGAACACTCACTCTTCACATATAACCTCTTCATTTTCAGTTCTCAAGCCACAACCAACTCAATTCTGTCTTGTTTCTGGAAATCTCAGGTCAGTCTGGCCTCCTATAGCTACACTCACAATGCCTTGGACTTCCCTAACTAAATCACCAGTCCTTGGCCACCATTCTGTTGTATATATTGTTTCCCACTATAAGAATGTGAATCTCCTAAGGACAAGAATTGTATTTACCTTTATGTTTGTACCCCAAACTGCTTAGCACAGTGCTTGGCCCATAGTACAAACGCATTTTTCATTTCTTCATTCACCCAGTCTCAAACACTTTTGTTAACAGCTTTGAAGGGTGATTACTGAGGAAAGCCTTTCCGTCTTCAGCCTCCTTTGACAACTCTTTGTTGGGGCCCCTCTATGAGCCCCAGGTAGCCAGTGGTGGAAGGATTCCCAGGATATAGGAAAAGGAATGAAGGCCCAGGGAAGAAGAAAGGGGGTAAGTGAAGAATCGCAGTGAGAAGAACAAGCCACCTAGCTAGTTCTAACCTGGGTGTCCCTTGGAAAATTTCTTCCTTTGTCTGGCCTTCATTTTTCTCATTTGAAATCCTAAAGGTGGGGTTAAATTCTCTCTAATATCCCTCCTTGAACAGTTAGGGGCACGGTGGATAGACTGCCAGTGTGAAGTCAGAAGACTTATCTTCCTGAGTTCAAATCTGGCCTCAGACACTTATTAGCTGTGTGACCTTGAGCAAGTCACTTAGCTCTGTTTGCCTCAGCTTCCTCATCTGTAAAATGAGCTGGAGAAGGAAAAGACAAACTATTCTAGCATCTCTGCCAAGAAAATCCCAAATGGGGTCATAAAGAATCAGAGGTAACTGAACAAATCCTAAAACTGTGATGAGTATTATGCCCTCTCTAGGACTCAGTCTCATCTTTCAAATGCAAAGGTTGGACTTGGATCTCTAAGATCTTTCTTTCTAATAAAGTTCTCTGGCATTTATGACTCTAACAGTCTCTGGGACACAATAGAGCAAGAGAGTACCCCTTCCTCCTCCCCCTTCCATCACCTCCTCCTCTTCTAATCCCTCCACCCAAGTGCTTCTATATTATTCCCTTCTCTAGGCTCCCGTCTATTCTCTGTTATCAGAACAAGGATCCAGACCTTTGACCCTGAAGTGTTGTTCCCAGACTTAGGCCTCTGGTCCCCACAGGCTGAGGTATCAGTCCAGCCCCAGCTCAGAGCTAAGAGTCTCAAAATTTGTTGATTGATGGATTTTGAATTTGTTGACTGAAGGATCCCTAATCCTTCCGCTCTAAGTATTGGCCTCAGGGACCAAGTCCAAAGAGCCCTACTTTGATAAAAGGAAGAGTGTCAACCTCAGCACCAAATCCTGCCTCTACCTAAGATCTCCCTGGCACCTTCTAGGCCCCTGAGTCTGATGCTCTGCCAGAGGAGAGAGGCTTAGAGGGGCTTATTCCCTCTGCATTCTTCTGACAGAGCCGATCCTTGCCTCTGGACACCCACATTCACACCCCTAAGTGGCCCCACTGGCTCTTCCTCCCACCTACACCAACCTCCTACTTCTCAGTATTTTCACCCCCTTCAGGAAGGGTTTCCAGGCTGTATGGATTCTCTGTGGATGTTCCCCAAGGCTCTACCCCAGCCATCGTCTCTTTATTATTTTACTTAGTGGTCTCATCAGTTTCTATGCATTCAATTATCATACTATGAGATCAATTTATCTAGCCCTGACCTTTCTCCCAACCTCCAGTCTCCCATCCCTAATTGCCCATTGAACATCTCAAACTGGATGTCCTGTAGACATGTTGAACCCAACATGTCCCAAAGTGAACCCATTATCTTTTCACCAAATTGTCTCCTCTTCCTAACTTTCCTATTATTTTGAGGGTACCAAAAATGCCTGGTCACTCAGGCTCAAAAGCTGTATCTCATCTCCTCATTTTCTTACTCTCTCTACCACTCCAGCTGCCCATGTCCAATCAGTCACCAAGGTCAGTCAATTTGCCGGCCATTGTCACATCTCTCAAATATGTCCTTTCGTTCTTCCAACATCAGCACCACCCTGTACAGACCTTCACAACCTCATACCTGGCCTTTTGGTTGGCATTTCTGCCTCAGGTCTCTCCCCACCCAAGTCCATCCTTCACTCAGATTTTAAAGCAATCTTCTTAAAATGCTCTTACCATTTCACTGCCCTATTCAATAAACTCCCATGACTCCATTTTGCCTCCAAGATAAAATATAAAATTCCATTTGGCTTTTAAAGCCCTGCGTGCCCTGGAACCTTCCTACATGTCTAGTCTTCTTAATCCCTTCCTCCCCTGTACTATACAATTCAGGGACTCAACGCAACAAGGCATTCCATCTCCAGACTGGGCATTTCCACACTCCGTGCCCAGGTCCATGCCCAGAATGCCCTCTCCTGATCTAGCTTTCCTGGCTTTCTTTACATTTCAGCTAAAACCCCACCTTCTGGAAGGGGCTTTTCCTGGTCGTTTCTCCCTTAATGTTTGTATATTTCCCCCTGATATGATCTTTGCTTTATCTCATCTCTTTCCTCTGTTCGTACATAGTTTTTCCACAGGTTGTCTCCCGCATTGGACTGTGAGATGCTTGAGAGCAGGGGCTGTTTTTTGCCTTTCTTTGGATCCCCAGCCTTAGCAGAGTGTAGATAAGAAGTTAATGCTTGTTTGTTTGATGCCTCCCTCAGGTAAACAGTCAAAAACATTCATTAAGTGCCTACTGTGTGCCGGGCATTGAACTAAATAATGGGAGGGGACATACAAAGAAACAACCTTCCTGTGCTCGCTCTTTGCCTCTGGGATCCTTCAGTCTTTATGTATTCATATAATTATACATTTCCCTTGGCCTACAGATAGATTCCTGAGCCTGGTCACAGACTGAGCTAGACCGATGGGACTGTGCTTGGCATAGAGTATGCACTTAATAAATGATTGAGCCTCCACACAGAGTGAGCCCTAAGTGCACCTTATTCTCAGACCTAAATGGGAATGACTCAGTCCAATCTATCTTCACTTTTGGAGACTCAGCTCATAACCCACAAGAGGTTGGCAGAGAAAACGCCCTTGGCTTCCTCTACTCACAGAGTCTGGTACCAGACGGGATGGTAAGATTTGTTCCTATATTTGCTAGAGAATGACATTCAAACTAGACAAATCTGAGGACAGCCCACAATGCCTCTGGCTCAGTGAGTAGGTTTATAAGGGGTTCAAAGGGTATCTGGGGGAAAAGTCAGAGTTATTTCCCCTGGTGCCATCTTCATGGAAGAAAGCATCAAGTTCACCCTTTAACAGATCAGGAATGCCCTCAAAATCATGGCCATGAAACCTCTCCTCAATGGGAAACTCACTACCTCTGTAGGTAGTCAATTCCATTTTTGGACAGCTTAGATCATTAGGGAAATTTTCCTTCAACAGAAACAAATTCTGCCTCCATGTCACTTTGCCTCCTACTCACCTCTCTCCATGGCTCTGAGTATTGTCCCCTGGGGACCAATAGACCAAGAAGACTTAATCCCTCTTCCCAGCCTCCTCACACTGTCCTCAGGAATAGAGCCAACCCACTTCCAAGAGAACAGCCTGGGATTGGTTTCCAAACTCCCTTCTCCGAGTGCCAAGAGAACCCCAAGTCCTGGGGTCCAAGACTCAAAGAGTATGCCCCATATCCCATGTGTCATCTTGATGAATGTCTAGACTATTCATTCAGCTTTCTCTCCACTTGCCTCCTTCCAGACTGGGGAAGAATCCATGATATGTTCAGTAGGGTAGAAACAGTGCCCTAGGGACAAATAATAATGCTACTACTCCATTTTTCTAGCACATAAGGTTTAAAAAGAACTTTTCTCACAATAACCCTATATAGTAGATGACTTTTATTGTTTGTTTTTCTCTAGACCTGTGATTTCATCAATGAGCGTGTGGTAGGTAGAGGGAAGAGTTTGGGGAACCAGTATGGAATCTCTGCCATCAATACAAATCAGCATAGTCTTTATCTAAGTTCAGAAGTCAACTTAGGGTGCAAAGATGTGATGGTGACATATTTTGCCCAGGGTCACCTTGCCAATAAATCTTCCTGACTCTAAGGCCTTTTCTTGGTAGGTAATGCAACTATTATTAGTCCCATTGTACAGCTAGGTGTGCTAGAGGTGTGATAGAGGAAGGGACCCATTAGGGAGTCTGGAAGACTCATCTCCCTAAATTCAAATCTGGTCTCAGACACTTACTTGCTGTATGACCCTGGGCAAGTCACTTAATCCTGTTTACTTCAGTTTCCTTATCTGTCAAATGAGCTTGAGAAGAAAATAGCAAACCACCCCCAGTATCTTTGCCGAGAAAACCCCAAATAGGGTCATGAAGACGAGGCTGAAAAACAACGAAAACAACAACTTACAACTAGATAATGTCCGAGCAAGAATTTGAACCCAGATCTTCTGCTTCTAGGGCCAGCCTCCTTTCTAATAAACACATCTTAAATGACAGGGTAGTAGCAGAGGAGTTTGTTCTCTCCAAGAGGCAACAAGGAATCATACAGTGGTGCAGTGGCTAAAGTTCAAATCCTGACTTAGTCACTTACCAACTGTATGACCCTGAGCAAGTTGCTTCGCTGCCTCAGTTTCCCCATCTGCAAATGGGGATAATAATAGCACCTGACTCTCAAGAGTTGTGGTAAAGATAAAATGGTTGAATATTTGTAAAAATGTTTTACAAAACCTTGAAGTGCTATGTAAATGCTAACTCTTATCATTATGGATGGGTCTACCATGGGAAACAGAAGGAACCATCAGAAGGACATAGGGAAGGACCCATGAGAGAGTAGTGCCATGGAAACCAAGGGAGGAGAGAACATCCAATAAGAAGACATACCCAGTAGGGTCATCAAGTCAAGAACCCGAGCATTGACTTCCTGCTCTCCCTCCCTCAGTGTGTCAGCTCTGGTCTATAGACTGTCCCTCCATGTTTCATCCTCTTTTTATGACCAACTGAAGGCTTTGGAGAGCTGAATTATGTCTCTATCCATGTTAGGTCATCTGGAGAAACCCACTCTTTGAACTTCTCCCTCTTAAGATCTCTTGTGAACTATAGCAGATATTTATAAGACCGCCAGTGGGATTAGGGCTTATTCCATGACTGAGTTTAGATCTATATCCAAAAAGACCAAAGTCAAGTATTCCCTCTAAGTAGCTGGGCATCCTAGTGATGAGGGTGCTAGACACAGAATCAGAAAAACTTGAGTTCACATGTGACCTCAGGCACTATTAGCTAGGGGATCCTGAGCAGTCACTTAATCGCTCTCAATTTCATTGGGTACTGAATGAAATAATATATGTAGAAACACTTAGAAAAATTTTAAGTGTTATATAAATGTTAACTGTTATTACTATAAGAAAACTGCCTGCTGGAGTTTTGCACTGAACCCTCATTCTTGGCATCATTTCCCTTCGAACATTAAGCACCAGGCCCCAGCCTAGGTGGGGATGACTGCCCGAGTCCCAGGTGGGCCATTTTATAGGATTGTTTGGGGATAAAGTCTTATAAACTCACATTCCTGTTGTCCCCTCTGAACATCTGTAAAAGCGCAGTAATAAGCCTTGCCCTACTTATATCATCAAATCTCCACCCCCATCTCTTACTCCAGCCCCTGCAATTCCTAGAAGGTCTCTCCTCTGGGTCCAGGCCCCTGGGTACTGGAAACATACAGTCCCTGGGCTCTATGCTCCTCCACTCATTCCACCCCAGGTCCCTGCAGGGTTCCATTCTGGCCCCAGTCTCGTCTTCCCCAGCCCTTTTCAGTCCACACCTCCCCCTCCAAGTTCCCTTTCCTGTCCTGACAGCTGACCCCTGAGTTTTCAGTCTGTTTTATTTACTGGTCCCTTTTGGCTGTCACTTGGTTTATGTTGGTCTCCCTCTGGCTAAGCTCCCTCTTTGCTCTAACCCGGCTGAGTCTCCCTTTCTCTTACCACCCCACCCCTCTGTCTTCCTAACTCTGGCCGGATTTCCCTGCTGGTTTCCAGCCCTCATGCTCCCCCTGGGTTCCTTTCCAGCCCCTTGACATCTGTTCTCTGTCTCCTCTCCCACTGCTCAGCCTTAGGGGCTGGTTTGAATTAGATGGATGCATGTAAACCTGTTGACAGCAAACCTGTCTACGGACTACCTTATTTTCAGGCCAATGGTCTTGAGATCAGAGAGAAAAGTTGTCCCTAGATCCTAAGATTTCTCTTCCTATTTCCCCATCCTCTCATCCACAGCCTTGGATGAGACACAAGGCTGACGGACTCTCAGAGATGGGAGGGGTCTCAGAGCATCATCACTGTCCTTAAGTGACATCTTTGACAAGTGGTTCTCTAGTCACCCCTTGGTGATTTCTGAGATGGAGAACTCACTGCCTAACAGACAAATACTTTATTAATTCGGAGCCTTTCCCTTATAAACAAACTCAGTCTGTCCCCATGCCTTCATGCCAGTGGCCTCTCAACAGCTGCCACCACCCAGACTCCCAGGAAGCAGCATTAACTCTCCCTTAGGAGAGAGTGACCAGAATTTGGAGGATTTGTTTCTGGGTCGTTCCTTCCCCTGTTCCCTATGTCTTAGGGAAGTGTCCTTCCCCATCTGGGTTAATTGTTGAATATCAAAGGATCATTTCAAAAGCAGCTCACCCATTGCCTCATCCAGGAAGCCTTCCTTGACTCCTCTGGCTAGCAATGACTTCCCAACCTAAGTGCAGTCACTGCAGATGAAGGCATGGCCAGCAGCCAAGGGCAGTGGTGCTGGGCTTAGTGCAATTTTCCCAGAGTCCAGTCCAAGAGGTATCAGGACCAGCAGAGATCACGGCTATGCCCCATTCCCAGCCTCTACCCACAAATGAAGGAGCAGAGAAGGATGGGCCAGAGAGGCCTGCTCAGAATTTGCTGAATTTGCACAAAGGGTGGGAGGAGAAGGGAGGTTGGGGTGAGGGGAGAACCACGTACATTTGCCTAATGGGCCTTAATAATAGGGCCAAGAGAAGGGGAAGGGGGGAACTGAGATTAACTCTGGGGGAAAAGGCATAAAATGTTATGAAACACATTGGACCACAGTAAGGGCAGGCAGGCAGGCAGGCGGCCCCTGAGCCCCATAATTCAGAGCAAATGTTCGCCTGTAGCTCCGGGGCTTGGGCCCAGCGGGGGCACCTGGGTGAGGGGAGGGGGCAAAGCAGCTCCTTTCCAATTTCACTCCCTCCCCACGTCAGTGCTCAGTTCAACCCTAGCAACTCCCCATCTTTCCCAAACTCCTTCCCTTCCATCCTCCCAACTACCCGGCAGCAGAATCAGGGGTGCTTAGCTTTGGGGTGGGAAGAAAGATGGAGACTGGTCTCATGCTTCATCACACAAACCTTGACCTGCAGCAACATCCTCACAAACACGTTTTCACCAATTTCATCTCCTTGGGCCTCAGCTTCCTTTTCCGTGAAATAATGATGGTAATAGCCACAATCATGGCATTTACAGAGAGCTTTAATTTGCAAAAATGCTTTGCAAATACTTTCTCGTTTGATTCTCATAACAACCCTGCACAGTAGATACTGCTATTATCCCCATTATACAGACCAGAAAACAGAGTCAAGCACCACTTAAGAGACTTGCCCAGGGTAATGCAGCTGGTAAGAGTTGGAGAGTGGATGTGAAGGTAGGTCTGCTTGACTCGACTCAACGCTTCCTCCTTAGATGGCATCTCAGGTAGCTTCCAGCTGTGATATGCACAGGATCATGAATGCAGAGTTAGAAGGGTCATTAGAGGTCTTTGAGGCCTTCTACAGATTAGGAAATTGAAGACCAGAGAGGTTAAAGGTCTTGCCCACCTTGCACAGCTAGTAGCCCAAGGGCTCCTGACTTGTTTACTATACCATGGGTTCTTAACCCTTTCTGTCTCATGGATCCCTTTGGCAGTGTCTGCTGAAGCCCAAAAATCCCTTCTCAGAAAAACATTTTCTTCCCCTGCCCCCAATATATTAAATTATTCATTTTTAGTTTTCAAAATTCAGAAAAACATTTTCAAAATACACAAAATAAATGCTTAGGATTTCAAAATAAGTCAATTCAATAGCAATGCAGTTATCAAAATATTTTTTGAAAGGGGGGATTGTTTTTGGAGGGGGGAGGGAAGGGCAACCTGAGTTAAGTGACTTTCCCAAGGTCGCACAACTAGCAAGTATGTCAAGTGTCTGAGGCTACATTTGAACTCAGGTCCTCCTGACTCCAGAGCTGGTGCTCTACTCACGGCACCACCTAGCCGCCCCTCAAAATTATTTTTAAAATACAAGTTCCCAGACCCTGAGTGAAGAAGCCCCTTCCCTGCCAACTAAGCTACCTACTACCCTTCTAAAATCTCTTGTGGCTTTAACCTTTTCTCCTCTGGGTCTTCAGGTCTCAGATCCCAGCTGAGTTCATGGCACCCATGCCAGGCTTCAGCGATCTCAAGGACTGACAGAGGCAGAGGAAGCGGCCTGAAGAAGGGAGCCAGCCCCAAAGAGCATTTTCTTCTTTTTCTTGTAGGTCTAATATGGCTCCTGCCTGCCAGGTATGGGTGGTGGAGCTGACCCTCCAGTAAGAGAAAACATGTTATAGGAAGAACCCTGGATCTGGAGTCAGAGTATAAACAGTTCAAGTCTCAGGCCAGAGCCACTGACTGTGAAAGTTTGAGCAAGGCACTTACCATCTCTGTAAAATGAAAGATTTGGAAAAGATGGTCTTGAGGAGCCCACCAAGCTTTAAATCTTCAGATCCCACAAATACTAAAGGGTTAATTCCTTACACTCCTTCCATAGATTTCTAAGGTGAAGCGTCACTGGAGACTTGGCTAAAAGGAGGCCAGAGAGGCTGAATCACTTGTCCAGCGGCACCCAAGAAATTAGGGACAAGAGATATCATGGAAGAGCCAACACCACAAGTCAGGATGTTTTTTTGTTTTTGTTTTTGTTTTTGTTTTTTTTGCTGCCCTGTGTTCTGCAAACTAGAACCCTGGAAGAAAAGGGGAGCAAGGTTCTTGTTTGGCTCAGCTCCATCTTTATTAAGGACTTACTATGTGCATAGTCCTATGCTTAGGGCTGTGTTCCTAAAGACACCCACGAAACAGTCCTGACTTCACCTCAAGGAGCATATGGTCTACTGAGGGGGGATGAGGTATTAATTTATGCAAAAGGTATAATATAATATTAACGATGACAGTAAAGGAGATACAAGGCCAAATCCTCTCTGACTCCAGAGAGATTTTGAGGAGCCCCTCAGCTGAACTTTGACCAAAGTGACTCATGCTTTCCTAAAGGACTCCACTCTGCTAAGAAACAGGGCCCCAGTCATTGCGACTGTGTGAGGCCTGGGTTCTCTGATGTGAAAGAAACAGTACAGGTAAAATGGTGCCTAGGAATGCAAAAGTGCCCATGACAGACCCAGGCAGGGGGTGGGAGACCTTAAGAGCTGGCCTTAGAAGGGACCTTAGCAGACAGCACACAGAGGAGGAGACTGGGGTGCCTACATGTCAATGGCTTGCTCAGGATCCTGCTAACAGCAGGATTCCAAGAGAGGTTTTCAGCCTTCTCCAAGTTCAGGGCTTTCCCCATCACACAGGAGTTAATACAGGAGTTTTCTATGTCTTCCTCTCAGTCCAGGGGTTCCCTGAGGGCATGAGCTCATATTTACCCCCTCAGACCAGGAGCTCCCTGGGGGCAGATGCTGTGTATTCTCCTTAGGGGCTGTCTTTCCCTTAAAGCAGGGGTTTACTGAGGGGAGGGGCCTATGTTTATCCCTCAGGTTAGGGACTCTCTGCCTTCAGAGGCTGAATTTTCTACTTAGCCCATAGGCTCTCTGGCCTGCTTCTCAAGGGCTTTCAGGAGATAGGGGCTGTATCTACCCTCCTGTGCCCCACACCAGGGAATCTCCAACCCAATCCAATACACAAACACATCAGAGACTCCTAAAGAGGAGGGGGAGATGCCCCACTCTGAGCAGGGGCTCCCCAGGGCCAAAATTGTGTCTTCCCCTCAGACCAGACAATCTCTGAGGACAAGGACTGTGTTGTTCCTTCAGGACAAGGGTTCCCTGAGGGTGGGCATTTCCTTAGACTGGAGCTGGCTGCGGGTGAACCCTGTGGAAATCTGGAGGAAACAGGAGACAGACCCCTCCCTCTGCCCGGATGGGTGGGACTTGACTTCATCTGCCTTCTCACTTTCTTCCGAGGCAGTGGAAATAAGGAAACAAGATAAAGGGATGAGGAGGGAGGGGAACACTTAGAGAGGCTGTTGACTGAAGGAACAAGACCTCAAACAGGACCCCCAGAGCTTCCAGGCTCCGGATTCTCCGTGATCCTCTGTAAAGAACTGACCCCAAGCAAGAGGGTCAGGTGGGCAGGATGGAGTGACCATTAGAGCTGGAACCCCAGGGCTCAGCGTCTAGAATCTGGCCTTGCAGATGCCACAAAATGGCAGAGCCAGAAGGAAACTTGGAGATCATTTAGCCCTACTAATTCATTTTACGGATAGGGAAACTGATCCCTAAAAAGAGTACTATCACACACCTAGTAAGCAGAACAGGCAGGATTTGAACCCAGATTTCCTATCTACAATTTCAGGACCTTTTCCACACCACCAACACATTTCCAACCAAAAAAAAATTTCTACTGTTCTATTCTTGTCAAATGAACAAGCCATGGACAGGGACCGTCTAGATAGGAGAATGCATCAACACAAGCCCGGTATTCTGGGTTTTGCTCAGATTCAGGCTCTCAGATGCCTATGAAGAATGCCCCTATTGTTGGCTTAATGAGTGTAGGGAGGTGACAGGAATAGTTATACCCAGCATGAGGGTTTCTGCTTTCAGGGAGTTCTGAGTCTGTAGAAAGGAAAGCACCCCAATATTTGATGCTGATGGACTCTCCACTTTAATGGAGAAGACTCAACCTCTAGTCTGGAGGAGGAGAACAGGAAGGGGATTTGTCAGAATGGTGCATGAGGTGCATGATATTATAATAATAATATCCTTTTATTATTGGTGAAGGGAAAGTTTGTAATCTGCTGTATTTTTTTTCCTTTTTGGAGGGGAGAAGGCTGGGCAATTGGAGTTAAGTGACTTACCCAAGGACACGGCTGGTAAGTGTTAAGTTATCTGAGGCTGGATTTGAACCCAGATCCTCCTAACTTCAGGGCCCGTGCTCCATTCACTGTGCCACCTAGCTGCCTTGATCTGCTTTATTTTTAAAGAGGACTTTGCCATGTAGAAGGAATCCCTTTTCCATTTGGACACCACACTGGACCTCTTCCAATAGCAGACTCTTCCAGCTCTGCTATTTATTATTTGTGTGACCTTGGACAATTCATTTGGTTTCTCCAGACTTCAGTTTCCTTATCTATAAAAGTAGCAGGATAGACTAGATCACCTCTATGGTCCTTTCTGGCTCTAATTCTATGATTTAGTAACCTACAGTGAGCATATCTTCCTGGTTTGTGCCTTTCTTCATTGATATCAGAGAATAACTGAACAAAATTAACTCCATTGTTCCATCTTTCAAGAACTCTTATATGCTATTGATGTATCCATAAGAAAAGTCTTGCTGATATCTAAAGGTGATATTTTGCTTTACCAAATCAATGGTTCTCTAGTTAATGAAGAGTAAACCCAGAGAGTTCTTATATTTTCCTGCCTTTTGGTCAATTGTATTACTGTGAAGATGTGTTCTGCCATAGAATCAGTATACGGAAAACCAAAAGAGGAGTATATGGCTGAAAATGGAGCTGGGCAAGTTATACAGTGAGAGTAATAGTTTGGGTGTCCAACTGATGACAATGCAATATCTAGAGATCATAAAGTAGGCTCCCTTTAGATAATGGGTAGAATCCCTGGGGATGATTGAGAGGGAACATGATCAAGAAGCAAAGAGGAAGAGAAGGAACAGATGGGTTGCAGCCTACACTGTTAGAGAGAAAGAGACATACTGTATTGAGTAGATGGAAAAACTTGTGTTTGTCCTTCATTTTCAAAGAGGACCATGGCATCAGGGAAATGATGGCATGACTTGCAGTTGACTTAGATTTGAGTGAGGGAGGGCTGTACAAGGTGACCAGCCTCACTTTCTCCTCCAGAGCCATCTGGGTAGAGTGGCCAGATATTCATCAGGATGACTGAAGATAACCCAGGATGCATTGGGAGATCTTGGCCCTTTTAGGCCAATGCCTTTTTGAGTACTCACTACCAAGGTATTGAGAGGACATGTACTTAGAGAGAGGCAGTGTGTTTTATGCTCAGGGCAATGGCGTGAGAACCTAAGGACCTGGGTTCCGATCTCCTCTGTTTTGTTTACTGTCTATGTGGCTTAGAACAAGGCATTGCCCCTCTCTGGGCCACAGTTTCCTTGACTATGAAATGAACATGTAGGTATCATTGAGTCCTTGGTGTTTTTTTATACCAATTTTACAAAGGAAGAAAACCGAGGACTCAGAAAAGGGAAATGACAACCACAGATTGAAATTGGACTGAGCCGATGTGGAGTCATATGGACCCCAAATCTCATTGATCCGTAGATTGACAGAACAGGAAGAGACTCTGGAGGTCACTCTTGCTCAATGGAGTATTTATTTACAAAGCATGAACCACCTGCTACTGTTAACGCATAGGAAACTTGCCACTATTGATGTAACCAGCTGCATGACATCCACATAGACAGTTTGCTGTGATCTTCTCTTGGGGAAGGAGTTCTAAAACATTGGAAGACAATGTCAAGATCCAAAAAGACCCCAACTGACTAGACCAATAAATGGAAACTAAGAAGATGAATTAAATAGTATACATATATGGTATACGCCCATCCACATTCCTACATTGGAATTAAAAATAATCAATTGCACAAATGAAAAATGGGATCCCATCAGGAGAGGTCTGGTTAAAGAAGAGTTCATGTGACAAAGATATGGGATTTTTGTGACCCACAAGCTCAGTGTGACTCAGCAGGTTAATGTGGCAACAGAAAACTATTGTGCAATCTTAAATTTCATTAAATAGAGACAGAAAGTATATCCAGAGAAAGGGAGGTGATACTGCTGATTTCCTCTCTGGTCTGACCACTTCTGGAGTATTGTGCTTGCTTCTCAGAATCACATTTTAGGAAAGTTATTGACCAACCAGGATGTTTCTGGAGGAGGAGGATCAAAAAGGAGGCAAGACTGGAGATCATATCATATGAAAATTACTTGGAGAAGTTGTAGATGTTTATTTGGCCTGGAGAAGAGAAAACTGAGAGGAAGGGGAGAAGGTAGTTGGGTAGAATAACTTTCATGTATTTAAGCACTGTCATTTGCCAGAAGGCTCAAACTTATTTTGCTTGACCCCAGAGAGAAGAACTGGGAGCCACCAGGGGAACATGGAAAGACTCAGATTAAGGTTTAATGTATGGTAGAACTTCCTCTTGGTGAGGGGTATCCAAAAGGCTGCCGCAAGAGGGTAGGTTTCCCATCAGGAGAGGTCTCCCATCAGAAACTAGATGATCATTTGTCTAGGAGGGGATTTATTATTCAAATATAAGTTAGATTACATGCCCTTGTGGTGTTCTGAAACTTATCATCTCTGTGTCCTTGGGCAAGTGACAACCTCTACATGCCTCAGTTTTCACATCTGTAAAATGAGAGGGGCTGGACTAGATGAGCTCTAGATTTATGACCTGTCTGAGGTGCCTTCAAGTTGTGATTATTTGATTTTAGCTTTTCTAGTCTGGACAAAATTGAGATCAGCCAGTCCTAGAAAAAATTAGGGGAAAAAAAGAACTAGATTTAATTATCTGGTCATTATTATGCATGATGGATTAACTGCCAAGACCTCTGTCACTTTGGAAAACTCTTCTGTGCCAATTTAACATCATATAGCAATTAATGGCAACAATTCTCTCAAGTGAACTTTTGGAGAAGCAGGGAGAAGAGAAAGGAAAAATGTCCATATCTTCTTCTGCAGAGTAAGCTGGGAGACAGAGTTGGAGAAGGGGAGGAAAGAGAACCCAGCTCTAAAAAGGAGAGGTGATGGGAAGGAGAAAACTTGATCCTTGGTGATGAGACATTATATGATCAGAGGATCATAGAATGAGAGCTAAAATTAAGGAAGGGACCTTAAAGATCAATGCCCTAAATTTACAGATGAGGAAACCGAGTAATGAAGTGTAGGTGACTTGCCCAGGTTCACACAGATAGCAAGGAATTAAACCTAGGCCTTCCTGATCCCAAGTCCATTGTCTTACCAGTTACAACACGTTACCAGAGAGGTCACTCACCACTTGCTTAATTTGGGGCAAGTCACTTAATTCCTCTGGGTCTCAGTTTCCTCATCTAGCTCTAAATCTCTTATCTTCATTACTAGGTCCAACTTGTGGCTAAAGTGCCAGGTCTGGAGTCAGGAAGACTCATCTTCAGGAGTTCAAATCCAGCCTCAGATACTTACTAGTTGTGTGACCTTGGGCAAGTCACCTAACTCTGTTTGCTTCAGTTTCCTCATCTGTAAAATGAGCTGGAGAAAGAAATGACAACTCACCCCAATATCTGTGCCAAGAAAACCCTAAATGGGGGTAAGAGCAGGAAATGACTTAAACAACAGCAATAATTACTAAGTCCATATCATCACACAATATTGGACTTCTATTTCCTATTGGCCGTTTTCATCCGTTTTATTCCAGAGTAAAGACTATTCTCTTTGGTAGAGAAAAATCGGAGTGGAGTCAAAAGTAATTCTTCTTTCTCTCTGCTGTTCATTATCACCACCCCGATGTCTCAGGCGGCAGCAGCACCAGGCACAGGCCTCTCCCCTCCTTTGACCCTCCTCTTCACAGGGTCATGTTTACAAAGGCGCCTAATTGTCCCTTCCTCTCAGCCTCTTTGACCCTGTCTTTTCTACAATATAAACTTTGAAAAAAAACCCTCTAAATCAGAGTCTCAGAGAATCCCCAAATTAAATAGTGGATATTGGTAAGAATGTAGTACAGGCAGAGAGGAAACTGACTTTGAACTTCAGAGCTCAGGGTCAAGACTTCTGAGTCCAGACCAGCCTAGATCCCAAACCCAGAACCTAGTTCATGGCCCCATGAAGTTTTCTCGGTTTTGTTAATGGACAGCACTCAGGGCCTTGGGGCCAATGATCCCTCGCTCTCTGGTCCCAGCTTGGCTTTTGGGTTACCCACATCCCTCCTAGTTCTTTGGCCCAGAATAAAACCCTTTGTCCATTAAGCCAACTGAGACATGATTGAGTTAGAAACAAAATTTGACTAATGAATTAAGGAAAAAGCCACATCTCACGTAACGAGTTACAAAAGCTTCAGATGGTCATGTTTACAAAGACGCCTGATTGTCCTTTCCGCTCAGCCTCTCTGACCCCATCTGTTAGGCCTGGCCAAGCTCCCCAGATTTAACCTCCCCCTCATCCCTCCCTTCTTCTTCCCAGGCTGCCGGAGGAGGGGGGAGAACAGTTAGAGCCAGCAAGGCCGTTGTGGTCCAACAGAGAGCATCAAACGTGGGCTTCACGTCTACTCTGCCTGTGCCTAACTAGGAACTTGGGCAACTCATTTCTCTTCTCTCTGAGCCTCCTTTTCCTCAGCTAAAAAATGGGTAGAATAATCCTTAGACTACCTATGTCGTAGGGTTGGTGTGAGAAACAGGTGGTTGTTGTTGTTGTTTTAGGAAAAAAAAACACTTATCCAAATGAATAGCAAAACAGAAGTCAGAGAAAGTATACATAGAATATATACCAGATAATACAAAGTGAAGGAGCTCTCCCATAACTCAGCTCTTAACTGTGAGAGACAGAGACAGAGACAGACAGAGACTGAAGGAGAGGGGGGGAGGGAGGGAGAGAGAGAGAGAGAGAGAGAGAGAGAGAGAGAGAGAGAGAGAGAGAGAGAGAGAGAGAGAGAGAGAGAGAGAGAGAGAGAGAGAGAGAGAGAGAGAGAGAGAGAGAGAGGAAGAGAGAGGGAGGAAGAGAAAGAGTTCTAGATCTTACCAGCCCTGAAGTAACTACTATAATGAGCTGAGAATGAGGACAGGTTTGAAGTTCTGCATACCAACTCCTCTTCAGAGCCTTTTTTCCACTTCCCTTCCATTTTCCCACTTCCCTGAAGTGGGGTGGGCATCATTTGTCTTCTCTCTTGAAGCTGAAATCCAGAAGCACCCGAAGAGATGTAATAGCTCCAAGAAGCCTGAAAAGAACATATCTCTTTTCTTTATGGTTCTCACCAAACTCTATCTACCTCATCTCTCATCATCTCAATGCCTAGGACATTGCTCTGCACCAATGAGGAAACAATCCGGCTTACATTGCTGCCCCACACCAAAACTCTTTGCAGTCCTTTGCAGAGATTCAGAAAAACCTTTTATAAACTTTAAAGAGTTCTAGGTCTGTGGGATCTGATTTGTTAGCATGCTCTCAGTGATGCTAGGAGACCAGGAATGTTCTGTATCCTTTTTCTTTGAGAGGATAAAGAGAACACATAACTCAGATGGGAACGCATCTGGAATAAGGGCTGCACCTGACACTCTTGCCAACATGAAGACAGTTTAGGAAATGGGAAGGTTGCTGGGCTGGAAGTTAGGAGACTTGAGTCCTAACCCTAGAGCTATTCCTATTAAGGCATTGACCTGTAAGGTTCTTTCTAACCCTAATTCTATGATCCTCTGAACATATGTCTCTTTTATCAACAAGGATCAAGGTTTCTCATTCCTACCATTTCTCCTTTGTAGAGCTGGTTCTCTCCTAAGAAAGGAAGGAAGGAAGGAAGGAAGGAAGGAAGGAAGGAAGGAAGGAAGGAAGGAAGGAAAGAAAGAAAGAAAGAAAAAGAAAGAAAGAGAAAGAAAGGAGAGAGAGACAGAGAGAGAGAGAGAGAGAGGAAGAGAGGGAGAGAAAGAGGAAGAGAGGGAGGGAGGAAGGGAGGGAGGGAGGGAGAAAGAGAATCAGTATACCAGAACTTGTTAAGCATTTACTATGGGCCAGGCACTCTCCTAATCACAGTATTTCAGATGTGATCTGATCAAAGCAGAGGAGGACAGAATTACCACCTCCTTTGTTCTGGGATCTCAACCTCTATCCATGACACCTAAGGTTCTCTTAGCTTTTCCAGCTGCCAGGTCACATTGCTGATTCATCTTTGTGCTTGCATGCTACTCAAACCCTTAGATCTTTTTCATCTTCCCATCTGGTACTTGTAGGATTGCAAACTCGAGTGTAGGGTGTTCTTAGAAATCCCTCACAGCCTAACGTCCCATGTTTCTCATTATCCTAAGTATGAATTTGCTCAGAAGCAGAGGGTGGACTCTTCTGGGGCATAGCCTGGAGGTGAATCTTGGGAGCTTCCCAATATTGGAGGAAGGGGGCAGGAACCACAGCATCCATTTTCCAGATGTGGTTTGATTCTGTTTCCGTTCTAGTCATTTCTATGGGTTGTATGATCTCAACAGCCAAACTGGATGTTTTGCCAACCTGGTCCTTTTGTCAGGGCAGAAACTGGTCACAGTCACTCCTCTTCCTCCCCTACCCCCAAAATGGTTCTACTGCAACCTAGCTGAGTCATAGACCATATGGATGGATCGGCAAAGCCTGGTTTACATTAAAGGGCATTGATTTTAGAGTCATAAGACCTGGGTTCAAGTTTTGGATCTGATTCATACTAGCTGGATGCCTGTGGACAATTCCCTTAACCACAGAATCTCATGAGTGGATTGGTTGAGGTGATTTTTTTAAGGGCCCTTTTTGCTCCAACACACTGTGTCCTCTGATCTGAGTCCCAATGAGATCTGACATTTTTGCATACTAGATATTCTTACTGATGAATTCTCTGGCCATCTCGGGTCCCTTCCCCTATAATGTCTCCTGTACATTTAGGAGTTAGAAGAGCAACAAGAAATGACCAGAACCTGCTTGATCCCGAAGAGTAAACTTTAGAGAAAACTCTACTCTGCCCTTGTGTCTTCTGGCTTCCGGGCTCCTGTCCCATTTCCCTTTTATATTTTATTTCATCTGGCCCTTTCCTATCCATTATTCACTGAATTAAAAGGTGGGGGGGAAGAAAGAGGAAAAGAAAGAAAAATGAATTAATCTCCCCCAGGACCACACACTTTGGACTTTAGAATTTATGGAAATGATCCATAGTTGGTCATCCTAGGATACATTAATGTCTGCCTCCATCTAGTGGGGGGAATGGGGAACTGATGGGGGAGGGGAGGGGAGAGGAGGAGAGGAGGGGACCCTTATATGCAAATTGATTGTCCTGGAGGGGCTGCCAATTGCCTTGAATGCTCCCAGATTGTGTTTCCTGCCTTCACTTCACCTCTGGGAATCATCTTTAGCAAAGGCAGTCATAAGATTGCAAACGGTATCATTGTATTGCACTACAATGGTGTGGTGGGAAAAGAGAAGGATTTTGAACCAGGGAAGCTGAGTTCGAATTCTAACACAGCTCTTTGCTAGGCTGGCTACAGGTGTGACTTCGGAAAAGTTACTTTCACCTCTAGACCTTGACTTCCCCTCTATAACATGAAGGGAGGTGAATTGAGTTATTTCTAAGGCCCCTTTCAGGTCTAAGTCCTCCAGTGACTTTGGAAAATCATTCCCACAACTCAGCTCCATTAATTCAGTCAGTCAATTAAGCATTTATTATGCACCTACTACATGCCAGGCACCACGAGAACCAACATAAAAACAAACCATACACATGATAAATAGGAAATAGCAGAGGGAAGGTAATGGAACTAAAAGGAATCAGAACTCAAATAATTATATAATTATAATTATAATAACAATAATAACCTTATTTTTAAATAATTAATCCATCACAAAAGCTATCCAAGGTAGAGAGTAAAAGGATTAGCTCTCCTATTTTATGGATGAAGAAACTAAAGTTCACATAGGTGAGGGGACATGGCCAGGGTCACCCAACTAGTAACAGAACTACCATTCAAATTCAAGTGTCCTGACTCTAAGGTCTAAGGTTGGTGCTCTTTACCCTATGTTATGTTTTCTCTCATAACAATAACTCCCATTTCTAAAGTACTCGGAGATACTTGAAGTCAGAACGACCTTGTGAGGTGGCTGGCACAGGTTTTGTGTCTGTTTTACCAATGGGAAAGTGGAGGATCAAAGAAGTCAGAGTTGGAATAGACCCTTTAGGATCATCCCATTCCAGTCTGCTCAGGCTAGGACACATGGGAAAACAGAGACTCAGAGACGTGAAAGGACAAAAGGATAGCCCACGTCCACATAAATGGGTAAGTGGCTGGGATTCAAACTCAGGTCTCTTGCCTCCAAGTTCTGTGTTCTTTACTGTCCTGTGTGGCTTCTCTATGGTGTCCCATGTAAGAACTTTGAGCCCTATCCCCACTTTTCAGCTCCTTTTTATTTGTCATTTTCTCTCATTAGAAAGTAAGCTCCATGAGGGTAGGGACTCTTTCTTTTTACTTGTGCTTGTATTCCTAGAATTTAGTACCAAGCCCAGCACACAGTAAGCCCTTAATGAATGCTTGTGGTTGTTCACTTGACTGAATTGATTGATTAAAAAGGAAGATGAGGCCAAGCCCTCAGGGAGGCACTGGTCTGGAGGAGAGACCATGCCTTGCCTTCAAGGGGCCTCCACCATTCAAAGGGCCCTTTACTAGGTCAGAAAAACTCCAAGCAGTCTGGAGCCTGCATATTCCCTCCAGGAGAGCAGGTGTTGAGCATGGAGAGCAGGAGGTGATGTCGGCTAGAGCTGAAAGAAGCTGGTATGCTTACAGTACCCTCCAGCTTGGAGGTCTTGGCATGGGTTCGTTTAACTTTGGAGGACCCCAATCTCTGGACCAATAATGAATTATGGGCAAGAACATCAGTGTAATTGCTCATCTGCCTTAGGGAGGATGTCCCCTTCCCCAGCTGCTTCCTGAGCTGACTTAATCCGTACTCCCGTATACCAGATGGGCATCCTGCTCTCCCTTTGTCAACAATGGAATACTCCTACCTAAGTCCTCTACATCTATTTGTTCCTTTTTGAGGGCCAGATCCTACCTCTGGGTCTTCTTGGTGGTGGTGTTGTGGGGTGGGGAGGGGAAGGCCATCCCTGAATCTGACCTCGAGACCTGCCTAAGTCAAGCTTAAGGGTTTCTCAAGCCTAGACTCACCAAGTTTCCTAAAGTTAGATCTCAGCACTGACCCAAGGAGGGATGGTCAAGAGATGGACAAGGGATCCCAGTGAAGCCCAGAAGGGCAGCTGCTCACGAAGCAAATATGGTTCAGCAGAAAGATTATTGGACGAGCATCTATGAGACCCGGGTTCTGCTCGGGGCTACATAAAATATATGATCATTTTTCCCTGCCAAATTTAAAAGGCTTTTGTAAAGATAAAATGAGAGGATAAAGTTCCACATGGGACATTTATATAAATGTAGTGGGAGGGGGGAGAACAAGGGGACCTCTGGCTGATTGAGTTCCTCCCCCAATCCAGTCACTCAGCGAGACTATAAAATGTAGAGAGCAAGAACCAGAGACAGTGGGGTGTTAAGGCAATTGACTTTTCACTTTGTAAAGGGTTCACCCCTTCCAATTTTTGCAAGATTCCTTTTGTAACTTGTAAAGGGTATGAGACTCACACCCTGAATGACCCATTCGTGGATTATAAAGGGCACAAAAAAACAGGGAGTGGTCATTCACAGCTTGTAAAGGAAGTGTAAAGACGATGTAGTTACATTTGTGGGTCCTTTGGGAATGTGAAGAAGCACCTCCATCAGCTTGATGGAATTAGAGACTGGCTAGCCATTGGCTGGCCAAGGGATCACCCACACCCCTGTGACCTTTCTAAAGCTGGCCAGCTCTGCAGGGGGAGAGATGGTCTCTGTGAAGCCAAGGAATTCATCCCTGGAAGCAGAGAAGAGAGCCAGGCACAGAAGAAATCACTCCTCGCCTTTCCCCTGTGTCATTCTTTAAAGTGGGGGGGGGGGGGAGGAAGCATAGAGAAAGAAAAAAGATCTCTCCCTTTCTCCCTCTCTCTCTCTCTCTCTCCCTCTCTCTTTCTCTCTCTCTCTCCCTCTCTCTCTCTCTCTCTCTCTCTGACTCCTTCTGTCTCTTTGTCTTTGTTTCTCTATCTTTGTCTCTGTGTGTCTTTATCTCTCCCTTCCTCTCTCCTCTCTGTTTCTGTTTCTCTCTGTGTATCTCTGTGTCTCTGTCTCTGTCTCTGTCTCTCTTCCTCTCCCCTCATCCCAATGGCAATGGAATCTGACAGGTAAGCAGCTCTGAGGCTGGCTGTAGAAATTAAATAAAGTCAAAGAAAAGGTAGGGCCTTGGAATGGTGCTCTTAAGCTGGCCTACTCTACTGGTGTTGGAGAAGTGATGGTCCTTGAAGGGGCTGGGAAGAGGGGCAGAGCAATGGGACTCAGTGGTCTGGTGCTCCTGAATGATATCTTTAGGCTCCTTTGTGTTGCATTTATCCTCAGGGAAGTCTGGAGTGCTAGGCCATGCTGTAATCTGCGTGAGATCTTAAGCAGAGAATGATGCTGCAACTGGATCACACGGTCAATGACACTTGCACGCTTACATATAATAACTCACACTTTTAAGGTACTTTTAAAGCTTATAAAGCATTTAAAATGTTTGCTCATTTGACCTTTGCAACAATCCTGCAAGGCAGGTGTTATTATTATCTCTATTATACAAATGAGGAAACTGAGGCTGAAGGGTTAATCAACATGACCAGGATCACACATCTAGTGAGTGTCTAAGGCAGAATTCAAACTCAGGTCTCTCCTGATTTTAAGTCTAATGCTCTATCCATCACCCTGCCTGGCTGTCTTCACTGTTTTTCTCAGGTGGGCCTGAGTCAGAGGTTATGGGACCCTTGCAGAGTTGGGAAGGGAGAGAGTCCCGACACTAAGGTTCTAATATTTAACATATCTAAGATGCTAGTAATCTATAACTTCTTGAAAATCAGAACTCAGAATGTGAAAAATAAACAAACAGGGGAGAGGTTCATCCCCTTTCATGGGGAACAGGGAGCAAGCAGAGGTGTCTTGTCCATAGAAGTGAGTCTTCATCTAGGCCTTGGAAGAGGGGATAGACTGGCAGAGAGAGAAAGAGGAAACCAAACCAAGAGAGGGTTAAAATGTGGTAATGGTCATTGTAATGCCCAGGTTTTACAAATTCATTTGACTTAGAAAAAGTAGAGCATGGTAGCTTTGCCAAATGGTACCAATGATGGACAGAGTCAACATTAAGCTCTATGTGATAATGACAATGATGCCCAGAAAGCCCTGTTTCCTGCTGTCCTCCCGATCTCCCCCATCCAGGGAATGGTGCTACTTGAAATGCCACAATTCAATCAAATCTTGCTGGTTTTTTATTCTGTTAAAATGCAAACCCCTCTTATAAGTGTCTTGTAGTAGGACATAGACAAGGATTCTTAACCTAACATTTTTGGACTTGTTTTTGAAATATTTTAAGAATAACTATATTACAATCTATTTGATTCCTTTTGTAACCCTAAGTATTTTATTTTATTCACTTAAAAATTACTTTGAGAAGGGTCCTATAGGCTTTACTAGACTGCCCTAGGGGTCCATAATACACACAAAAGTTATGTGCTTCTGTTCTGGAAGACTATTCCTATATCCTACGAATGAGTTTCTTATAGCCAGGAGAGAAAGAGAGACAGAGACAGAGACACAGAGACAGAGAGACACAGACAGAGACACAGACAGACAGAGAGGGGGAGGGAGAGAAAGAGATAGAGAGAGAGGAGAGAGTGGGCAAGCGCACCATGGCCTGAGCCATCCGCCTATGATTGCTTGGTGTCTACATCAAACCATGACATGTGGTTTTGCACATGGGATTAGAGGCTGGTCTATGGCTGGATTAGTAAAAAGTCTGTAACCAAGGTCAGGTCTCAGAATGTTATGAGGGACAGAATTAAATCTATGAGAGGGGTTTAGTCTATAATCCAAGTTAGATTGCAATCTTTGACTTTCCTTTGGACTCAGTTTGTGATTTTAAGTCAGTCAGGAAGTTAGAAAGCATTGTGTTTAATATGTGAGCTTAGTATTGAGGGTACCCAGAAGGAAAAGCCAGTCTTTCCCGCAGGAAGCTTTTGCTCTAATAGGGGGAAAACATGTAAATAGCTAGGTACATATATAATACATATAGAGTGGATGGACAGCTATACAGAGAAGTCATTAGTAGATGGGGATCTGCAAAAGAACGAGTTTATCTCAGTTTTGAAGGAATCTAGGGAAGTTATGAGGGAGAGGTGAGGAGCTAGTGCAGAGGCATGGAGGTGAGAGATGGAATTTGAGGAACAGCAGATAAATCGATGTGGCCCAGAAGAGAGTAAAATATAAGACTAAAAAGATAGGAAATCCAGGATATGCTAAGCAGAGGACTTTATATTTTGTCCTGGAGGTAACTGGGAGCCAGTAGAGTTTGTTAATTGGGGTGGGGGAAGGGGAGATGGTCAGACCTATGCAATGCAGGGCCTTAAAGCCATATTATATGAAAATTAGGTGGAGAATCATGGAATGTTTCGTTTTGAGAATGGAAGACTCATGGAGAACCTGGTAGCTGTGCTTGGATGCTTGAAAGGAGTCATGTGGAACAGATGTATTCTGTTTGGCCCCAAAGGGCCTTCAAAGAGGCAAATTTAGGTTTCTTATTGGGAAGTACTTTCCAACAACTAGAAGCATTCAAGAGTGCAATGGGTTCCTCCTTCCTAGAAGAGTTCAAGCAAAGGTTGGAGACCTTGGTCCTATCGTGCTGTGTTATCTTTTTCAGGTATAATATGGAAGAGATGACTGTTGATGTGCTTTCCAGCTCTAAAATTTTGTGATTCCAATATTATTCGGTCTATGATCTTGGTTAGTCTTTGGTCTCTGACTAGAGTTAGGTCTCAGTCTATGATCAGGATTACTGCTCGTTCTTCAAATAGATTGGGGCTCAGCCCATGGTGTCTGGGGTTAGTGTTTAGGCTGTAACTAGAGGTAGACCTCAGTATCTTCACTTTCATTCAGACTTGGTCTAGCCTGTGGCTCAGAGTTCTATGCCTATGGCAGAGATTAGGACTCAACAAGTGATCTGGGGCTCTGCTTCAAGTTATAATTGAGATTAAGCCTCCCAGTTGTGACCATTTTAACGATCTCAGTCTCTGGTTGAGTTTAGGTTTCCTTCTATAACCAATATCACACCTCTGTCTTTAAAGAGTTTGAGCTCAGTCCATTACACAAGTTGGGACCAGTCTGTTGCCATGGAGAAGGCCCCACCTGAGTCCAGGAATATGGTTCCACCACATAATTTGGCAACCAAGAAAGTAGTTATCTGAGTCTGAATGAAGAGAGGCAACTCATGTAGGACTGGGGACAAACCCCTCTGTGGTCTTCCTTGACCAGACCACATCTGGAATATTGTTTTCAGTTTTGTGTGTCACATTTTTAGGAAGGACATTGATAAAAAGGGGGATGGAGAGCATACCGATATAATGTCTCTCCCATTTGTCCCCTCCACTCCCACCACCATCATCCGAGTTCAGGCCTTCAATATCTCCCATCTAAACTATTGTCATAGCCCATCTCGACCCAATTTCTCACCTCTCCAATTCACGTTGCATGCATTGACCAAATAAGCTTCCACATACCCCATTCCCTTTTTCAGAAATCATTAGTGGATCCCTTCTGTCCATAGTTCAAAATCTTGACCCATCAGCCACTAATCCTGTTTTCCTCTTATTACATAATGATAATAATAACAATGTAGTTGTATAATACTCTGAGGCTTGATTTAAACACTGTGCTCAAGCTAAACACGTCCTTATCCTTCATTGTCTTGGTACCTTTTCCCCCACCATCTTCTCTTCTTGGGATGCTCTCAACCAACTATCTCAGCCCAGGAAAATCATATCTTTCTTTCTGGCACAGTTCAAATATTACCTGCTCCAGAAAAATGGTTCATCTAAGGAGTACTGGCTTTAAATTCGAAGGCATCTCATTTCAGAGTCAAAATCTGCCACTTACTAGCCAAGTGACCTTTGGCCAATCGCTTCTGGCCCAAAGCACCAGAAAGTTGTACTTGGTCTCTCAGGTTTTTTTTTAGTTTTAAATCTCTTGATCCTTCCCTGACCACTCCAGGACATGATGATCTCAGATCAAAGAATATGACAACTAAATGGGACCGCAGAAAATATCTATTCCATTTCACAAAAGAGAAAATTCAGTTACTCTCTCTAGTCTAGATCTGGTAGAGATGTTCTGGGCATAGGATGGAAGAAATGAAGGAGGGAATTAAGCAAGGAAGGAAAGAAAGGAGGGATAGGGGGAAAAAGAGAGGGAGGGAAGATGGAAGGAAGCAAGGAAGGAAAGAAGGAAAGGGGGCAACTAGGTGGTACAGTGAATAAAGCACCGACCCTGGAGTCAGGAGGACCTGAGTTCAAATCCAGCCTCAGACACTTAACACTTACTAGCTGAAGTCACTTAACCCCAACTGCCCTGCCCTCCTCCTTCCAAAAAAAAAGAAAAGGAAAGGAAGGAAGGAAGGAAGGAAGGAAGGAAGGAAGGAAGGAAGGAAGGAAGGAAGGA
>CM053599.1:73172185-73216944 GCA_028646575.1 Pseudocheirus occidentalis
GAATTACAAGAATCTAGTATTTAAAGCTATACAATTAAATGCAACTGGGAAATAATACATACAGGGATGGGGGCAGGGAGGAGCTCCCTGCCCTGCTAGAAAGCTAGAGAAGTGTTGGAGGAGGGCATAAAAGGGAACAGATTGTGGGAGGGGTCTTACAGTGGGATCAATGTTCTGGGCTGGGGGGTAGGGACAAAAATGGGAGAAAATTTGTAACTCAAAACCTTGTGGAAATGAATGATGTAACCAAGAAAATAAATTAAGATTAAAAAAAAAACAGTGCATGCTGGTTCCTGACTGTATTCAATTGCTTTTACCTTAGATGCTACAATAAACTCCTTTTGACTTTAAAAAAAAAAAAAGAAAATCATTTTAGATATGCTTTTAGAATAGCCTCAGAAGACTTACGTGAGGTGATGCCAAGCGAGGTGAGCAAAACTAGAACACAGTTTAGCAGTATTATAACCATGAAAGACTTAGCTTACTCTGATAGATATAACAATCCATGATAATTCCAAAGGTTTCATGATGAAAAATACTGTCTGCGATCTAGAGAAAACTGATGAACTCTGACTGTAGACTGAAGCATTTTTTTCACTTTATTTTTCTTGCCTTTTTTTTGCAACATGGCTAATATAGAAATGTCTTTGTACGACTTTACATGTATAATGGGTATTGTATTACAAACTTTTTCAATGGGTGAAGGAGAGACTAGAGGAAGAAAGAAAATTTGGAATTGAAAATAAATATTACATTTAAAAAAAATTTAATTAAGAAAATTACTTAGTGGCTGAATGGAGGATGAACTAAAGTGAGATAAGACTTGAGGGAGGCAGACCCACCAGCAGGCTTTTGCAATAATCTAAGCTTTGAGATGATGAGTGACCCACCCTAGGTGCATCTCAGTGGCAGAGTTTGAGGAAAAGGGGCATATCTGAGAGATGTTGCAAAGATGAAATCAGCAGGCCTTGGCAATAGCTCAGTTATGGGGGCTTGAGAGATAGTGAAGAATCCAGAATAACTACTAGGATTGCAAGCCTGAGGGAGTGGGAGGATGGTTTTGCCTTTAATAGTAATAGGGAAGGTTGGAGGCGGGGGGGACACTTCAGGAGGAAAGATAATGAGTTCTGTTTTGGGCATGTTTAGTTTTAGATGTCTACTGGACATACAATTTGAGGTGTCAGAAAGACAGTCAGAAATATGAACTGAAAAGCAGTTGGAGATACAAGATTGGAGATCAGCAGAGAAGTTGGGTCAAGACAGGAAGATTTGAGATTCATTGGCTTAGAGACTGTCATTAAGTCCATGGGAGCTGATGAGATCACCAAGTGAAATAATACTGAGGGAAAAGAGAGGAGGACCCAGGAGAGAACCCTGAGGGTGTGATCTAGAGGAGGATCCCTGCAAAGGAGACAGAGGAGGATCAGTCAGATAAGTAGGAGGAGAGTCAGAAGACAGTGCTGTCCCCAAAACCTAGAGACAAGAGAGTATCAAGGAGGAAAGGGTGATCAACAGTCTCAATAGCTGCAGAGAAAAGAATGAAGATAGAGGAAAGGCTACTGGGTTTGGCAACTAAGAAGTCACTAATAATTCTGGAGAGAACAGTTTCCATGGAACGATAAAGTTGAAAGCCAGATTGTAGGGGGTTAAGGAGATGGCAAGAGGAAAGAAATTGGAGGCACATATTGTAGATGGCCTCTTTGAGTTCTGCCACAAGAACAAAAGAGATATGGGATGATAGTTAATGAGGAAGGGAAACTGAAGTGATGGTTTTGTTGGGTTTTTTTGAGGATGGGGGAGCCATCAAATGAGACAGTAGACAAGGAGAGACTGAAAATGCATGATAGAGGGGGGATGACAGAGGGGGCAATGTGTTGGATGAGAGATGTGTTAGAGACAGAAAAGAGTGGTGATCACCTGAGCAGGCAGAGGAGTTAACCTTAGCAAGTAAAGCCACTTCCCCATGTGAGACAGGGGAGAAGGAGATAGTGACAGAAAGCATATGAATGATATAAGGTAAGGAAGAGGGGACGTGGGAATTCCCACAGAATGGTCTGAATTCTTTCTGTATGGTATAAAGAAAGTTGTCCTAGCTAGAATAAAACCTGGAGGAAAGGGGAATTAGGTGGAAAGGAAAACTAAAGCTAGATTAGAGAAATCTTCAAACACCTGAATCAGGAGTTTGGAGTTTATCGGGTAGGTACTAGGGAGTTATTGAAGGTCCAGATTTCTGATCCTGAGATTTAAGATACCCCTACCCTCACCCCAACTCCAACCCCAACCTCCTACTCTGTCTTTATTAACTCTACTCTCAGGTCCCACCCAGTTTTAAATCCAAAGATCTTAAACTCCAGCCACACAGAAGTACTTTCTGTTTTCTGAATACACACCCTGACATATAGTGAGGAGACCTGGGTTTGAATCCCACCTCTGACATTTCATTATCTCAATAGACAGAGAGACATAAGAGGCTCATCACAAGTAAAGGGCTGTATTTCCTAGGAAGTCTGAGCCCAAAAGTCATCCACTCGTTGAAGAACAAAGACTTTATTTCCCATGATGCCACGTGTCCATAGCATAGGTCCCTGCCAGGCTCTATCCATGTGGAACAATAGAAGCTTCTAAAGACGTATAGGGGCAGCCTTAGGATGTTTGCTGTCAGTCTACAAGTCTTTAGTAAGTACTTATTATATGTCAGGCATTTGTGGTAAGCACTGCAGATACAAAGAAACAGGGAAACATGGTTCCTGGCCTCAAGAAGCTCACATTCTAAAGGAGATACAATATTTAAATAACTGAGTACATACAAAATATGGGTGGTGGTCTCAAAAGAAGACACTAATTGTGGGAAGCACCAGGAAAGATTTCCTGTAGAAGGTGGGCTATGAACTGAATTTTGAAAGAAACCCGGAAAGCTAAGAGGCAGAGGTGAGGAAGGAGTGTTCCAGGTATGGTGCACAACCAGTGCAAATGAACAGAGAGATGAGAGCTGGAGAGGGGGGTTCAGAGGTCAAGAAAAGGCATGATGGTGTCCCTGGAGCAGAGAGTGTATAGAGGGAACTCAAATGTGAGAAGACCAGAGAGGACTCTCTACGTGGATCCTACCTGGGTCAGAGAAAAGAGAAGAGACTCTGGCCGTGGAATAGCTGGAACATGGTGACAGTGACCAACAGGTAGCAAAGGCTCTTGAATTGGCAATTCAAAAGGATGGAAGTGCCTGGGAAGCAGGAGGTCGTCTAGACACAGACTTAGCCCTTTGCTGGAATCGGGTCAGTTTGGGATCTGTCCAGCAGTACGATCAAGCTGCTAAGATTGGGTCAGTGCCTTTCCTATTGGGAACCATGAGTTTTGGTGGAGCCAGACTTCCAAACTTCTCTGGGGCGGGGAGGGGGGAGGGTGCGGGGGGAGTGAAACTACTCATTCAAGAATGTTTGAGAAAAATGAGATTGTTTTCCATCGCTGGAGTCAGAAGGTCCTGGTTTTGACTCCTGCCTCAGTCACTCACCAGCTGTGAGATGCTGTACAAATGGTTTTACCTCTCATCTACAAAATAGAAATAATTGCAGCATTCTACTCATAAAGTTGTTGTGAGCATGGAATCTGATAATGTATGTAAAGCACTTTTTCTAAAATCTTCAATTGATACAGAGTGATGTAAATAGAACCCTGAAAACATGCATAAAGACTACAATAATGTCCATGAGAAAAAGCACTAAGGGAAAGTGAAATAGCTTGTAATTATAAGGATTGCCTTCCAATGAGGTGTCATTGGAACCTGGAAATTGGGGGTAGGGGGAGCAGGGTCTCAGCACCGAATGCTGCATGTACTATCAAATTCAATCACTGTCACTTGATTTAGACTAAATAGCTTTCCTCATTATGTAGGAATGTTCACTGGGTTGGAGGAAGGGTACCAGGATCTATGGAAATGAATATGATGTAAAAAACAAAAACAATCAATAAAACTTTTCCAAGACTCTTAGAACATTATATAAATGTAATAGTTGTGGTTATTAATATCAATATTATCAGTTAGCCTGGGTGTGTGACTATAGTGAGCAGCAAGCTAGCCATCCCAGGTACAGGTAATTCTAGCAAAGGCAGACAAGATTGTGGGGATAGGTCATCCATTTGAGTAGAGAGAAGGGGCTTTGTGAGTGGATAACTAGATAAAGGGAGGTCTTTAGGAGCTGAAAGGATGAAAGTAATGCTTTAGGGAGATTAATGTTCCTCCTCCAGGAAGCCTTCCCTAACTCCTCCAGTGGGTAATGACTTTCTCCTTCCCTAAAACAAACAGCACTTTCTTTGTGGCTCTTGAATACGTTGATCATGCATTAATAGACACTTCGGTTATCTGTGAGCATTTCATATTTTCCTAAATAGACAGCTGCATACGGGCAGGACATAGGTCTTATTGAGATTTTTTTAATCTATCCCAGAGCCTAGCTCAAAGTAGTCATTTAATAAACATTTCTAGAATTAATCATTGCCTGTGTTTATATGGTACTTTATAGTTTACAGAGCATTTTTAACATTCCATTTTCCAGATGTAGAAACTGAGGCAGAAAATTGAGAAGATTTTCTCCAGGTCACACAAGTAGGGAGGGATAAAGCTGGAGTTTAAAGCTGAACTGTTTCCGGGTCCGAGGTTCTTTCTAGTCACCAGGCTGCAAGTGAATTGAATTAATCTGCCAACCAACTCTTCTCACAGCCTAGGAAGGAGATAGCTTGGAGCCTGACCCTGGGGCCCCAGGCTGAAACCCAGGGAGGCAGGACCTGGGTCAGGAGCTGCAGGAGCCAACTGCCTACCCCTGCCTAGCACATGGCTTCAATCACAGGCCAGCCAAAGCAGAAAAGAGAAAAAATAATAATAATAAGGGGGGGGGGGGAACTTCTCACCTCCAAGGCCAGGGAAACACATCAAACAACCCAAGCCCAGACAGCTGGCAGGCCCCCAAAGGAACAAGAACAATGTTCAAAGAAAAAAACACTCTGAACCCACCCTGATGCCTCCTCTCATCCAGCTCTGCTGCCTTTGAAACCAGGGGAAGAAAGAGGTGGATTTCTGTGGTTGGAAAAGCGTCCGCTGTTGGGAAGCCGGCCTTGGACCGGATTCGTGATGCGTCAGTACATGGAGGCCACGGGTTGGACAGAGCGAGCTCTTTCTGCCATCAATCCTGAAAACTCCCTGGTTTTCCCAGGCCCTTCCCTGGATCATTCCCCTTCTGGAGGCTCCCACTAGCCCTTTAAGGGAGTCAGGGCAGGGATTCTTGTCCTCCCTTGACAGATAAGGGAATGGGAGGTTCCGAAGCATGAAGAGCAGGGAGGGGTGAGTTAACCAAACTCTCACAGTGAGTCAGTGGCAAAGCTGGGCCTCAGAGGCTGACCTTTTGACCCCCAGTTTGGGTTCTTTTCATCACACCACGTTTCCTCATAATATCAGAATATTAAAGACAGGAATAACCCTAGAGATTGAAAGAGTATAGGATTTAAGAACCCAAGGGACCTTAGAGAGACCAGCTATCGTAACTGCACCCTCAAACATGACATGGGTTCTAAGCCTCCCCTGACACTTGCGGTCCATGTGATCTCCCTAGGCCTCAGTTTCCTCATCTGTAAAGTGAGGGGGTGGAACTAGATGACTTTTGAGCTCCTTCCCAGCTCTGAATCTATGACCCCATAATCCAGTGATTCCTGTTACTGAGAGGAGACTCAGGTTAGAGAAACTATCTCCCAAGGTCATACAGGTAGAAGGTAACAAACTCGGATTCGAGCCCAGTTTTTCTGACTCCAAATCCAATGCTATTAGTGTTAGTCCAATCATCTTATGTTGTAGTAGTTAGGGAAATGAGGGTCAGAGAAGGCGAGGTCACCCCAACAAGTCAATGACAGAGACAGGACTAGGACCCAGGTCTCCTAACTCCCAGCCTGTGGCTCTTCCCATCCCTCTTCACTCTTCCTGGATTTACACACACACACACACACACACACACACACACACACACACACACACCAACTTCTTACCCATGTTTAAGCACTAGGCAGGGTAAAGAAAGGACCTTTCTGTCTCCTGTTGATTTTTTCTCCTCCCCCCCTTACTTCTCTCAGATGAGTGATATGTGATATCCCCTTAGAGAGGAGTCAGAGCTTTCATAGGCCATAGAATTTGAATGCCCTGAGGTCCCACTGACACACAATGTCTCTATGGAGAGGACAAGGGAGAAGGAAGACTCAAGAGGTGAAAAAGATGAAGCTTTACCCTGCTCAGTAAAGATGGTCAGAGACAAGAACAATTCAACCACTTTGATTTCTGGTGGTGGTTGTTTGTTTTTTATTATATTTCATGTCACTAAATAATAATCTATTTTCTTTCCCTCCCATTCCCTCCCAATTGAAAAGAAAAAAGGAAAACAGAACTCTTGTAACAAACATGCGTTGTAAAGAGAAATAAGTCCCTACATTGACCGTGGCTAAAAAAAAAATATTATGTCTCATTCTGCCCCCTGACTCCATTGCTCTGTGTCAGGAGGTGGGCAGCATGCTTTGTTATTGGTCCTGTCGTCTAGCCACTTGGTAAATGGCACCATCTTGAACTTCTTTAGTTTTTCCTATAAGATATGGAGAAGGGGAGATAGGAGCTGTGATTTTATTAGACTAGGGAACTCCCAAGAAAGAAAACTCCCTCTACAAATACAGGTTGGCACCTTCTCTGGAACTTATGATGCATTAGAGGAATATTGGGAGGTTAAATGATTGTCCAAGGTCACACAGTCAGTATGTGTTAATTCAGGTCTTCTTGGTTCCAAATCCAGTTGTCTAGTCCATATCCATAGGACATGAATTTCCCCTTAATTCACAGAATCACTGAATGTCAGAACTAGAAAGGGCTTTAGATACCATGTAGTATAATCCCTTTAATTTACAGAGAGGGAAAATTACTTACTCCCAGGCTTATAAAGAGAGAGAAATAGCACCAGAATCATAGCCCATGGATCTTAGCTCTAGTTCTGTTTCTCTTCCCAATTAAAATTTTGTTTTCAACCCAATTGCATTTCCATTTGATTAATGAGAAAAGAGTTTGCAACTCTGCCTGGGTCTAATGTACTAGCTCAGTACTTTCTCTCATGAAACTCCCTTCTAGTGTTGGGATCCATCCTTCTCCATGAAGAGTAGGCAGCGAGAGAGTACCAAGAGGAAGTCTGGTGGAAAAATATAGTCCACTAGCTTTGAACCTAGGACTATTCAAAGGTTCATGATGAAATACATTCACATGTCAAGTAGAGGAAGGTAGCTACCCATATTATATGATTTGAGAGACACTAGATAAGTCCTCAAATTTTTCCCCCTATGGTCTCTCATCTTGTCTGAACTTCCACCAGTAAATTCATTCCCATGGATTAAAGCACTGCCTTATTCAGACTTATCTTTTAAAATGAGAGAGAGAGCAAAAACAGTATTAGTTCATTGTACATAGTAGGTCCTCAAATCAATGATTTTTCAAATATGGGGAATGGGTTGAGGTGTTCCATCATCATTTTGAAGAGCTTACAGGTTATGTATGGAACTTTTGTATGGAACTTTTGCTATGAAGGAGGTGGACATGACCCTTTGAGCCTTCCAGAAGATGGGTTCACTGATGGGGGCTGCCCCCAAGACGAATTCAACACAGGACAGATTATTTTAGGAAGACTATTAAAGAGGCCCTTTTCCTTCCCCTTTCCTTTCTTTTTGTCTTTTTTTCTAGAGAGATTCTGAGAACACATTAGAGGAAAAAGTAGACCTGGATTGGGTTGAGGGAGGACAGTCTGGAATTCTCTCCCACCATGAGACACATATGTTCATCCTTGTCCTGAAAGGAGAGTTCCTGGACAATGTGGAGTTCTTAACTGATCCCTAGCTCTTGGTTCCAGGATTGGAGAGCCAGTGACGACAAAGTTTGACTTAGCTATAGAGAGAGAAGTCAGGAGGCAAATAAGTAAGAGATCCTAAGAGTTGCTTTTCCAGTAGCCCTGAGTTAAAGATTCCTAGTCTCCAGCCTCCCAAAAGAAGGGGGTTTGTTGGGCAGCACTAAACTCAGGAGTGGTCTTGTAGATAAACCCAAATTTGATAACTGGGGACCCACACTTACATTAATGAGAAGGGGTTCTCTTGGACAGTAAATAGGATTGCACACATAGCTACTGATGTGGGGAGGAGGAGTGGCAAGGAACTAAAGGCAAATGAGTAGGCAAGGGGTCCAGGCCTTGCCCTCTGATCTTACCATTAATTATCTGGATGGTGTACATGTGATAAGACCACAATTACCCATCTAGCTATCCCATGTGTCTCTTGTGTAATTGTTTCAGTCATGTTCAGCTTTCTGTGACCCCATTGGGAAGTTTTCTTGGTAAAGATACTGGAGTGGTTTGCCATATCCTTCTCCGGCTCATTTTACAGATGAGGCAAACGAAGTCGAGTGACTTGTCCAGCATCATACAGCTGTATCTGAGGTCAGAATTCCAGCCTATGAAGATGAGTCTTTCTGACTCCAGGCCCGGCACTCTGTGCCCTATGGAGCCACGTAACTGCCCAGGTACCCCTAAGCTGCTCCCCTTTTTCAAGGAGTTTAATTCAGAGAGTATCTCTACAAATCTAAAGGGAAACCTAGAGAAAAGTAGGACTCCCCTGAGAAGGAGGATAATTGTATGATTGTTTATTGTTAAACTTGAGTCACTTTATGTGGTTTGTTTGGTTTTTTGGACAGGGGAAGGCAAGGCAACTGGAGTTAAGTGACTTGCCCAAGGATATACAGCTAGTAAGTGTGTCAAGTGTCTGAGGTCAGATTTGAACTCAGGTTCTCCTGACTCCAGGGCCTGTGCTCTGTTTACTACACCACATAACTGCTCCAACTTTATGTGTTTTTGCATATTTACGGTGTAGGAAAAAAAGACTGGTTTCTGCATCCTTACCTTGGGTGCTTGTCCAGTGATCTAGGGACCCCTTTTATTTACATCTGCAGAAACCTAGACACAAGCGTTATTGTAAGATTTTTCCAGAGTAAAATTCTGGGTGAGGTCATAAGAGCAAGTGATTTGGAGAAATGCCCATCAAGATCAAACCATGTCTGTGTAAACCCAAAGCTTGCGGTCACTAGGCTGTCCAATGCTGGTCCAGTGCTAGGCACATGTTATAGACTTTTCAAACATTGAATCACCTGCTTTCCTCGCTGAATCCCAGAGAAATCTTGATCACAGGAAATAATGAGGACACTTAATCTTCACTAATGCACCAAGTTGTTAAATAAAACTAGAACTAAAAATGCCATTGCTGAGGGAAAACTCAAAATCTGTCTCTGGCAGGCCTTTCAGCACAACAACAATAATGAAAATGATTCGTGTCTTACTTTAAGGTTTGCAAAGTGCTTTACATATATCACCTTATTAGACCCTTACAACAACCTGCCAGGCAGGTACTATCATGCTCTTCATTTTGCAGATGAGAAAACTGAGTAACACCTAGCTAAAGTATGAAGCTGGATTTAAACTCAGGCCTTGCCGATTCCTGGTCTGGTCACTTTGATACCAGCTGCCTCCACTGTTTGCCATTCAGCACTGGTACAGCCATACCTCAGAGATATCTCAGGGTTGGCTCAAGACCACCACAGCAAACTGAATATCCGGGAGTCACAAATTTTTTGCTTTCTCGGCACATATAAAAGTGATGTTTACACTACATTGTAGCCTATTAAGCATGCCATAATATTATGTCTAAAAACCTGACCTGAAGTAAAAAAATACTTTATTGCCTAAAAATGCTAGCCACCATCTGAGCCTTCAGGGAGTTGTCATCTTCTTGTTGGTGGAGGGTCTTGCCTCAATGTTAATGGATGCTGACTGAACAGGATGGTGGTTGCTGAAGGCTGGGGTGGCCGTGGTAATTTAAATAATTAATAATTAAATTAAATTAAATAATTAAAATAAGACAACAATGAAGTCTGACTCTTCCTTTTACTTCAACACTTAGAGGCCATTGCAGGGTTATTAATTGGCTTAATGACAATATTGTTGTGTCTCAGGGAATAGGGAGGCTTGAACAGGTTGGTGGAGCAGTTAGAACAAACACAACATTTATTGATTACATTTTCAATCTTATGTGGGTGTGGTGCCCCCAAACAATTATAATAGCAACATCCAAGACCACTGACCACAGATCACCTCAACAGACAGAAAAATGACGAAAAGTTGGAGATTAAGAATTACTAAAAGGTGACACAGAGGCACGATGTTGGAAAAATGGTGTAGATAGACTCGCTTCGTGCTCCATGCACACCACAAACTTTCATTGGGCAAAAACCTCACAATATCTGCGAAGTATAAGAAAGCAAAACACAACAAAATGATGCCTGCCCATATGCTTTGTTTTCAGGAGTAACCTAGGTTCTAATCCCATCTCTGAACTTTATCAGTTATGTGACTGTGGGCAATAATAAGAATTAAAATAGATCATCTGAGCTTTACAATGGTCCCATGAGGTAAGTGCCATCTGTCATTGTCCCATTTTACTCATGAGAATACTGAGGTTGAGAGAGGCAAGGTCACAGAGCTGGTAAATGTCTGAGATGGGATTAGAGCCTAGGATTCAAAAGCAGGTCTTCTTAACTTGCAGCTCTAGGGCTCTACTCACTTTACCTCTCTGAAACTCAGTTTCTTCATATGCAAAATGTGGAAAACAATACATGTTGTCCTGTTAGAGTCCCCTGCCCTTAGGTACACATTAGAATATCATATAAATGTCTCCTGTTATTGTTTTTGTTTCTACTTAGAGTAGCACGGAGCATCTGGCCGGCAGGGATCTGTTTCCCACACCCTGCCTTGATTTCATAGCCCCGGATGATGGTTCCAGTGGTTTTCCTGCCTTGCATCTTCTGTTTATACAGCTCTGGGTTTAGAAGGCCTAATTCCCCAGGCCTGATCCAGTTGGCCAAACCTCAATGTTTACTCTTTGAGAAGCACAGTGCCGCTGGTCACCTGTAGGGCCATTCCTTGGCGCTGTGTGCTGGTTGACCCATAGGCTGATTGACTTGTGCTGCTAAGTCTGTGAAAAGTCTGTCCTTGAGTTGTCTCAACAGGTCAGCGGTGCCTAGCTGTGCCTGACCATCTCTGAGTTGATGAATGTGTCTATGAGGTCTCCCCAAGGTTTGGAATCCTGAGGTCTGGGGCTGCCCCAAAGGAAATTCTCTTCCTACCTTTGAATCTTCTGCCTAAACATACAAGTGAATTTGATTCATTGACAGTAAATGTGACAGGGTCTGAAAGGACAGTTTGATAAACTAATCATTTGTAATTGTTCCTCTATACACAAATATTCTCTCCTGTGTTTATAAACACACCTGCCATCAGACTAGGGGTCTCCTGAGGGTAGAGGTCAGCTTCTCCTCAGACCAGAGAATCCCAGACGACAGTTTCTCATTAAGACTAGGGGACAAAGGGTAGGGTCATGTCCCCTTCAGGAAGGGGGGCTCTCAGAGGGCAGAGCTATATCTCTCTCTCAGACTAGATGCTACCTGAGGGCAGGGATTATGTTTCTCCTTCACACTGGTCATTCTCAGAGGACAGGGGCCGTGTGTCTCCCCCTCTGACCTGGCTTCTTAAGGTAGAATTCATGCTACTTACCCTGTGTAACACTGCTAGCCAAGACGTCATCTATATCCACAAGCAATTCCAAGTTAGCCATGTTTAACTCAAACGGAAAACACCCAGTTTTCTACCAAGAAGGGGTGATTCTTGCTTTTTAAAAAATCTCTTTGTACCTTGTCCAGGTATTTAACTAGCAGCTCCACAGGCAGCTGGAGGGTCAGCCAGAGGCCAGAGAGACAAAACGCCCCACCCCATGGCTGAGGCTGGTTCTTTTCCCATGGTTCTCTGAGAGATTCCTGGAATTCTGTCCCAATATCCATTCTCTACTGAACCAGTGGGGAAAATAAAGCCTCAACCAATCTCAGCCAAGTCATTCATCTCACAAGGTCAGGGACCCTGTATCCCCCCCCATGAGGATCCTGCTTTTTCCCCCATCCCCTCATCCTACCCCCTACCACCACCACCCCACACACACACCCCTCAAGCTGAATTCTCTCTATGAGTGTAATCTTCAGCCAGTCAAGTTCCTTTCTTTCTCTGGGTCTCCCCTTCCTCATCTGTTAAGTAAGGGGTAGAGGTAGAGGAGAGGGGTTAAACTAAATGGTTCCTAAGGTTCTGTCCAGATCTAAATCTTATGGCCATAGAATTCATCCTGGTCACTCCCAAGCCCAGAGAGCAGGGCATTGCTGCTGGCCTACCCTGGAAATATCCCCCTCGGCCTGAGCCAGCTGGCCCAACCTCTCGCACTCTCTCTGCAGCACTCTGGAAGATGGTCAGGGCTCTGTCATACCAGCTGGAGAAGTCATCTCGGATTTTCCTAGCTAACTCCCCAGACTGAGAGGTTTGGGGTTGGGCCAGGCTAAGGCAAAGATAAAATAATAATAATAAACATAGATTTCTATCGCTTTATTAGTATACATATATATGTATATATACAGATAGATGATAGAGAGACAGAGAGATAGATAGATGATAGAGAGATAGATAGATAGATGGATAGTTAGACAGATAGAGAGACAGACAGACAGACAGATGGATAGTTAGACAGATAGACAGACGGACAGACAGACAGACAGATAGAGAGACAGACAGAAAGACAGATAGAAAGACAAACAGACAGACAGACAGATAGATAGATAGATAGATAGATAGATAGATAGATAGATAGATAGATAGATAGATAGATCAGCTTTCCTCCCTGCACTTTTGAGAGATAGGCATTAGGGAGACAATTATTGTCATTTTACAGGTTAAGAAACTGAGACTCAGAGGCAACAGCATTTTTAGTGGCAAGAACACTAGATTTACTCAGAGCCAAATCCTGTCTCTGCTGTACGTCCTTGGGAGAGGTGTTTAAACTCTCTGGGCCTTTGTTCTCTCATTAAAACAACAACCCACAAAGAGAGTGGAATTTGTACTTACTATATGCCCAGCACTGTGCTAAGTGCTTTACAATTATTACTTCATTTGATGGAGGAAACTGAGGCCAATAGGGTTTTTGTTTAATTTTTTTTTTTTGGCCAATAGGGTTTAAGTGACTTACCCAGGGTCACACAGCCAGTTAGCGTCTAAGGCTGGATTTGAACTCAGGGTCTTCCTAACTCCAGGCTCAGCGCTCTCTCCGCTGCGCCATCTAAGCGCATCCAAGGTACTATCTAGCTGGAGTTGCACCAGATTATCTCTTAGGTCACTTGCAATTCTAAATAGGCCACACATGTTAAAAGGACTCCATACATTAACAGCGCACAACGGGGCTGTGTTTCTCTGAACCTGTCTCCACCACAGGCTGCCTCCAACCTTATTACTTTCATCCAGTGAGGTTAAGAAACTTATACAAGGTCAGAGAGTTTGCTTTCTTCCTAGCTAGGGGTCAACCCAGAACTGGACAAAAGTACCCTCCGCCCCTTGACATCCCACCCCCACCCCAAGCACATACAACCAGTGCCAATGGGTTGATATCAGTCTTGGAGCTGTGCTCACAGCACAAGATGTCAGTACTAGCAGGGATCTGAGAACACAGAAGAGAGAAAATCAGAGCTGGAAGGAATCTTTAAACCTAGAATGTTATGACAGGAAGGGACCTTAGAGTTGCCTAACCTAGGGTTCTATTTACTGGACTAAACTGTACAGGGTGGAAGCCAAGAAATAGACTGAACGCAAAGACATGTCCTTGGTTAAAAAAAAAGGGGGGGTGAACAGGGTCCTGACCTTTCATCTACTCCAGTTCAAGCCAGAAAATGTGCAGAGAAAAAAGACAAATCCAACAGTTTGTTGACTCAACTCTGGGGTTAAGTCCCAGTGAGGTTTCTGTTTCCATTTCAAGTCAAGCAAAGTGGAACATGGTCATGGAAGAGGGTTCTTTGCCTTGATTTCTCTTCCAGTTCCTCTGACTCCTCCCCACCTATGTATCACCACCATCATAATCATGACCAACAGCCATTGCCATGACCATGACTGTGATCATGACCATCGTCACAATCACTATAATCATCATCATCAACATTATCAATATTATTATGATCCCCATATCATCATTACCATTGTAAATAATATCACATTTACAACAACAGGTCAACATTTATTTTCATTTATTGTTGTTATCATGATGGCTTTAGCCAATAGAACAACTATCGTCAATATAACTTGTGCGCCATTAGGGCAGGGGCTGTTTCAGTTTAGTGTTTATATCCCTAGCACCTAACAAAATGCCTAATAAATGCTTGTTGAACTGATTTGAATCCCTTTCTGTGCCTTCAATAAAATAGAAACTTCTTAAGGCTAGGCAGTATTCTCTTTGGATTTGTCTAGTATGGAACCTGTCAAAAGGTAGGAACCACCGCTACTACCACTACCACAATGAAAGCATTAACATCGCCATGACTACCACTATCACCACCAGGGCAACAGGCCCAGGGAGTTACTCATATGGATAATCATTCAAATTGAATCTCAGATCCAGGTTTTCAGACTCTAGAAACCAATGTCTTTCCATTGTATCAATCTATCCACTATGTCTTAGGTTTGATCTTTTCCTTGCATATATTGCATTCCAATATGGACTATCTGTATATGTGAGCTTTTCATTCTATTATTAGACTAGAATCTCTTTGAAAGCAAAAGCTCTATCATTTTTCACTAATGTATCCACAATGTCCACGATGCCCGGCCAGGTTCCTAGCGCTTCACAGTCAATAATTGTCTATTGGATTTAATTGAATTAATTGGCGCTACTAGCACAGGAGAGACAATAGTGGTATCTTGGATTAAATTAGTAGATAGATGGGTGATGGGGAGGTGGAAGGACTGGCCTGGAAAGAGCTATTCAAAGACCCAGAAGCAGAATTGATGCTGGAAGCCGGTAAGGCCCTCCCACCCAGTTGGAGCAAAGGAGAGCCGTGTTGTGGAAAAATAGTGATAGGGGGATTTTGAGCTGGAAGAGATCTTAGAACAAAAAACACAAAATGCTTTTTCTGCCTCTTTAACTGTAGGATCTATGAGGGCAGGGAGTTTGTTTATCTAAACCAGTGTTTTCTGAAGAGAGGGCCTATAATCCTCATGGACTGTGGACACACGCTGAGGGGGATAACAAATCAGAGAACAGGAAGATAAATCACGTTCCAGCCTCTCAGCAATAGCTGATGAGGCCCATACCTCCAGCATAACCCCTTCCCTTTTTACTCCTGGTGCAGTACATAGAGCCCTGTGCCTGGAGTTGGCAAGATCCGAGCTCAAAGGTAGCCTCAGACACTAGTCATGAGACCTCCTCAGCCTCTATTTGCCTCAGTTTCCTTCACTGAAAAGGGCATGGTAACAGCATCTCTCTCTCAGGGTAGTGCTGGGATAATATTTGTAAGGCACTTAGTAGAGGGCTTAGTACACAATAGATGCTATAAATGCTTATACCCCTTCCTTCCATTCCAGCCCTTCCTCTCATTAGCATCCACATGGCCATGAAAGCGAGAATGGATGTAGCATTTCAAGGTTAACAAAATTATTTACTTGTGTTATTGCATTTGATCCTATAAGGAAGCTGCAATTTTCAACATTTTGCAGTTGGGCAAACTGAGGCAGAGGTTAAGTGACTTGCCCAGGATCACACAGTGATTAAGAGTCTGAGGGAGGATTTTGAACCTGGCTACCCTGAATTCAAATGTATCCAGGCTTTCCATAGCACCATCAATCAATCTAACCTTTGTTTTGCAAATGAAGAAACGGTGACCAAAAGAAATCTAGCGATTTGCCGAAGGTTACATGGCTAGTAAATTGTATATCTCGGATCCAAGTCGTCTGAATCTAAATCTAGCATTCCACTCATAGCATCAGGCTGATAGAGTCAGCAGGTCCTAGCGATTCAATCTCCATGATACTTTCAAACATCTCTTCCCTGAGATATAGTACAGTATAGGGTCTAGAGTGCCAGATTTGGGGTCAGGAAGAGTTGGGTTCCAGTCCTACCTTGAACACTGAGTGGCTGCATGACCACAAGCAAATACCACCCTCTCTGAACCCCGTTTTCTCAACTGAAAGATAAGAAATAGCACCCATGGTACCTGTCTCACAGGGTTGTTTTCAGGGTTAAATGAGGGAACAGATGTAAAATACATTGAAAATTTTAAGACGGTATAAAAGTATCAATTATTTTGTTTCTGGGGCCATACGCTTCCTACCTTCAATCAGCATCTTAGCTCCCTCAGAGCTGCCCTGACCACCTTGGGTTCCAGTCTTGTCAACAGTCTAACTGGAATCCCTATCTCCTCTCGTGCCCCCATCCACTCATCCTTAACATACTGCCAGATTCTTCAAAACTATTGAAGTCAGTCATTTCAATGGTACCAGCTCAGACAGCAAACGCTCCTAGTCCTAAGTCTGAGGTCCAGTACTATCCCTAGTTAGTTTTATGATCCTGGAAAAGTCATTTCCCTTCTCTGAGTCTGACTCTCCTCATCCCTAAAAGGAGAATGAACTCTATGGACCCTAAAGTGCCTTCTCTCTAGTAACCAATGGAGTTAGGAATCTATACACTGACTTACTCAAGGTAACAAAGGGAATAAGTCACAGAGCCGGGAGCAAAGTTCTAAGGAGCTTCAGTGGGCCAGACAGACGTACAAGCATACCCTGGTACAGCATTCCCATTGACCCTTCCCCCTTTCTCTGGAGGAGGCAGATAAGGACATGCTTGGGGAAACATGACCCTATGGACTCTTTAGGTGGAAAACAGGAATCTGAGCACACTTGGGCTCCTGGGATTAGGGACCTCCAACTCCAGGGAGGGAGGGGAGAGGGGGCACACCAGCTGATTTGTGAGGGTCTCTGCAGCTGGAGAGTTGAGGATGAAAAACAACTCAGGCAAAAATTGTTGAGGTCAGGGCTGGTGGGGAGGAAGTCGCCAGAACTTTAATGAGGTAATCTAGAATAAACAGGAGAAAAGCAATTGGAGGTGACAGGTGTTGATAGGGGGGAGCCCCTCCCTACCCCACGAGGTCATTTCTCCTTAATCACTAGCATTAGTATGGCCCCAAACTTGACAGCTTCTGGGTGAGGCAAATGACATTGTAGCTGCTTGGCTTCGTCGTGACAGGCATAAGATGAAGATGTACAGTGCCCCCCAGGCAGCCGGTTTTGGCCCTCAGTTTCCTGTTGATGCACACCCTTCCCTCCCAAACCAGGGAGGATTCTTGACCCAAATGATTCCCATACTTATCTGCAGAGAATGGGCTAGGAAGGAGAAACTATGGGGGAAATAATTCATCCCAAATCACCCAAGACTGAAGCTGCTAAGCTAGGGTTAGGAGTACAGCCAGGAAGACATTCTTGGAGCCATGATGAACAGTTGGGCTCTCCATGACTGTCTAGAGGGAAAATCATAAGAGTGCAGTGGGTGTGACCTCAGAGAGCCCAATACCGACCTGAAAAGACCCACCCTTGACACCTCACCAACATCCCTGACAAGCAGTCATGCAGCCAGGCCTAATCCCTCTTTCCATATGATAACCTTTGGCATATTTAAAGACCAAGATCATGTCTCATTCTGGACTCTGAAAAATAAGTCATCTCTTTTCCAGGCTAAAGATCTCCACTTCCTTCAATTGTACCTTTTGTTATTGCCAATATCTCCATCACTAGCCAGTCACCAAAATTCCAAACCTCAGTTATCTTGGACTCTTCCTCCTCTTTCATCCCACCCACTGACTCACAGTATTTCGGGACTGGGAAGGACCATGGAGGTCATCAACCATTTTTTCATAGGCAGAGAAACTGAGGCTCACAGAGGGGAAATTACTTTCCCAAGGTTTGCTACTTACCATCTGTGTTACCTTGAACAGTCATCTAATTTCTCTGGGGCTCAAATTCCTCATCCATGAAAGGAGGGATTTGGGATACATGATTTATAACTGCCTTTTCTGAGTTAAGCCTATCACCTAGACAATAAATTAATAAGCACTATGTGCCAAGAACCATGTTAGGCACTCACAAGGGGTTTATATTCTAACATCCTATTTTCCACTGATCCTACATAGTGAGTCAGAAGAGGATCCCTGGTCTCTTGACTCCCAACCTTACAGTCTTCTGAATGACTTACCCTCCCCAGGAATGCTCTACTTCTTTCTCTGGGTTTTTTCTAAATCTATTTCTCCGTTCTTCAAGGCCTATTTCGTGAGCTACTTCCTCCAAGGAGCCTTCCTTGACCTCCCCCTTCAAACCACTCCCTGCTAATCACTCCCCACCTTCCAGTTGCTTGAGCTTTACAGGCCAGAACTTGTATTTTGCTGGCATAGATTTCATAAATCCAGAGTCACCCCCATGCCATGGAGATATCATGTGTAGACTCTAATTCTGACACTGTATACACTTATACAACTCTACTGCTGTTGCTACTACCACTACTCTCAATAAAAGTAATAGCCCCTGTGTCCACAGAACAGACAAAGCACTTTCCTTAAAACAACAACATTTGGAGAGGACAGTTGCAAGGGTTTGAATCCCCATTTCACAGAAGAGTAAACTGAGGCCCAGAGAGAGTAAATGGGGGCAGTTAGGTGGCACAATGAATAGAGCACTGGCCCTGGAGTCAGAAGGTCCTGAGTTCAAATCCAGCCTAAGACACTTAACACTTACTATCTGTGTGATCTTGGGCAAGTCACTTAACCCCAACTGCCCAGCCTTCCCCCCTCCAAAAAGCAAAAAAACCCACAAAAAACCAGAGAGATTAAATGACTAGCTCAAAGTCACAAAAGTCACATGGATCAGAGCCAGGATTTGAAAACAAACCTGACCCCAAGACCATCATTCTTCTCATTATATTATGTGTAAGGAAACAAATAGGGAAGGGAGTTGAAGGGGAGGAAGAATGGGGGAATCTTTCCTAGTTCCCTAAAATCATGCTATTTACATGCCCACCTACTCTGCCTAAGGAAGAAACTGGCTACAACATTTACTTTTGCACTGGTCTCTTTCAGTGCAACCAAAACATCAAATCCTTCCTCTCAGAACACCTGAGGTTGGACAACCAAACACAGATTTAGGGGACTAACCTTCAGCCTAGAAAGCACAGAATATAATCACAAAGTATTACACTAATTGCAAAGGTATATTGCTACCCTGGTTCTTTTATGAAGTGAGGGTACCTTTCTTTGATTCAGTTAGAAGGGAACAATGGGTTGGGCTGAGTTAACAAAGTAACCAGCCCTAGGGGCTTGAAATGTTAAAGCCTGAGGGAGTTTGAGGGAATCCAGGTTTATGAGATTTTTGTGGAAGAGAGAATTTCTCTTTCTGTCCCCCATTAGCCAAGCCACCTTGAAGCAGAGCCACTTAATGGGCAGGAAACAGTGCATACAGTATTTATATACAGTAGGGAGCAGAGATGACATGCCAGAGAGTAATGGCTAAAGAGAGGCAATCACTTGAAGGAGGAAGGAGTCTATCCAAAACATGTGCTTCAGTGTTTTAAATGCAAGGCCACTCTTTCCATGGATGATATGTGAGTATGCCTTAGAGTTATGGAAGAAACATTTTGAGCTATCCCCATCTTAATAAATGCCTTTGCTAAGAGCTATTTGTTTCTCCTAGTGGGTGGATTGTTAATAGGAAGTGCCCTGGTGGGGGCTCTTGAATGATAGCGTCAGGAATGCAGACCCACAGACTTACCCCCAGAACCTAGAAGGTAGAAGGTGCTCTCTTGTAACCCAGCCTACAACTAGAAATACAAGTTAAGGGAGCATCCCATCAAGGGCATCGCATGAGGAAAACAAAGATACCTCAAATATTGCCACGGTCAGACCTATCTATTTTCCCTCCCCCATCTCCTGAAACCAGACGGGGAAAGATGGGGCAGGGGGAGAAAATAGACTTAGCAGCTCTACCCCAGACTCAGCCTAAAGCCCAGGAAAGGTGATTCCTATCCTATCACAAAATGTTATGTGAACAAGCCTAGCAGAAGCAACCGTGTGTTCTGAGGGAAAGACAACAGGGAGGTGCCGTATTTCAAAATCATGTTGAATATCAGGCACAGGAGCTTGAATTTTACTTATGGGCAAGACACAGCCCCTAAAGACCTCTAAGCAATTGAGTTGCATGAGTAGAGTTGTGTGAAGCAATTGAGTTGCATGAGTAGAGTTGTGTGTAACAACTTGTTGTTACTGTTCAGTCCTTTTAGCAGCATCTGACTCTTTGTGACCCCATTTGGGGTCTTCTTGACAAGGATACTGCAGTGGTTTGCCACTTCTTTCTCCAGCTCATTTTACAGATGAGAAAACTGAGACAAGCGGGGCGAAGTGACTAGCCCAAGGTCACACATCTAGAAGGAGTCTGAGGCCAGATTTGAACTCAGGAAGATGAGTCTTTCTCTGAGCCCGTATCATCTAAGGACTGGAGCAGAGGGGATTACAGGCAGATCATAAGCACTTATGCCACAACAGCGATGGGCCAGGCATTGTGCTAGGTGCTTTACAAACATTCTCTCATTTGAACCTCACAACAACTCTGGGCAGTAAGTGCTATTATTATTATTGTCATTTTACAGTTGGGGAAACTGAGGCAGATTCTAAGTGATTTGCCCAAGGTCACACAGCTAGCAATTATCTGAAGCTGAATTTGAACTCAGGTATTCTTGACTCCAGGGCCAGTGCTTCTCTCTACCATGTTACCACCTGCCTCATGATGGAGGAAGAGCAAAAAGCTAACTTGAGAATCCACATGCTATTCCAAGAAGATCAGGGGTGAAACAAGGATGCCCCTTGTCACTGCTATTATTCAACATTGTACTAGAAATTGTAGCAATAGCAGTAAAAGAAGAAAAAGAAAGGGACGGATTTAGAATAGGCGACGAGGAAACAAGACTATCACTCTTTGCAGATGATATGACGGTATGCTAGAGAAATCAGCTCAAAAATTACTTGAACTAAGAACCCAAATACTATAAATGATGCACCAAACTGCACAATCCCCTCCCACAGCTCTGGTGCAGGAGGCAAATCCAGCTTCAGACACTTATCAGCTGGGTGACTTAAGCAAGTGAGTCATATAATGTCTCAGCCTCAGTTCTTCCATCTATAAAATGGGGAGAATCTTAATACCTTCTTCCCTGGGTTGTTGTGAGGCTAAAATGAGAGAATATTTGTAAAGCACTTTGCAAACCTTGAAGTGCAACATAAACACTATTATTAGTTATTGTTATTACGACAGGGGATAGAACATTAGCCTTGGAGTCAAAAAGTCCTATGTTCAAATTCTGCTTACTAGCAGTACAACTCTGAGCAAGCCACTTTTGGGGGCTGAGTGTTCTCACCTCTAAGATGAAGGGATTGGAATCAGTGGCCTTCAGGGAGCTTTTTAGTTCTAACCTACAGTCCTATGGCTCAGTGCTCTCCGTGTTACCTCCTGGCTCTAAAATCCTAGGGCAGAATGCGATCTATCACCCCTCACGTTTGAGGGCTTGAAATAAGTCAGAAAAGCAATGACCGCTGTTCAAAGAGACATAAGCAGACCCAGATGAGATGGAAGGAGGTGTTGTAATGACAAAGCCAGACACACCCCAGGGAGCTATATGACGTGGGATCCTTGGGGACAATAACAGACCCAGAGGAAATACAAATGTGGACCTTCTTCATAAATAAAATTCAGAACACATGCAAGTAATAAGAATGGCTCCAACGTCTGGGGTTGACAAACTCAAAAAGAAATGGGGCCACTAAACCGTACATAAGGATCCCTGCAGGCCGCATATGGACTTAGAAAGCCACATATTAACATCATCTGTATTCCATTGTACTTTCATTTATTTTGCCAAATACCTCCCAATTACATTTTTCATCTGGTTTCTGTAACAGTCAAGAGTGTTTCTGGCTGCAAATATGGGCCTGGGCCACGTGTCTGACCCCTCTGGTCCAAGTGACTTTAAAGTTTACAGGTGCTTTCCTGACAACAATCATGAAGTTAATATCATCCCCATTTTATTAATGTAAAGAGATGAAGAGCTTTCCAGATATGGGTCCTTCTGCCTTGTCCAACGTCACATAGCTAATTACTGCTCAGGTCAGGATTTGAGCCCAGGTCTCCTATGAATCCAGCATTCATAAGTTCACATATTTAGAACTAGATGGGATCCATAGAGGTTATCCAGTTAAATATACATGCCCTCCCCCCAACCATTTCAAAGACAAGGAAATTGAGGCCCAAAATGAGGCCAAATGACCTGCCCCAAATCATGCAGAAAGTAAACAGTAAATTTGTGATTTGAACTCAGGTCCTCTGGGTTTCTGAATTCAGACTTTATTTTTTCTGTTGGATCATATTTCTTTTGTACTCTTTCTACCACTAGAAAGTTCTCATATTAACTGTAGACCCATCCCAGAGTAGGGATTGCCCATCATCTGGGCAGATTCCTGGCATGAGAGAAATTATTCAGGATGGATTAACCTCAATGCTAGGGTCCTTCATGTCTGACTGCCTGGGATGAGGCAGGCCATGAGAAGTTGGACAGGGTGTGTGTGTGGGGGGGGGGGTGGTGTCAAGGATAGAAGCTGTCACTTACCTTGTAACATAAAACCATAATTAGCCAAGCTTTTGGTATTCTTTGGTTCAAGGCCTAAGACCTTGACCTAGCCCACCGGATTCCCCAGGGAATGCATGCGATAGAAAGATCCACCAGCAACACCAGATCCTCAGAGTGACCCTGCATTGCCCCCAAAGAAGTCAGCAGACGACAGAATGCCAGAGCTGGAAAGGGGACATCTAAGCAATCCCATACCTAAAAAACAGAGTCCCTGCTGCTAGACCCCCAGCATTTGGACATCTACCCTTTACTCAAAGACTTCCTGGGAGGGAGAACTCTGAATGTCACAAGGTGGTCTTGTCTGCTTTGGGGCAGCTCTCATTATTTGCAAGCATTTCCTTAGAACCAGCCCAAACCTGTCCTTTTGCAATTTTCATCTATTATTACTCTTTGTTCTATCCACTGGGGCCAGGCAAAATAAGCTTACTACTCTTCTAGGTGACCACTGTCCACTATTTGAAAGCAGCTCACATATACCTCCTAATTCTTTCTTCTCCAGGCTGAATATCTCCAGTTCTTTCACCTGCTCCTCATGTAGCATGCTCTCTAGGTGTCCCAGAGGCCTGTCCTACTGAGATACATCAGTGACAAGGTAAGGGACATGACACCCCGACCCAGTTATACTTGAAAAGGCGAGAAAGTGTCTTCAGGGATAACGTTGCCCTTTTGGGGAAAATAGGAAAAGCGTTCCAAATTCTGTAAAATGTCCTCAGCATCTTAAATTCCTTTTCCTATGAGGCAACTTAGATTTCTTTGATTTGGAATCCCAGGGATTTTAGGGTTTAAATCAGCATTGAGCAGCTATGGCTGTTGATCCAGCTAGAAAAGACCATTGGGTCACAGGATCACGAATTTTGAACTGGAAAGGAACAAACCCAACCCTCTTATTTTACAGTGGACACGTGAAGGTTAAGACACACTTCCCAGAATTAAAGAATTTTCAAGTGGAAAGGGCTGTCAGAGGCCAACTTTTTCAGTCCCACCTACGCCCCCCCTTCAAGGAATTTGACCCTACTATACTTCACAAGTGTCCACCCAGACCCTGCTTGAAGACCTCCTGCAAGGGGAAACTCAATACCTTTGGAGTCTGCCCATTCCACTTGGGGATAGCTCTAATTGTTAGAAAGGTTATTTTTTTTCCTGGCATTAAATCTAAAATTTGCAATTCCCTCTTTGTTACTTCTACCCACTGATCCTTGTTCTGCCCTCTGGGGACAATGAGGGCAAGTTTAACTCCTTTTCCAAACAGACAGTCCTTCAACTAGTTGATGCCAGCTATCCTATCTTCCACCAAAGTCTTCTCTTCCCTAGGCTAACCATCTCACCATTCCTTTGGCCAATCCTTCTAGGGCCTGAGCTCAAAGCCCTTGTCCATCCTGGTGGCCCTCTTCTGGGTACTATCTGGCTTAGCAATGACTGTCCCAAAATGTGGCTCCCATGAATCAGCTGCCTAATTCCTTCTATGTGGACAAGGAGCTCTGTCTCAACCTCACCCTAACAGGCCAGCCTAGAGCTGAAAATTCTGGCTCTCCCTCCTTTTCTCTGCCTTGGGAAGACACTGGTGCCCTCATCAGGGGCTTTACCTGCCAATTCCATGGTTCATCTGCCCTGACTTGTTAGAATAGCCAGATGCATTGGGTTAAGAGATACCAGAAGAATTCACTTCGTATCCCAGATGGAGAAATCAAAGCCTACAGAATGTGCCAAATGCTGCCCAGCTTAACAGGGTCAGTGCCAGAGGAGCCACCCTGTTCTCCTTCCCACCACTACCATCCCTTTCCCCAACCTTTCAACTTGAAGTTCTATGATTCTATACAATTATACTGTCTGAAACAAGGAAAGTGCTTCCCCTGGACTCCTGGGCCTCACATGATTTTCAGCCTCCACCTTCCCTACCTCCTGGATGCCCTTCCTGATTTTCCAAAACGACTCAGGCGTACCCCTTTGAAACCACCTCCTCCCCCAGGGCTAAGGGCCAAACCCCAAAGAGGGGCCTGCACCTCTGGGCTCCACGCCCTGCCTCCTGGGAGGTCCAGCCTTCCCCACCACCCCATTGGGCCACCCGCCAGGAACTGAGGATGGGTGTGCAGCGGGTGGCAGTAGGGATGGAGGCCGCACCCCCTCCCCAGCCTCCAACAACAACAGGAGCAAAACCACATCCTCCAAATTCCTGAGGCAGGGGAGTAGGCAGCCTCTGTAACTCTTGCTGCCCTGCAAAGCATAGCTGCCTCTATCTTCTCCACATCTCCATGGCCTCTCTGTCCTTCCAAGCCCCACCCAGGGCCCACCTACCTCAAGTAGCCTGCCCTGACCATTGCACCTGATCTGTTTCCTGCCTGACCATCCAAGGTGCTTACTGGTGTTCTAGTTGCCATTTTGATGATAAAAGCAGCCCAGCATAATAAAAAGATCCTCCGACTGGGCATCAGGGAACACGAATTCTAATTCTAGCTTTGCTAGTCCCTACTTTTATGACTTTGGCCAAACCAACTTCTGGGTCTCAGTTTACCCTTCTGGAATATGAGTATAACACCTGAATGGCTCTGTCTCACAATGTTGTTCAGAAGACAAATAACATAATGGATATGAAAGTACTTTGTGGTTATTAAATCTTATACAAATGCAAAAGAGCATTATTTTTACTGCCAATGTGGTATAATGGGGCTGGAAGTCAGGAGACCTGTGTTTGAATCCTGACTGGCACATAACCAAGTCCCCTCCACTTCTCTGCACATCCTCTCCCTTCCCAACCTACTTTCCAGTCTGAATCATTTCAGTTCCTCTATCAGGTCATTCTTTGACACAAAGGCTTGGGGGGAAGGGGAGGCAACTTCACAGCAATCAATTGGAAAAGATCTGGGGGTTTTAGTTGACCACAAGCTCAACCTGAATGAATCATCAGAGTGAGAGACTAATAAAAGGCTTAAGTGATCTGAGACTCCATTAATAGAAGCATAGTATATAAAACAAGGGAGGTGATCACTCTACTGTCTTTTTATCATGGTGAGATTTCAGTTAGAGCAGTGTGTCAATCATGGAGACATACTTTAGCAAGAAAATTTAAAAATTAGGGGCATATGGAGGAGAGTGACCAGGATGGCCAAGGGTTTCAAGCCTGTTCCATAATAACATAACCCTCGTGCCCAAGGCTCCCTCCTGACATGAAGGACCCAGGTACAGACATACTTCATTTTATTGCAATTCACAGACATTACTTTTTTGTGGCAACCCTGCATCAATCACATCTATTGCCACCATTCTTCCAAAAGCATATGCTCATATTGTGTCTCTGTGTCACATTTTGGTAATTCTCTCAATATTTCCAACTTTTTCATTATTATTACATGTATTGTGGTGATCTGTGATCAGTGGTCTTTGATGCTATTATTGTGCAAACTACACCTATGTAAGACAGCGAATTTAATCAATAAATGTTGTGTGTGTTCTGACTGCTCCATTCTCCCATTTCCCTCTCCTCTGGTCTCCCTGTTCCCTGACATACAACAATATTGAAGAATATTACATTAACTTAGTTGGTATCAGAGGACTGACTCCAATTTTAAACATCATTGTTTTCTTATTTTAAGAAATGAGCACCGCCATCGCAGCCTTCAGCAGTCACCACCCGGATAAGTCAGCAGTCATCCACACTAAGACAAGACTCCCCACCAGCAAAAAAATTACAGCTCACCAGAGGCTCAGTTGTTGGTTAGCCTTAGTAAAGTATTTTTAAGTTAAGGTATATACATTATTTTCTTAGACATAATACTATTGCACAATTAATAGACTATACTATAGTGTAAACATAACTTTTATATGCACTAGGAAACCCAAAAATTTGTGTGACTCCCTTTATTGCGATATTCACTTTATTGCAGTGGTCTGGAACCAAACCCACAGTATCTCTGAGGTATGCCTGTACACTTCAGGGACCTCTTACTTCTCAGCCTAGTTGCCTCCACCCAAATGACCTATAAACCAATATCTGATGTTCCCGTAGGATAGTCACATGTTCTCCTTACTGGCACATGGCCTCAGAACCTGAGTAATATTATCTTCAAGTAAAGACAAATTCATACCTGAGCTCAGAAAAACTAATGATAGCCACAGATGTATGTATAAAGTGTATCAGGGATGCTGAGGCATTCCCTAATGATTGCTTGAATGAGTATTTTTGTCCTTTTAAAATTTGTATTTTAAAGTAAAATTCAGTTGTTAAAGGTTCTAATGAATGACCTTCAAGTACATAAAGATGTGTCATGCTGAAAAATCTCTATCTTCTGTTTGCCTTGACAATGAAGCTATGTTTAAGATAATTTAAGGAAAAAGGCATCTTCTCCCAGCCTATCTTTGATGTCAGGCTACATCCTATTTATGTGAAATATTTTAATCAATGCTACAAGGGGTTATGGATAGAAATGAATCAAGACGTGGAAGAGGCCTTGGAGAACATCTAGTCCAACCCTTTCTTTTTGGATATAAGAAAATTGAGCCCCAGAAAGGTCCCATGACTTTCCCAAGGTCACACAGTCAGTAACAGATCTGGATTTCAACCCAGGGAATCTAAATGCTCTTTCCATTACACCTCCTAATCTCCATCTCTCCTTAGTGTTTAAAAATCCTATAAATAGGATTGCCAGTGGTGGGGATGGAGATTAGGATGAATTTGGGATTGACAATGAAAATAAGGAAGGGGCTGACAATGGAGGTAGGCTTGGAGACTGGGATAGGAATAGGGGTGGAGGCAAGGATAGGGATGGAATGAAGGTGGCAGTGACAGTGATAATGAGCCACATTTCCATAGGGCTAAGGCTAGGGGGTAAGCTAAAATGGACTCAGATGTAGGGATAAAATTACATTTAGCCTGTAGATCAGGGTAAGGGTTAAAGGTGGGGTCACATATAGGAATTTTGAACTGATAGGGCTTCAGAAACAGCCACGAAATATACAAATACAGGTTTAGGAGACTGTGAATGCCCTTCCTCTCCACAGGCTAGTTAAACTGTCAGTCATCACCAGAGCAGTCACTGATCATTTTAATTGGTGGTCACTTGATATTGGCTATCCTAGGGCTCAGAAGCCTAAGGCACTTAGGAAGGTATAGGAAGGTATCAAGAGAGTCCCTGCCTTCTCTGCACAGTCACCAGGAGTCCCAGAATGCAAAAGGTGCACTGTTGACCCAAACACACCGGGGAAGAGCTGAATGGGACCAGATCCCAGGTAGGCTTCTCAGGATACCCTTCTTCACCTGCCTTCCCTCTCACCTGGTTGGGGCAGAAGTGGGGCCGAGGCATAAAATGAATTACAGTATCACAGACTTTCAGAGAGAGAAGAGAATTAAGTGACTAAATTGTCTGACCCATAACTGTAAAAGAGTGCCCCTTCCAACTACCCAACATGTGATTATCCAGTATAATCCCTCATGAAAGAGAGACTTGTAAAGTGCTTAGTAGGGTGCTATGTAAAGCACACAGTAGGAGCTTAATTAATGCACATTCCCTTTTCCTTCTTCCCTCATTCCAGAAGCAGCCTCTGGCAGTTGGGGATAGAGCTAATGGTTGTGAAGGTTTTCTTCTGTTCAGGCCTACATTTTCCTGTTCGTATCTTCAACCTGGTTCTGCTTTCTGGTGGCAAACAGATTCCTCTTCCAAGTAATGGACCTTCAGATATTTGTCCATGACCATCCCCAAGGCCCAAGTCTTCCCTTTTCCATGCTAAATTGCTTTTCAATTCCGTTGACATAGCCTCATACATGGCTTTTCACCATCCTTCGAATTCTCTTCAGTTACTGAGGACCTTCCTGGAGTGCCCAGAACCGAATACAATATGCCATTTGTGGTCTGACTAGGGCAGAATACAAACCTATCATTTCAATTCCTGGAAGCTATGCTTCTCTTAATACAGCCTGGGGACACATCTAGTCAAAGCCTGGAAATAGACCAATGTAATGTAGAACACAGAATGTGAGTGCAAGGGTCCTGGGAGATCATTTAGTCTAACTCCTTTGATTTATAAATGAGGAAGTAGAGGTCCAGAGAGAAAGGGTCACTAGCCCAAGGCCACACAGCGATTAAAGTATTGAACCCAAGCCTCCTAATTCCAAAGCTCTAACTCTTTCTCCTATTCTGATGATACTGGTTCAGTGTGAATTCCACAGCCTCTGAAGTCTCATCACTGGCAGAGCAGCCTCAGGCTCCCACCCAAACCCCAGGTGTCCTGTCTCCCAACCCAACATTCCGGCCAGGTGACCCCATGACCCTGTTCCCCATCCATCCTTCCAGGCCCAAAGCCAGAGGTTGGGGGCTTAGAGCTTCCTGACCCCCAGTTCCAGACTTCCCTAAATCAGGGTGTTGTCCCTGTCAACATCTAAACCATTTATCCTGTAAATGGAGACACCATGTCCTGGGGACCCAACAACAGGGGAGTAGAGGCCAGAGATAGGGTGGGAGGGAGGAGGCACATAGGGAAGAGAAAATAGAGCTGGTCAGCATTTTTCCAAATCTGGACCTCCAAAGGATTAGGAGCAGTTTAGATAATAATTGTTAATATTAATGGCTAATAACAATAGCTTACATTTAAATAGTGCTCTCTATATTAAGCCCTACATGCATTATCATGGTATAATGGAAAAAGCACTGACTTAGAAGACCTAGATTCAAATTCTCCTTCTTTAATATGAGCTGTGTGACTTTAGCAAATCATTTATCTTCTCCATATCTCACTTTTCTCATCTGTAAAATGAGAGCCTTTGGGCGCTAAGCCCCTGCCAACGCTCAGTCTGTGGTCCTGGGAGCTCATTTTAACATCTAAACAGCCCATTCGGATAAGTTATGTGTGTGCTTTTTCCTCCTTTTCTACAGATGAGAACATTGGAAGGGAGGAATCTTAGAGACCATTGATCTCAGCCCCTTCATTTTATAGATAAGAAAACTGAGAGAGAAGAAGGTGTCTCTCAATTTTGCTGATTTCGCCCCTCTCCCAGCCCTGAAACTCTGCATTCAGTGTATACTATATACCTGATTCGGATCTGCTTCAGCATGGGGCTCCTCCTTTCTGTCAAGGAGCAGTGTGTACCTCGGGGCACCCAGGGGGTACATTCGGTAGATGCTGGATTTGGAATCAGGAAGATCTTAATTTAAATCTGGTCTCAAATACTTCCCAGTTGTATAACCCTGGAAAAGTCACTTAAGCCCTCTCAGTCTCCATTTCCTCACCTATAAAGTAGAGGTAATAATAGGACCTACCTCACAAAGATTCTGTGAGGGCTAAATGAGATCATTCAAAAGCACTTAACTTTGCAAACCTTAAAGCATTCTATAAATGTTAGCTCTTAGGAAACAAAGAGCTCAGAAGGTAGAGGGCCATGTTTCTTACCATCAAACTAAAATCTCCTGTGGGAAAAACAGGGAACGTGTCCTTTCCCTCTTCTCTCCTCTATCCCCAAGCACCCATTCTAGAGTTCATTTAAAATTGTGTGTGTGCGGATGGAGGTGGAAGAAGAGAGACAGTTTAAGCTCCTGGGTAGCTACTCTTTTGACCCCAAATCATGTTTTAAGAGTAATACATTTCCCCCTCTCTTTGAGGCAAGAGGTTGGCAAAGAGAGAAAGGGGAGGGGGAGGAAAGAAGGAGGGGGAGGACAGGGAAGGATGGAAGGAAGAAGGAAGGGAATGAGAGAAGGAAAAAAGGAGGGAAGGGAGAGAGGAAGGAATATGAGAGCCAAGACATCACTGTCATATGACCTCTGATCTGTCCTATGGCAGTCCTGAAAGAATATGGAATGGATCAGAAGTTGCTATCAAAGACATGAGCACTGCTACTGCCACTACCCAATGGTTCAATATTCTTTCTATCTAAGAGCTCAGGCAGCTTGTAACAAGGCCCAACTTTTAAGACTTCCCTAGAGACATATAACATAACATTTCACCCATCCCCTATAAGCAAACCAAGATACCCATATAACAAGATACCCATACTCTGCTGAGCAACCTTGGAATGACATCAGGAGAAGCAGACCCTGAGAATCCAGCTGAACAGCTTGCTCAGCAGAGTAGGTGCCCTAAGGGGAGCTCCATGAAGAGAGAAAAGACTTTTAGGCTCTGCATTACCAGGAGTAGAATTGACTTTGCCACCCATGGGCCTTAATACTATTATGCTCCAAGTCTGAGCCCACTCTTCCCAAGGAAAAGCATAGTGTGGTAGATAAAGTACAATGGACTAGACTCAGAATCAAGAAGTCACTCACTGTGTGACCCTGGGTAAATCAGTTACTTTTTCTGTGTTTCAGTTTCTTTATCTATTAAATGAGGGATTTGGGATCAATTGCCTTTAAGATCTAACTTCTAACTTTAGAGCTATATATCCATTGAGATTATATGTATTTGAGGGAGAGTTTTCTCTATGTTTATAGGAGGAATATTTCGTGGCTATTATTTTCACTATATTATCTTAGTAAATGCCTTTGCTAAGAGCTAATTGTATCTATTGGCTGATTGTTAATGGGAAGTGCACTGGTGGGGGTTCATGAGCTTAGAGTGTTAGAAGTACAGCTCCACAGGGATATTCTCTAGAAATCGGGTTAGCAGCTGCTTTCTTGGGACCCAAATGCAAGGGCAATTTGAGGGAAAAACCCCACAGGGACATTACAGTATGAACCCATGCTTTGGGTTCTTGCCCCATTCTATCTTTCCCCACTTCTATCTTTCCCTAGTTTGAGAAGTGGGGAGAAACTGTCAGAGAAGAGGGTTGAGGTCACTTCAAGTGGTGCATGTAGAAGGGAGAAGGAAAGGTCAAAACCTTGGAAGTGACCATAATGATGCCTTTTACCCATTCCCTATGAGTGAGAAGTTCCTGGGGCTGGAGCCAATCTGAGTAGTCATTCAAGATGTGGAGAGTGGAGCTGAAGGCCATTATGAGAGAGAGAGAGAGAGAGTCAAGAGGAGGCAGGATGTAAGGCAGGAGTGTCCTGGGAGCTAGTAGTGGTTTCTGGGCTAAGAAGAGGAAGACACATCCCTCCCACTCTGCCCCTAGAAGCCGGAGAAGAAGCCAACCCTGAGGCCTGACCTGAAGCCACTTTAAGTAATGGGGCCCCTGGAGTTGGGCTGGGCAGGGCTCCTGGGCCAATATGCAGAAGGCAAGTGAACTTGTCAGGAGTCTATGAAACCCAATCTCCAACTTTTATCCCACATTCCAGCCCCAAAGCCTTCTGGGGAGAGGCAACTATGCATAATAAATGTAAGCTCTCAGCTCACCTCAACTGCATTCCAGGCAAGTCCTAGCAAACCCTCACTGCAAAAAGCCTGGCCTCCCAATTTCCCCCTCCACCCCAGCTTCCATGACTAAGCATTCCCAGGACCAAGAAGGGTGAGGAAGTTGCTAGATTCCAAAGAGATGGCAAGATGAAATGTTGTTTTCCTGTAGATTCCATGAGGACAGGAGTCCTTGAGGGCAGGTGGCCACCCATGCTTTAGATAGGTGATTGGCTCTCCCTCTGATCTAAATCCCTCCCCTTTGCCTCCAGGTTCCCTACACCAACCAGTTGCCTCTCCTTTTCTCTGGTTCCTACCCTTATCTCTAGCCCAGGAATAACCAGTAAAGTTTAGGCCAATTTAGGCCAATATGGTGACGTCTTTAGGCAATGATGTTCATAATTCAGGAGTCAATGATCGGGATTTACCACAGCTAAGCAATCCATTGTCCTATAACCATCCTGGTGATAAACTTCTGAACTTAAAGGGAGCTGTTCCTTGTTCAAAAGGCTTACACAAAGTCCATGACAAGACCATCGAATTGTGGGTTGAAAATCATTCTCCGTGAAGAACCTCTTACACAAAGCACCCTTCATAAGACATTTATAAGCAGTAACCAGGAAGATCCCCAGGACACCCCAGCAGTATGTTGTTGCAGGCATTTGGGGGGTCAGTTCCCAATGCATAGATAGAACATTAAAAGTAAAAAAAAAAGCCATTTCATGAAACCCCTTCATTTTACAGATGAAGAAACAAGCTCAGAGAAATAAGTGGATTTGCCCCAGAGCATACAAATTAGCCCTGTCCCAGACTTTGACTAAATGAGGTTCAGGATCTTTTCAATATACTCCAAGTTCTCCCCAGGGCGTATTTGGCTGAATATGAAGTGGTCACAGTGCACTGCCTGGGATACAGCTGACATTCACCAACTAGTATTAGACTATTAACTTTCATGTCATCTCCCTACTCTGAACTATAGCTAGTTCTGCTCACCGGGAGCAGCCTGGATAGAACGCATCCAACTTAATTTCATTCAATTAAATGTGTTTCAACTCACTTAGACAAACGTTTATGAAACTTCTACGAGGTCCAAGGCATTCGTAATAGAAAGGTGAAAAAAATTAAGAGTCTCTGCCCTCAGGTTATAATTTACAAGAGCGGACATAGTGTGTGTGTGTATGTATGTATGTACACATACATACATATACACACACACATATAGGAATAGGGGTAGATGGAAGGCTAGGGAAGTTAGGTGGAACATTGGATAGAGTTACTGGCCTTAGAGTAAGGAAGACTCATCTTCCTGAGTTCAAATCCAGCCTCAGTCAATTACCAACTGTGTGACCCTGGGCAAGTCACTTAACCCTGTTTGCCTCAGTTTCCTCATCTGTAAAATTAGCTGAAGAAAAAATGGCAAACCACTCCCGTATCTCTGCCAAGAAAACCCCAAAAGGGGTCACAAAGAGTTGTACACGACTGAACAGTAAGTCATAAAATACCACAGTTTTGGAAGAATTAAATTGTGCGTCACCCGCAGGGCAAGGAAAAGATGTATAGTAATAATACAAATGATGACTAGCATTTATTTAGCACTTTTAAGGCTTGCAAAGGACTTTACAATTATCTCATTCAGTCCTCACTATGATCCTGGGGGTAGGTGTCACCACCCCCATTTTATAGATGAGGAAACTGAGGCAGTCAGAGTACAACTAGTAAGGCAGGATTTGAACTCAGGCCTTCCTGACTCCGGGTCCAGAACTCTAGCCACTGCCACATCTTGCTACCACTGTGATAGGCATGAGTATGTTATAATGCATCACCAGTGAAGAATTGCACAGGCAAAGGAGCGAAACGGAGATCAGGAGTTGTATTGGACAGGTGAAAACTAAGAATAACCAGTCCTACCAGCTGCTCTGCTTGGTTTAACCTTATCACCAGAAAACTCAGCTTCATGGACCTCTGATGAGGTGTGAGGGCAGAACAAAGCACCACCGGTCCTTCCGGAGCCTCCCTCTAGAAAGCACTCAAAATTCCAGCCATTTCTGGACCTTCTGCCTACCCTCCCCTTTCAACTTCCTTTTATGTATGGTCTTCTCCATTAGATTGTAAGCTCCTTAAAGGCAGGGACTCTTTTTTTTTTTTTTTAATCCCCAGAGTTTAACAGAGTGCTTGTCACTTAGTAGGCACTCAATAAATGCTGACTGGATCCACCCATGAATATCCCCCTACACTCCATTGGTATATATGTGATAGTAAGAGACATACATAGATGAGCGTCTCAAGCATGTTGGGTGAATTCTTTGTAGAGGATTTAGGGAAGAGCATGGACTAGAGCCATCCAGGATGAGATAACATCCTAGCTACCCCTCACTTCCCTGTCATAAGAGAGAAGTGTGGGTCTTCTCCTGGGCCGCCTTCCCTTCTTCCTCTCTACTACTTTCCTTGGTGATCCCACCAGCTCTCATGGATTTGATTACAATCTCCATGGTGATGATTCTTTTTTTTTCTTTTTTTTTTGGAGGGCAGTTGGGGTTAAGTGACTTGCCCAAGGTCACACGGCTAGTTTTTTTGTGTGTGTGTGTTAAGTGTCTGAGGCCAGATTTGAACTCAGGTACTCCTGACTTCAGGGCCGGTGCTCTATTCACTGCGCCACCTAGACGCCCCTCATGGTGATGATTCTCACAGCTACAGTTTCTGCCCCAACCTCTCTGCTGGCCTCCAGTCTGGCATCTCAGACATTTCAAACAAGATGGCCATTTTATGTCTTAAATACAGTGTGCCCAAAAAAGATGGATTTTTTGTGCCCCAAACATCCTTATCTTTCCCTCTAAATCCCCACCCCACCCCAACCGAATTCCCTATTACTGTAGAGGGCACCACCACCCTCCCAGTTGCTCAGGCTCACAATCTAGAGGCCGTCTTAGATTCCTCGCTATCTGTCATGCCCCCATATCCAGTCTGGTGTTTTCACCTTTGTAACATCTCTCCAATACTCTTCCCTTCTCTCCTCTGACGCTGCCACCATTGTGGTACAGACCTTCATCACCTCATGCCTGGATTATTACAATAGATCCCCTGAATCTGCTGGCTTCAAGGCTCTCCCCACTCCAATCCATCCTCCATTCAGCCACTAAATTGCAGGTCTGATCATGTCACACTCCTTGCCCCCTTACTCAATAAACTCCAATGGCTTACTTCTAGGACCAAATACAAAATGTTCTTTCTGATGTTCAAAGACCTAGCCCCTCCTATCTTCCTAATCTTCTTACACCTGACTCCCCACATGCCCTCTTCAATCCAGTGGCACTTGTCTCCAGGCTGTTCCATGAACAAAACCCCCCCTCTCTCAGCTCTGGGCATTCTCTCTGGCTGAGCCCCATGCCTGTAACCCTCTCCATCTTCCACTCCAACTACTGATCTCTCTGGTTTCCTTTAATTCCCAACTAAAATCCCACCTTCTACATAGGGAGGCTTCTCCACCCTCTTAATTCCAATGCCCAGCTTATGGTAATTATTTGATCCTCACCACAACCTGAGGAGGTAGATAGTATTATTACACAAATGAAGAAACCAGGCCCACAGAAGTTAAGTGATTTGCTCAGGGTCATACAGCTAGTATGTGTCTGAAACTTCCCAACTCAAGGTCCATAACTCTATCCATTGCACCATCCAGCTGATAAATCCAGATCTGCCTCAGTGATAGCCTAAACTCCCAAATCTAGGGGTAGTTTTGGTCCCCGGGTACAGATTAGTAAATAATACAGATTTCAATAGAGGCTGAGATTAGGATGGGTTTGGGTGATCAAAAGAGGCTTCCTACTAGTGAGACCTTAAGATTAGAAGTAGAAAGGGCAGGAAAGCATTTCAAGTAAGGATAAGCAGCTAGGCATGCAGAAGGGATGTGCCAGGAGTGACCTGGCTGGGATGGAGGGTTTGTGTGGGGGAAGAAAGGAAGGTAAAAGCATCGGCACCCTCATTTTACAGAAGAAATATCCCTCAGAAAAGGGAAATGGCCTGCCCAACACTACATACCAAGTTAGTAGCAGAGAAATGTCTTGCCTTCCTATAAAACTCAGTTGCCTTTTCATAAGAAGTGGCCATCTCTATCTAGGAGCCTGAATGCCAAAATGAAGAGTCCAGACTTGATAATGGTAGAAAGGAAGAACCTTATAAAACTCAAACCTGCTCTAGGCAGGAGTCTCTGGGAGGGGATGAGGTCCTTGCTTCGCTCTCTTGATGTACCAAGAGAGTTTTTAAGAGCCAGGCTTCACTCAGACTCAGGGGTCTGACCCTAAACTCCTCTGTCTTTTCACTACCTCATCCTGCCTCTTACATGAGAGCAGGAAGGGAGATGAGAGCTCATCTCATCCTTGAAATGGACAGTTGAAGAGACTAAGGCCCAGGGAAGCACCTTGGCCATAGCCACAGAGTAAGTCAGTGGGAGAGCCAGGATGGTACTTTTTCTCGAGGGGCTTACAGTCTAAAGGGGGAAACGACATGTAAACAACTATACACAAGCAAGATACAAATGGGATAAATTAGCCATGATCTCTGAGAGAAGGAGATCAAGAAAGGCTCCTTGATAGAGGGAAGGATTTTAGCTGGGACCTGGAGGGAAGCTTGAGGAAGCCAACAGGTAGAGATGAGGAGAGAACTAAAAACACAAGAACACGCATGGAATTGGGAGACGGAGTATTATGTGCAAGGAACAGCCAGAAGGCTGACATCACTGGATCCTAGCTGGAGTGGGGAGGAGAGAGAAGTTGAAGATGACATCCAGTTATCTGGGGGGATGGTGGTGCCCCAAGCCACACAGGAAGTGAAAAAGAAGGGAGGGCTTTGGGGGAGGGCTTGGATCTGACAATAAGAGCATAGATTCAGAGAGGAAGAATTCAACCCCTAATTTTACACACAAGGAAACAAAGGCCTAGTTTTTCAACAAGGGAAATGACCTGTTGTAGGTCACATCTAGTAAGTAGCAGAGCTGGGGGAGTTCTTTCAACATATCATGTTGTCTCTTACATGCTACTGTGTGACAAAGCTAAAATTATCCTAGCTTTCCTGATTCTTTTGTTTATGAAAGTCCATTAACCTGTTTACCTCAGTTTCCTCAATTGCAAAATGTGGGTAATAATAGGACCCACCTTCCAAGGTTGTTGTGAGGATCACATGAGTTATTTGTAAAGTTCTCTGCACACAGCAGGTGCATTATAAAGGCTCATTTCCTTCTTTCCTATGAGGGCGTGATCACTGCAATCTGGAATAGTCAGAATGGGGTCAGATTTGAGGCAGGCCTTGAAGGATGTGGAAAAAATAGTTAGAAAGGCACAAAGAAGAGGAGAGGACATTGTTGACAAGGTTAACAGCATCAACCAAGGGCCAGAGGTGGGAAGGTTGGAGAAATATGTGCCAGGTAGTAAAGAAAACAAGATTAGTTGAGGCAGCCAGTGTGTAAAGGAGAAAAGGGATTGAAGGGTTTGGGATGATTGGCAGAAACCTCCACTGCCAAGGTTAGGCAGTTCATTAAGGGGGGACCTGTTTTAAAAAAAATAGAATTACATCTGGCTCAGGTAGCATGAAGGGGTAGAGAGGACAGGACATGACTCCTAAGGGAAACCAGCAGAAGGAGGTGGAAGGAAGAGGGAGAGGGGAAGACACCCTCCAGACCCAAAGGCAGAGAATTCAGTGAGATGACCTTGCCTCCTTTCTCCCTGGCCCCCATTTCCAGTTCCTTCCCTCTCCCCCTAGGGGCCTAGTTTCTCAGCAGATTCACCAGCAAGATGAGTTAAAGGTTGGTGCTAAAGATTGTCATTGTGAGCCCCACTGGCTTTTATGACTTTGATTTCAGCCCCATGAAAAAAATCCAGAAAAATTTAATGATCCCCTGAGTGATCCCATTCTTGTGCTCCCAGAGTGGGGGAAGGGGAGGGGGCTATGAGAAGGAAAGAATCAGAGCAGCTGAGACCCCCCTTTCCCCATCTGCCTCCTGCCTCCACCCAACCGCATGCCCCTGCTCCATAGAAGCAGTGAGCTGGAACAGCAGAGGCCCAAGTCTGGTTCTAATTATGATGGATGATGATTATTTTTTTTAAATTATGTTTCAGGGTTTGTAATATTGGTAATAGTAGGCTGAGAAAAGTCCCTATCTCCTCCTCCCCCCATTCCATTCTTCCAGCTAGGCTTCTCTTTTCAGCCCTCCCAGAATTCCATTAAAGCTCACTCAGGCGTCTAGCGTTGCCCCCAGCCTCCCCTAGCAGACACCCAAACCCAGGCTACTGCTCTGGAGTCTGCTGCCCCTGTCTCCTTTTTCTGCAACAAGACTGCAGTGGGGCATTCCCAGGGAAGGCCTGACAGAGGCCTTGGGGGGTTATTCATACTGAGGCTCCTGCCTCAATGCAGGCCCTTTCCTTCTCTATCATTGGTCCTGGGAGCTTGGTGGTGAGTTTTGTAACTGCATAGGGGCTGTACTGACTCTGCCCCGAATCATCACCAAGACTGCTGCCCTGATTTTCCACAGAAAGACCAGAGACTAGATAGGGAAGTCTGAACAGATTTTCTCCAGGGGAAGTACTATCGTCTCCACCCAATTTCACTGAACCTATTAGAAAAGTAGTCTCCAAGTACCCAGGATCACACCCAGGATCACACCCAGGATCTGAGCTTAACAAGCAGGCCTCTGGCTACTGGCATGTTCTCAAGGAGTGATCTATCATTTCCTCCCCCAGTGTGTCCCCATTTTACAGATGAGGAACTGAGGCAAATAGAAGTTATGCAGCTAGTAAGTGTCTGAGGCCTGATCTGAACTCAGATCTTTCTCTCTCTCTCTTTCTCTCTCTCTCTCTCTCTCTCTCTCTCTCTCTCTCATCTCTCTGTCTTTCCCCCTCTCCTTCTCTCTCTCTGTCTGTCTCTCTCTTTTTCTCCCCTTCCCTCCCTCTCTCCATCCCTCTCCCCTCGCCCCCATCATGCTTTACCAACCACCTGATGAACATCTCCATTTGGACATCCCATAGGCATCTCAAACTCAACATAAGCAAAACAAAACTCATCATTTTCTGATTAAATCTACCTTTCCTCCAAATGTCTCTATTCCTATTGAGGTTGCCGCCATTCCTCTAGACAACCAGGTTCTCAGTCTTGGAGTTATCCTCAACTCTTCCCCTTTCCTCTTGCCTTGCCATCCTTGTGAGATCAATTGCTACATCTTACCAGTTCTGCCACTGAAACCTGCCTTGCATCTGTCTCCTTCTCTCTAATAACACCATCATTACCCAGTTTTAGACCTGAATCACCTTTCATTTGGACTGTTACAAACATCCTTTCATTGATTTCTGTGCATCCACTCCTATGCATAATATCAACTACAAGTTCAATAATTCTATTTTGCAGATAAAGCAGCCTGAAGCTCTGAGAAGTGAGTCGATTTTACCCCTGGTCACACAGCTAGTAAGTCTCTGAGGTGGGATTCAAACCCAGGTCACCTAAGTTTCAGTTCCATCTATCCACTGAGCTAAACAAAGGAGGTGGAGAGGGGTCAGTCAGACAGGAAGGAGGAGAACCTGGTGAGAACAGCATCGCAAAACCAGTGGAAGAGAGAGCATTCAGGAGGGTCGGGTGATTTTACAAGGTCAAACATTGCAGAGAGGTCAGGAATTGAGATAAGACCATCAGACTGAGCAGTCATGAGATCATTGGTAGTCCTCAGGATGACCACGATCAGCACCCCCTCTACTAAATATTCACAGACAGAATCTTTAATTATGTGTCCTAGAATTTTCCAAGAATCCACATCAAACTCAGCAGCCTAGCTTGAAAAAAAAAATTTCCTTCTTAAAAAAAAAATTGGTCATTCATCTACTGGTACCTCTCTAGTTTTTCACACTTCAAAGGTCACAGATGGTGGTTCAGCAATCATATCCACAAGTTCTTTTGGTATCTCATAGGATCATACTATCTAAATCTGAAAGGAATATCAGAGGCCATGTAGATCTACTCCCTTCATCTTAAAGATGAGGAAACTGAGACCCAACGAGGTTGAACATTCTGCTCAAGATCACACAGGTGGCGTCAGAAGTAGGATTTGAAGGTTGGTCCTATAATTCCGGGGTCAATGCTTTTTCCACAGGAAAGGATACAGGCCACAAGATCAAACTTAGATGTAGGATAGAAACCACCCACATCACATGACTAGTTGCCCACTCCCATCAAATTCTGTCTGATCACAAAAGGTAGAAAACTGAGCAGGAGACACAGAGAAGCCAACATAGGTAATGTTCTGGAGATATCATATTCTCATAGTCTCAGAAGATTTATATACTGTTGTTCAGTCATGTCCGACTCTTCATGACCCCATTTGGTGTTTCTTGGCAAAGATACAGCATTGGCTTGTCTTTTTCCTTCTCCAAGTCATTTTACAAATGAGGAAACTGAGGCAAACAGGATTAAGTGACTTGCCCAGGGTCACACAGCTAGTAAGTGTCTGAGGTCAGAATTAACTCACTAGGATGCATCTTCCTGACTTCAGGTCCAGCACTCCATCTACTGTGCCACCTAGCTGCCCCTGAGGGTTTAAATGCCTGGGACCAACTACTGAGAAACATTTTCATCCCATATCTAGGACCCAATAGAACCTAACACATAAAATTTAACCCAACTAAACTTGCCTCTGGTTCCTACACAACCTCACACAGCTTCTCTGTGCTGATTAGGTAGAGCTCTGTCTGGCTGTGTCCGAGGGAAATGTTGCTAGGGAGTTCATACTTGGAGTTCTCCTTTTAAAGAACTCCACCCCAACTGTGCTGGGTGGCTAGACCCCCTTTTCACCTATGCTGTGAATCTGTGTGGTCTTCTGGGCCACCATCCTGGTCCAGAGAAATTGAGTCTTGTTTCATGTTCCCAGGAGAACAAAATTCCCTTGAAGCTTATTTGTGTGGAACTGTGTGTGGCTAGAGGGAATTGGAGGTGGGTCCTAAAATGATCAAGTTTCTTTGGCACCCTAGTGAGAGTTGGAAACTCTATAAACTTTTTCCTGAAGAATGTCATCCTGGGGACTCACCGTTGACTAGCAGTAAGGGGCCCAACCAAGGAAGAGACAGGATTGTTGATTCACCCGAGTCTAAGTGAAATTAAGGCTTAGCATTTAAAGTTCCACCATCTGCACTCATACCCTTCCAACCTTATCTTGCCTTACAATAGTCTCCACACCATATGCCTCAGTCCCTCCAAAATCACCCTTTAATTTCCCACCTACACCACGGCTCATGCCATACTCTCCAGCTGTGATGGACTCCTCCCACCCATCTCTACCTCTTCAAATCCTATCTATACTATCAGGTCCAACTCAAATGTCCTTGCCTCCAGGAAGCAGAGTCAATTCTCCCCCAATTTCCCCCAAAAGGTTGTGATCTCTTTCTCTTCTGAACCTTCCACTTTCACTCACTGGTCCTGATTTTTTCCCCCTGGAGTCAAGAAGAACAAGTCTCAATCCTCTTAACAAATTCTTAGAAAGCAGATGACATATCTTCCCTAAATATTATTTTCTCTACACTAAACATGTAATACATTACATGCATCCAAGTAAATAAATACAAGCCATGACTGAAATAATACAAAGTAATCAAAGCAACTTCAAGAGAGAATATCTAGGAGAGAAGAAAAGACGGGGGGAATCATGGGAAAACTTCATTTGATATTTCCATGGCATGGTCTCTGGTCTCTTCCCCAACCATGGTCACCTTCCTCTGGATGCCCCTCAGGTTTGCCAATGTCCTTCCTCAAATGTCACATCCAGAACTGAGTGTCTCCAGATGGTCTCACCAGAGAGGGGGGCAGTGGGACCGCCACTCAGATGATCACAGAATGTTAGAGTTGGAAAATTCCATAGGAATTAAGTTCAGCTCTGATCCCACCCTTTCCTCATTTACAGTTGAGGAGCCTGAGTCTCAAAAAGGTGGAAGTGACTTTCCCATGATTATATAGCTAAGTAGATAACAGAGGCAAGATTCAAACACAGGACCTCTAACTCCAAATCCTGTGATCTTCCCACTACCCAAGCCGCTTGGGAAAGCCACTTTTAAGTGGACTATTCTCCTCCCTACCTGCCTCTAGAGTCCTGCAACTAGGCCCTGGCATCACTTCTACAAAGCAGAAAGATCTCATTATGAACAAGGCCAATAGCCCTAAGATCAGCCAAAAACAACACCCTATTTCAGCTCAGCTCCTTCTCCATGTTGCTATGTTCAGAGCTAGCAAATAATAAATTGGATAGTGGAAAAGCAAAGCCAGTCGGAGGAGGTGTATATAATGACTTGATATGGGTGAGGCCCCAAGCCTCTGAGGGGGAAATGGGCGTGGGCTCCATGCAGGCCCCCACCCATCCAGCCACTGCTTCCCCCAACCCCCTGCTCCCACACCCACGAACCAGGCCTCCCCAAGGAGCTTTCCCCCGGCCTGGTGAGGTCATGAGGCACCAGGGGCTCCCTGGGAAGAGAGGCATGACAGCAATCTGCAGTAGAGGGTGGCTGGCTTAAGGCATGGCTCCACTCTCCAGAACCTGTGGTAAATCACCCACTGCCTCTTCCCATCTGCTTTTCCCAAGTTGCAAGAAGCCAACCATGGGTCTGTCCACGAGTGAGAATATGAGTGAGCGTGAGTTTGGGTGTGTGTGATAGTGTGTGTATGCCAGAGTTTCTGCCCTATTGTGCGTATATGTCCATATGTGCATTTCAGAATGCCTTCCAAAGCAAAATATAAGATGTGCACAAATGAGTCAGGGTGCATTCTTGAGTGAATTCCAAAGCCAAACACAAGAAACTTCTGGGATTCTCAGTTGCATTGGCTTACCCATACGTCTGCTTGCCTCCATTCCTGTGGATAAGAAAGAGACTGTGTCACTTTGAAATAAAGACTGAGACCTCTCAGGCAGAGCTGTTGGAACATAGGGAAAATTTTTCAATGACCCCGGTGGCTTAAGGAATGGAGAGAGATGTTCATTTCCTCCTGTTTGCTTTGCTTTCATTCCACATTTTTTTTTGTTATTATTGTTCTGGGGCTTGTGTTCTACAGGTTTGGGGATGGGTTTCTTTGTTGTTGTCCATCTCTTTCTAAGTATCAGTCCTTCAGCTTACATTCACAATCAGATCCCAATTGACTTTCCTCATCAAGCTTTGTTCTTCTTCAGCTCCCAGAGCACACACTGCTGTGAGCCATTGTTCTGGGGATACTACCAGAATGACAACTTTTAAAAGTCTGAGTCCTTTGGGCCTCTGAAATTCACTAGGTCTTCCTCTGGTCAAAGGAGGAGGGAGGAAAGGGAGGCCTGTGCAAAGGTGCTCTTCTCACCCCTACCAAGCAACTCCTCTTCAGAGGTGAGTCTAGAGGTTTCCACCACAAAGCTGTTAGTGGGGTTTTCATTGATCTGATATTTTATAGATAATCCACAGGGCATTACCAAGTTTCCTCAGTCAGCCTGAACACACTTCCTATGCACTGTCATATCCATTCATTTGATGGCTTTTAAGCACATGTAAAATGATGAAAAACAGTTTCTAAATCCCACGACTGATTTTATTTAATAGAAGTATATTCTTACTAATCAAGTAAGAATATTTAATCGGGGGTGGACCCAAGATGGCAGCATAGAAGCAGCAAGGTTTCCCAGCTCCCACATAGCCACCTCAAATACCCATAAAATATGACTTTAAACAGATTTTAGGGCTCCAAAACTCACAAAAATACAGAAAACACATCTGTCGCTGAAGGCAGCTCTGCACGAAGGACTCATTGCAGCAGGCTGGGAGAAACCAGCCCAAACTGAAACTGCTTTCTGGCCCCAGGGTGGTCAGGAGGAGCCACAGCTGGAGTCTTAAGGAGAGTGGATCAGTGGCAGCTGAGGCAGTTTCCAGATTTATCAGGCCAGAAGAAATAAGGACTAAGTAAAAGGTCAGCGGAATTCAGCTAAATTGGGGGGAGAAAAGTGGTCCGGCTGAACTGCCCCCAGGGCAAGGAAACTGCAGAAACGGTGGCCTTGCGGCTTCCAGGTAGCTGCTTCAGAGCTCCCAGCCTGCAGACTTCAGGGGGGCCAAGCGATTGTTCAGAGGCTAAGTGCTCTTGAGTTGAGAAGCCTAGATCCGGGTTGTGGTCTTGGGTGGTGGTCCTGGGGTACATTTTCAGCAAGCCAAAGTTGGTGGGGGCTGCAGCAGCCCCCTAATAGCCCTGGCAGCTGTGAAAACCCCAGTGATTTGGGACAGAGCTTTCCCCTCTTAAAGCAGAGTTCCACAGAGCTAAAAAGACAAATAATTCACTGGCAACATGAGAAGGAAAAGTAAGCAAAGTAAGAATAGCCACCAAACTCTAGAATCCTTTTTTGGGGACAAACAGGATCAAAGCATGGAACAGGAGAAACACAACACAGTCAGAACTCCCACACCGAAAGCTTCCAAGAAACATGAACATTGCCTACAAGCCATAGATCAGCTTTAAAAGGTCTTTGAAAACCAAATAAGAGAAGTGGAGGAAAAAATTGGGAAGAGAAATGAGAATGATGCAAGAAAATCATGAAAAGAGATTCAACAACCTGACTGAAGAAAATAACACCTTAAAAAACAGATGAACTCAAATGGCAAAAGAGGCCAAAAAAGCCAATGAGGAGGAGAATGCCTTAAAAAGTCTAATTTGCCAGATGGAAACAGAATCTCAAAAGCATTCTGAAGAGAATAATTCCTTCATAATTAGAGTGGAGCAAATGGAAGCAAATGACTTTATGAGAAATCAAGACACTATTAAATGGATTACAAACAAATGAAAAAATAGAAGGCAATGCGAAATATCTCCTTGAAAAAACCACTGAC
>CM053599.1:73217444-73255613 GCA_028646575.1 Pseudocheirus occidentalis
CATGTGGCCCTCTAGGTCCTCAAATGAGGCTCTTTGAGTCCAAACATAACAAAACAAAAGAGTTTGGATTTGGTCAAAGGGCCACACTTAAGGACCTAGAGGGGCCACATGTGACTTCGTAGCTGCAGGTTCTCCACCCCTGCTCTAGAGGTTCAGAGCCATAAAGGACCTTATAGATGAACCCAGCAAGAAGAATTAGAATGGGGAAAGTAACTGAATGTTGAGAAATCAACAGAAAAGTTATTGTAATGGTCCTAGCCCGAGGTGATAAGAATCTGAAATTATGATAGAAATTATGATAATCCTATAGCCAGGACTGGATTTGTTGTATGTATGTGAAATATTTCATATTTATGCATATATACACACACAAACATATACACATGCACACATACACACACATATATACATGTATGTATATACATGTATATTTCTTTTAAAGGTTTGCAAATCTCTCTTTCTGATCCTCATAACAATCTTGTAAGGCAGGCATGACAGGTTCAATTATTCCCATTTACAAATGAAGAAATTGAGTGGTGAAGTGACCGACCTGGGGTGAAGTAGTAGCTTTAAGCAAGATTCAGACTCAGTTCCCTCTTGGTTCTGGGTCCAGCACTGTTGACACTACAGCACTCTGCTTTTTTATGGCCATGAAGAGATGGACAGGAGAAACTTTGTGAAGGAAGAGCTGATAGAACTCAGGGCTCAGTTAGGAATCAGACTGTAATGTGAGTTGGGGCTGATTCTGTGGCCAGGGTCGGAGTATTTTAGATTAACAGCTAGGAAGAATCTTGGAGATTTTCTGGTTCAATGCCCCTGTCTCCTCTTCCTTCCCTGCTCCTCTAAACTCCAGTCCTTGCTCTCCTACAGGTCCCCCCCACACCAAATACATGAGCATACACACAGTTTTTTCAGATGCAGAGGTCAAGTGACTTCCCAAAAGATATACAGGTAGGAAATAGCAGAAAGGGAAAATAATTTGGTAACTGGGCAGGTTTAATGCTTAAACCAATGAAAGTTAGGGTCAGTCTGGGTTTATGGTCAGAGTTTAGACCAGAGGTGAGGAACCCATAATCTCGAGGCTGTATGTGGCCTTCTAGGTCCTCAAGCACAGCCCTTTGACTAAATCCAAACTTCACAGAACAAATCCCACCGGATCTGTAGCCTCGAGGCTACAGGTTCCCCACCCCTGGCTTATACCATGACCAGAGAACAGAGTTTTTCTCTACACGCAAAAAATGGACTTATCTCCACATCAAACCCACACTCCTGCCTGATTTGATCACTGGGCCCAAATAAGGCTAATGTTAAGCTGGACCAGCATGTTCAGGCCACCGCTGCTTAGGACCAGCAATCATTCATCAACAACTTGGACCTGGATGTTATTCTTTGAAATGTAATAACTCTGAAAACAATGTCTAAAATGCCCCTGACCTGGAGCTGCCGAGGTCAGGCCCTATTCTGGAGCAGCTTTTGGAAACATAGACTCACTCCTTACAACTCTGTTGGCTGCCCTGCTTCCTTTCTTGGATGCACAAAGCTAATCTTTCACACGGGGACTCAGCCTATCCCTTTGTCTGTCAAAGCCCTTCCCTTCCTTTCATCTATCACCCCAGGGGTGGTCTGGACAAGGAGTTTTCTTTGGAAGAAGCATCAAGAAATGGCCATGTAAATGACATTTGGCCACATTCTATTCATATTGAGTATTTAAGAGGAACTTAATTTGGAAGGGCCAATAACAACAAAAGCATCAGCAAGCAAAGGCTGTGGAACAGATTAGTGGCTTATACACACACACACACACACACACATACACACACACACACACACACACACACACACACCCCACCCTGAAAAAATGAAGTGACTCAAAGTACTGAGAACCAGTCTTCACAAGGAATTTCTTTTTAATCTAAATCCTTTATTCCTCAAAAAGTTGCATGTAAGTTGTATCAATGTCCAAAGAAATCTTTTTAAAAAAAATTGCCTCAGAAACCTTCTAATCAGGGTGACTGGCCAAAGTCCCACTGGTAGATAAAGTGGACTAGACATCCTTCCACTGGAGTCAATATATACTACAATCAGGGAGGTACAGAAGTTAAATTGTGGGGGCAAGAAGGCTGCTGCCAGTGGTCCTAATGAGTGTACCAGCCCCTTTTCTTACTCAGAGGCTGCCTACAGGCAAAGAGCTTGAGGCTCTACAAGACTTTGCTAGGATAGTGCCCAAGCATAGTGTGCTGGAAGGAGGGATGGCGAGAGAGACAGCAGAGGCCAAATCAGAGCAGAATAGGGTGGTTCTGGGAAATCAGGTTACCTGGGTCTTTTTCTGGATGTGTCTCTGTGTTGTCTGTGTTTCTGAGAAAGCTATGTGCTATGGGCTACCAGCTGCCTGAAGCCTCAAACATGCCAAAAGGCCAGGTGATGGCGACTCTGTGTCCCAAGGTCAGCAACATCTGCATCCTTGGTAGTACCTTGTAATCTCTTCCCTCGTTTTGTCCTGTTTCAGAAATCTCAGTACTCTGTCAGTCAGTGGCTGTGGAACCTTTCCATAGAATGTCTGTGGCAGGTGGAAGGATAAATCCTGTCCTGGGGGCTAATCAGAAACCAAGCAAGGTGGAAAGAAAGATTAGTGCCTCCTAGAATGTATGTGTGTGTGTGTGTGTGTGTGTGTGTGTGTGTGTGTGTGTGTCCCTTGAAGTAGCCAAGGATTCCTTAATGCAGACTGTGATGTGATTCCAAGCTGCTAAGCTTCCCTCCCCACCCAAAACACAATTCTCAGGCTTCACCTCGCATTTCTAGGCAGATGGCTCCCAAATCTCTACCTACTCTATCTATCTTCCCTGAGTTCCAGCACTCTCTTTCCAGCTACCTGCTAAACATTTCACCAATTTGTGTCCCAAACTGAACTCAGCATCTCTTCCTCTAAACCTCTCTCTTCCCAATTTCCTACATCGGTTGATGGCACCAGCATCCTCCCAGCCGCCCAGACTTGGAAGATTCAGAGTCCTCTCCAACGCCTTCCCCTCCATCATTCCAAGCATTAAATCAGTCACCAAATCTGGTCAATAGCCCTCTTCTGTTTACTATTCCCACTGCCAAGACAAATTCCTCATTCAGGGATTTGCCAACTGTTGCCTGCACTATTGGAGTAGCACGTTATAGATCTCCCTTCCCTTCAATCCATCTTCCACACCATTAATCTTCCTAATATAGAGATTTGGTAGCACCATTTCCTGCTCAAAAGTTTTCAATGGCTTCAAATTGTCTACCATATAGTGCAAACCCCTTAACTTAACACTTGAAGCCCACCACATTCTACCTCTCTAGACTTATTTCAGACCATTCACTCTCATATACTCCATCCTCTTGTCAAATTGGACTTGCTGCTTCCTAAAGACATAGATCACATTCCTCCTTCTTTGCTTTTGATCACATTATTCCCTACACCTGGAAGGCCCCTTGAACCAACCCTCTACCTGTCAATAGCCCATTCCATAGACAGTGAGCACCTTTGAGAACAGGGAATATTTTTGCCTTCCTTTGTCTCTCCAAGTCTTAGCACAAGACTTGGGCCATTGTGGGCATTTAACAAATGCTAGTTAACTAACTGGCTTTTCCATCAAGATGCAGCCCAAATGCAACCTTTTCCATGAACTCTCCCTCAGTCCCGTATATTGATGTTCCAATTGATCTGGACCTGATTTAGTCTCATAGTACTTTGCATGTCTCATGTATGTGTAATATACTGATTTACATTATACTTCTCTGTATCCATACCAAATCATCACTACTAAATCAGGAGCTCTTTGAGGATAGGGATCCTGTCTTAATTATCTCTGATAAGCCCAGTGTATCCCCTGGTGGTCAGGTTTCTGATGACCAACTTCTCTACCCAGTTATATTTACCAGTCCTTGGACAGCAGACATACAATCCTTCACCTGGCTCAAACTTGCAGCCCTTGTAGGATCTATCAAAACCTGTATCTTAATGACATTGCCTTTAAGAACACCATAGTAACATGTCAGAAGAGTACTTTAAATGTGTCGCATTGTACTTGCTCAATAAATATGTGTGGAATAGCTATTAATGAATGAAAGATTCAACATTTTTTAACTCTTAAGAAACATGATTTATATCTAGAGTATAATATCCACTGATATTTCTTCTATCACAATACCACCTAGGTCTATGCAGGGAGAGTGACGTGTTTGGCATTTATCACATATAAGAAATATTTGAGGGGACTCAATATGTTTTAGCTTGAAGAAGGTAAGACAGTGGGAACAAAATAGTTGTCTCTGAGTATATGAAGGTCTAGGCATAGAGAACTAGGGATAGATTTATTTTGTATGGCCCCAGTAGCAAGGAAACCAGTCCCCATTTGTAGCCTTTGCCAGTTTCCAAGGCGTCAATGCTCTAACTGATTGTTTAATACTCACCTCTTGAGATGGTAGGGACTGCTTCTCATTCTGAATGATATTGTGCTTCCATGGATGCAACCTAAGATAACATTAGTTTTTTTGGTTGTTGGTTTTTTTTTGTCATGTTTTGTTTTTTGCTTCATCCTCAAATGTTGGTTCAGTATGAGGTGAAGAAGAACTATTTACAAGGGTTCTTGGAAAATGGAGCAGCCTGTCTCAGGAGACAGCTTGGTGTCCAAGCAAAATCACTTGTCAAAGATGGTTTAGAAAGAAATCCTGCACTAGGTAGGAAGTAACAACAAATGGCATATGAGTTCCTTTTAGATTCTGAAATTCCACCATTCTGTGACATGCTCACTACACAGCAAAGTCAAGGTCCATTGGCCATGACAAGGAGATGTCTTTTTGACAGGGCCTAGAAAGAGAAATAAAGGATATGGAAAGAGGTAGGTTGAACAAGAATAAAGAGAAAAGGTTAAAAATAGACATTTTTAAAAAATTAGAAACAAACATGCCCATAATTAAAAGAAAGAAAAAGGCTAGGAGAACAAAAGCCAAACAGCAAAGGATACTGGATATTAGAAAGTCCAGGGAAGAATGGGACACATGGGGAAAGAAAAAGATGTTAGATAAAAACAGGAAAGGAAAAAAAATTAGAAGATTAATGCAACAGTCTCTAAGCTGGCCTCCCTGCCTCCATTCTCTCTCCACTACAATCCATCCTGATCATGCTGCCAGATTAATCTTCCAAAAACATTAGTTTAGTCATGTCATGTCCCTGGCTCAAGAATTTCTAATGGCTCCCTATTGGCTACCATATCAAACCTAAATGTCTCTGCCTGGCTTTCAGGGGCCTCCACAATCTGGCCCCACCCTACCTATCCAATTTTATTTCCTACCACTCCCCAAAATATATGCTCTGCTCCAGCCTCCAAATTCTTACACACACACACACACACACACACACACACACACACACACACACACTCCACATTCATTCCCACTCAGGAGTCTTTGCTCATGCTTTTTACCTCTACTTAGAAAACCTCTATTCTCTTCCTTCACAGTTCTTCTCAAATCCCCCTTCCTCAAAGCAGCTTTCTCTATGTATCCCAGTGCACACTAACCTTTCTGCATTTTGGATTTCTATTGCATGTAGATTCAATAATAATTTATTAGAGACATCTTAAATCTGTTGTCCCTCTCCCTCCCCGGGCCTTCTCCAAGATAAGTAAGGCCTCCCTGCTTCCTGATTCTGTCTCTGCCAGCTAATACCTGTTGGGAGGTGGGCTTCCTGGGGTCTCACAGTAAAAAAAAAAAAAAAAAAAACAGCATCAACTGCTGGGAGGTTGAACCTCAAGAATGACCTGGTACATTCAAATGTTGTGCCTTCTTCAAGGAATTTCTCTCCAACTACTGATAGCTGCCTGGACTCTCTTTTTAATGGATTGGCATACTCCAATTACATTATGTTTTCTCATAGATTCTAGATCCTGACTAACAATTTGAAAATCTCTGTCCTCCATCCTCCCTCGCTTCTTCCATCCCCTACCTATTTCAACCCTACTTTTTTCACCTTTCATCTGTGACCCCTAGAAAACTCCTTTTCATCTTCATTGTCTTTCTTGTTCACTCTATCCATCTTATGGCTCACTAAGATATGGCTCTCTCCTAACAAAACCCTATACCTCACTACCCTTTCCAGTACTAGCTGTATTTTCTCTTATGCCCCATGACTTGCTGGTAACCATAAAGGGATTGGAATATTCCTCACTCCCCAATGCACTTTCCAGACTTACCTCTCCCAATCTTTCATCCTTAGAGGTTCATGCAATCCAAATTTGTCACTCAAGCCAGATCCCAGTGACTGCTATCTACTGACAACAAAGATATTCTCCTTCCTTCTTCAATGAGTTCAGTGCCTGAATCACAGGCGTTTCTCCACCCAAACCCCTGCCTTATTCTAAGGGATTTCAACATACATTCTGATATTCCCCAAAACACACTAATTTCTCGGTTCCTCAATCTACTCAATTCCCATGATCAACTCACTACACACAAAGATGTTCATAGGCATATCTTTGCCTTCATTCACTACTATTCATAATCTTTCATCAGTTCACCTTTCCCTATGCTTTATAACCCCCAAACTATAATCTCCAGGCCTATCCTGGGCCTTATTCTCCTCTCTTTATATTGTACCATTTGGTGATATCATCAGTCTCTACTGGTTCAATTATTATCTCAACAGAGATAATTCCCAGATCTAAATCTCCAGCCTTAGTCTCTTTACTGTGCTAGACCTATACATCTTCAACTTCCCTTAGACATCTGGAATTGAGATATTGCAGGCTTCTCAAACTCAAATTATCCAAAACAGAACTCATTGTTTTTCCCCAAAATTATCCCACCTACTGAACTTCCTTAATATTGCCAAGGGTACCACTATCCACTATCACCAAAGCTTCCAACTTCAGTGGCATCATGGATTTCTCATTCTTAGTCACTCCACATAATCAACCTCTTCCTTGCTCAAGTTTCTACCTTTGGAGCATGTCTCATACAGGTCTCTTCCCTCCACTCATAGCCATAACCCTGGTTTAGATTTTTATTATTTCTCTCTTAGATTATTACAACAGCAGTCTTCTTTTTTAAACAATTAAATATTTTTATTTATCAAGTATTAATTTTTCTCTCTCTTCCATGTCCCCCATTTCATGAAAAAAAATAGAAAAACAAAACTCTCATAAAAATACTCATTATCAAGAACAAATTTCCCTATTGACCAAGTCAAAAATACATCTCATTCAACAATATAATGCAGTGAACATTTATTACATATCTACATGGATGCTGTTATCATCATTGGTCTTTCATTTTTGAAGAGAACCAGAGACATCACAGGTGATATCTTGTCTTTCGAGTGAATTACAATTAAGTGAGGCAGAGTTGCTCAGTCTTCAGCCTTCTACTTTCTTTCAGAGTCATGAAAGGCCGGTGGCAGGACAAAAATCAAGATGACTGGTGATAGCCCAGGATGCAGGGATGACCATGGCATTTTCAGTGTCTGACCAAGCTCTAAGCATACCACACACAGCACCTGCCCTCATGGCCATTGGAACAAGGAAGCCAGATGACTCAGTGGATAAGAGCACTGGGCCTAGAGTCAGGAAGTCAATTGGTTCAATTATTATCTCAGCATAGATAATTCCCAGATCTAAATGTCCAACCCTAGTCGCTACTGTGCTAGGCCTACACATCTTCAACTTCCCTTAGACATCTGGAATTGAGATATTGCAGGCTTCTCAAACTCAATATATCCAAAACAGAACTCATTATCTGAGTTCAAATCTGGCCTCAGGGATTCACTAACTGTGTGACCTGGGTAAGTCACTTAACATCTGTTTGTTTTAATCTGCTTGAGAAGAAAATGGCAAACCGCTCCAAAATCTGTACCCAGAAAACCCCACGGACAGTACCGAAGTGCTACAGCCCACAGGGTCAAGAAAAGTAGGACAGGACTAAAAGACTCAGCCACAACAAGGTACAAGGCACTGTGCTAAGTTCTGTAGATGCAAATAAGAAAAAGACCATTCTTGCCCTCAAGGAGCTTTCAGTCTAATGGGGAAAGGCAACATACAAAGTAAACTGAAGAAGGAGGGGGAAGAGAAGGTACTCCTTAGGTGGGGGCTGGGAGAGGTAGGAAGTAATGATGGTCAAATCAAGGAAAGTACCTGGTGGGGAATGAAAGGTTGGCTGGGCTTCTGAACTCCCTGTAAATGGAAGCTTTAAGGGGAGGATTTTGCTGAATCCTCCAGTCGGGGTCAAAGTCTACTGAGGGTGCTGATGTAGTGTGAGTACCAAAGCTAAGGCAATCTCCATGATGAGCTTTTCCTAGGGGGGAGCTGTGATTCTATGTATCACCTCTCTGTCATAGATGGGCAGTATTCTTCATCCTCCATCATCTGCCATCACAATTGATCGTTTAATTGACTAGAGTTCTCAAATCTTTCAAAATTGTGTATTTTTACAATTCTGAAATTATCATATAAAATGTCCCTCTGGTTCTGCTTGCTTCATTCTGAATCAGTCTGTACAAGTCTTCCCAGGTCTCTCTGAAACTATGTCATCCTTCATTTCTTACAGTACAATAGTATTCCACTGCATTCATACAGCATAAATTTTTCAGCCATTCCCCCACTTAAGGGTACTCTCCCCAAGATTCAAGTTCTTTGCCACCACAAAAAAAGCTCCTATAAACATGCAACAGCCTTCTCTTGGTCTTTCCGTCTCATCTCCTCATCCTCTGCTCAGCTGCCAAGATGATTTTCTAAAGTTTATCACATCATATCTTTGTTGAATGAACTTTAGCAGCTCCAGAATAGAATATAAAATCCTCTTTTGGACTTTTTTTTTTCTTTTTGGAGGGGGAAAGGTAGGGCAACTGGGGTTAAGTGACTTGCCCAAGGTCACATGGCTAATTTTGTGTTAAGTGTCTGAGGTCAGATTTGAACTCAGGTCCTCCTGACTTCAGGGCCACTGCTCTATTCATTGCACCACCTAGCCTCCCCTCTTTTAGACATTTAGAGCTTTTCATAACATGGCTCCTTCCTACCTTTCCAGCCTTTTCCCATTTTGCTCCCCTCCACAAAAATCTATGATCTAAATAGACCTACTTATATCTCCTCACACACTTTCTCCAGCCTCTGTCCCTTTTGGATTGGTCATCCCCTATTCCTAGAATGTTCTGTTTCTTTACTCCCCTTTCTAGTTTCCCTAGACTCCTTTGAGACTCAACTCAAAGACCTCTTTCTGCAGGGGGGTTTTAGGTACCCTTAGCAAATGCCCTCAACTCTGTAGTCATTTCCACTACTTTGAACATATAATATATATTTGTACATAACATATCTCTTATATACCTATTTTCATATTGTCCCTACCATTAGATTATAAGTTTCTTGAGAGCAGAGACTTTCCCCTCCCCCATTCTTTGTATCCCTATTTCTTAGCATAATTTGCCACACAGTAAGTAAAAATACTCATCAACTGGCTGATTGCCTGCTATGTGACAGGCACTGTACCAGCTGCTGAGGATGAAGAGACAGGACCAGTTTCTCCTCTCAAGCTACTTACATTCTTTGGGGAAGGGGAGGGATGGAGAAGATATACTATACACATATCCAGATAAATATAAGATATGAACTAAATAAACAAGAAGCCACTTCAGGCAGTGGGGTACTAACGACAAGGGGAATTGAGAAAGATCTCCCTCAAGGACATGTCAGTTGGAGCTGAGACTTGACAGAAGATAGATGTGCCAAGACACAGAGGGAAAAAAGGGGAGCATCTCAGACATGGGGAACAGACTGGACAAAGGCATGGAGTCGGGAGATGGAATGTCATGTATGGGGAAAAGTAAAATCAATTTGACTTGAACATAGAGCGTGAGAGGGGAAGGGGATAATTATGAAGTCAGCCTGTAATGCCAAGTAATGAAGGACTCTGATCAATCTGTACTGTAAAAGCATTAAGGAGGATATTGATAAGATCAGACTGTGTGCAGCAGACATCCTTACCCAAATAATACTCAAAGGTTTCTCAAGGTAGGAAGCAGAAAAGAATGGTTTATTACAATCTTGAGAAAGGGCCACCCTCCTGATGAATGGTCAGGGAGGAGAAGCAGTTTACAAAAGGAAATGGTGAAGTTATAAAGCTCTAATGCAGAATTCTTCTGCCCTTTTCTTCCATGGGCTGGAAGTCAGGTGCACAATCCAAGCCCCGCAATCTACCTCAATTACCGGAACAAGGAAACAGTAGACCAGCCAGCGTACATCTGAGAAAGGGCTTCTGTCCTTATCTGGAACATCTTAAGCTGAGGTGTCACTAAGGAGAGGGCTGACTCTCTAACACTCTGAGTTTTGAGTCCTTGTAAATCCATGTGATTTCTGGTGAAGGGAAACTCAGGGCTGTTTCCCATGAAAAAGCCTTACTAGATTTTAGAGCAATGGTTCTCAACCTTCCTAATGCCATGACCCTTTAATAGAGTTCCTCATGTTGTGGTGACCCCCAACCATAAAATTATTTTTGTTGCTACTTCATAACTGTAATTTTGCTGCTGTTCTGAATCTCTCTGATATGTAGGATTTATTTTCATTGTTACAAATTGAACAGAACCCACAGGTTGAAAACCACTGTTTTAAAGCATAGTCTGAGAAGTTTTCACTTCTCTCACTCAATCCCTCCTCTCATTTTCATTCCCTGAAAATTTCTCACACCATTGCTGATAAGTCCTTTCTACAATTTCATCTTCCTCAGTTTCTAAATCCTCAGGACTAGGCCTGTCCTCTTAGTCAACTGGGGTCCACCCTTGTCCTTTTAATTACCATCAAATGTACAATCCCTTCAGCTGTCTCTTCTAGCCTTATCATTTTGGACCAAGCATTCTGGACTATTTCAGTAATCAAAACTGTCTTTGGTATTCTCTTTGAGTACTCAGGGAATGGGGGCTAGCTGGACAAAGGTGAATAGAGCTAATAGAGCACCAGCCCTGGAATCAGAAGGACCTGAGCTCAAATCTGGCCTCAGACACTTAACACTTACTAGCTGTGTGACCTTGGGCAAGTGACTTAACCCCAATTGTCCTGTCTTCCCCCCTCCAAAAAAAAAAAAAAAAGCTAAAAGAAGAAGTGACAGAATTGACATGAACTTGAGTCTTCTGACTCAAAAATCAACCTTCTTTCCACTATGTGGTTTTTATAATACCTACTCCTGAGTCAGTAAACGTCATTGTCACAACAGCGGATGTCTGACTGTACTGAACAGAAATGACTGACTGTACTGCTGTCTGCCAATGGGCAGCAGTGAGTCTTTCTCAGGCCTCAGTTTCTCCTTCTGTGGGCTGGTACATGTCATGTTCTTTTCTTCAGTCACTGCCCTCTCCTCCTAGCCCTCCCCATTTATGAATATTTAATCCACCACAGCCTGTTACTACAATTAGGCAATTTTAGCCAGAGAGAGAAGGGGGTGGGAGTGGGGGCAGCATAACAACTCTGGTCAAAAGGTCCCTTTCTGTGCTATTTTATGGAGTTTATAGCAGATGAAAAGTTATTGAGATAATCACAATAGTTCAGAGTCCCTGGTTAGAAAAATCCCTAATACTTGTATAGAAGTTCGGCTCTTGGCACTCAGTTAAAATTTGCGTATTTCCAGCTAAGCCATGGATTCCTCCATTCTGCCTTTCTATCAGCACAGGCTAACTATACCATAGAAACCTTCATCTCTTTCTCTAGATTTCTTGAAACAGAATCAGGATATGGGAAATGCTTTAAAAAGAAAAACAAGAAGAGTATTTAATAATCCTTTTATTGGACAGGCAAGGGGAAGAGAAGTTGAGGAAAGACAAAACTTCTGGAACTTCTGAGAGTCCTTGAAGAGATGGTTAAAACAAATAGCGTCGGTCCAAGTTCTTGTTTGAAGATGCCAGCAGAGAACTGAGGGCTCACTTCAGTCTCTCCCTTCTCTAGCACTTCTCAGCTCTCCTTTCTCCCTCTCTTTCTACACTCATTGACTCTGTGCCTCTGTTTGTCTCTAGCTTAGCCCATTAAGTTCCTGGGGTGGGAAAGTGAGGGTGAGGACACCATCTCCTCCCCTGCTACTGTTGCTCAGTTCTGGTAATTCCAGATCTGTCTTTTCAGTCTGTTCTCTTATAGCTAGTGTATGTCTTTATCAAAACTCCCAGGAGTTACTCAAGTTGACCTTCCAACCCAAAGATTATGGTAGTTTATATCACTCTCTGGGGTGAGAGTTAATGTTTGTCCCTCTGAGCCACAACTCAGAATTCTAGTCATTTCTCAAGTCCCCATTATATTATGTAAGTATTTTCTTGCCATATAAACATATGCCTTCTTTCATGGGTATTGTAATAGGTATATTACATGAATATGTAATCTTCACCTTGATTGAGTTCCTTGAAGGAAGGGGCCAAATTACATACTTCTTTTATGCGTCCCATAACTCCTAGTATAGAGTAGGTACTTAAATGTTTATTGAGTTGAATTTATAGTATACTCCAGAAAAAAATGTTTTAGGGGTTTGAATTCTAGTTCTGCCTATTAGCTGTGTGACCTTGGGCAAGGCCTCTGGGGCTGTAACTCCCATGTGTAAAATGAGGGTGGTATAAATGGTCTCTAAATCCTACGAATCCTGGGAATTTAACTAAATTAAATTGCTAGAGAGATTTGGTAATAATTTGGTGCTCAATTGTATTTTTCTGTCTTCTAATTTTAAATCATTGGGTTAGTATTTTTATAAATGGCTGTCATTCATGAATTTTCCCTGTGTGCATGTAGGTTGAGCTGCCTATTTTTAAGTCCTGCCCTTGGAGGCCCTATCCACCCAAGGTCCCACCCAGTGACACCTCCTGTGTGATAAACATCTGGCTGTGTGGGTTGGTGTTCAAGAGAACTTTTCACATTCTTCCACAATGTGATCTTCCAGGATGAAGTCATGTTAGGGGGATTCCCAACTTAAGTGCTTTGAAGGTGGGGCCATTTCCTAGGCTTCTTTTCCATCCCCCACAGTGCCTAGTAAATGGCTGGGCACAGAATTAAATACTCAATTAATAGACTCTGACTTGGACTGCATTGAAACACTGAGCAAGGCTGCCGTGAAGGGTTGTGGTATTTCTGTCTCCTGAGATATTTTAAAAAGTGATCAACAGTACTCTGCCAGAGAAAGGTGTGTGTGCCTGTGTGTGTGTATGTGTGTGTGTACGTCTGTGTGTGTTTGTCTATGTCTGTATGTGTATCAATCACTGTGCTGGGAGTCAGACCAGTCCCAACTCTGGCCCTGAGTGGCTTCATAACCTTTGACACTGTCCTGCTCTGGTTCTTGATTTTCTCTTCGGTAAATGCAGTAGATAGAATAATTCTCTAGGATTCCTTCTGACTTTAAGAATTGGCTGCATAGAATAGTGAAAGGTTCCTTAGATTTGGAGTAAAAAACAAAAAACTCCTGCGTTTGACTTGAAGATCTTGGACAAGTCACCTAAAAACCTCAAGATCACAGGTTCCCCACCCCGGCTCTAACCTTAGTTTCTACTTACAAAGAATGAGGGCCTTGGAACTTGTTCCAACTCTAAATCTTTTTTTTTACCCAAAATTATATTAATCTCTTTTGCTTTTTATATTGTCTTCACTTCCAATCATAATTCTACCCGCTCCTCTACCTGCAGAGTCATCCCAGAGAACTTGAAAGGGAGGTAGGAGTGGGGAGAAGAGAGAAGTCAGTCCATCACCTCTAACCAACACACGTTCCACACCCATCTTCTCTTACAGCTTCAAACCCCAGACATTTTCTCAACTCTTCTTCAGGGCCAAACCTGGTTGTTCTAATCACATGGCATTCAATTTCTTTCCTTTTCTTTCTTTCTTTCCTTTTCTCTTCTTTCTTTCCTTTTTTCTTCTCTTTCTGTTCTTTTTTCTTCTCTTCTTTTCTCTTTCTTTTTCTCTTCTTTCCTTTCCTTTCCACTCCTTTGCATTCCTTTCTGTCCCTTTCCTCTTCTTATTTTTTTTGTTTTGCTCTATCATTTACCTTGTTGCACTTATATAGATTTTTCCATTGGTTCCCTGTAAGCCAATTTGTACCACCTTCCCATGCTTCTCTGGATTCTTCATGCCTACTATTTCTTATGCTGCGCCACAATTTGTGAAGCCATTCCCAAATGTTGGAGTGCCTGCTTTCTTTCGGTTCTTTGTTCCTAGTCTAAAATGAACGATCTCTTATTACCTCATGAAATGCTTTCCCATTCTAGGACTCCAGCCTGATAATAGTACTTGACATTTATATAGAACTTTAAGATTTGCAATGCAATTCTTTTATAATCTGAGAGGTTAGAATAGTAGTTCAGATGTTATTATCCCAACTCTGTTGACAAGAAAAATGAGAGACAATGAAATGAAAAGATTTATACAAGATCACAGAATTCATTAGTGGCTTCCCTGGGATGTTCATTCAGCTCATCTGACTCCAAGTTCAGATATTTGCTCAAAGTGTTCCCTTTGGGGAGCTGCCAGAAGTTGAAAGAACCATTTCAGAGATTGAAGCAGCTTGGCCTGGGACAAGACATGTATACTCGCGACCCAGTGATAGAGCCAGGACTTGAAGTAAAGACAGACCTGAGTTCAGATGCTACCTCAGACGTTTACTAGCTGTGTGATCCCAGGAAAATCTTTCAGCCTCACTCAGTCTCCTTTCCTTCAGCAGTAACATGGAGGTAATGTTAGTTATAGGTACCCCACAGTGCTGTAGTGCTTTATAAAATCTTGGGGGGCTCTTCAAATGCTTCCTGTTATTATTACTACTAATAACAATAATGAATAATTATTATTATTTCCTCCTTTCTATGTTTCAGAAGTAGAAACTGAGAACAGGGTGCGTGGAGAGGCTGTAGCTCAAGAATCAGCTGCATAGAATAGTGAAAGGCTCCTTAGATTTGGAATAAAAAACCAAAAACTCCTGTGTTTGATTTGAAGATCTGCAGCTGGAGCAGTAGCTAAGATTCCACCAACCAGACACCACAGGACTGTTACCATTGGGCCCCCACAAATAAAGCAGGGGCCAAGTTAAGCCCAAATGGCTAGTACCCTGGGGATTAGAGACCCATTCCAACCCTTCTTAGCTACATCCACCAGTGCTATCTTTGATCTTTCCAGACCAAAGTCCACTTGGAAGCTAGATGGCGTCCAACATCTGCCATAACAGCAACCATTCAGTGTGCACTGGTACCCACAGAGGGGACTTGCTCCAGCCCAGAAGCCCCTAGCCCTTCAGTTAAGGTGACCTGTCCACATACCCTGCTCTTAGCTTCCACTTCTGAAGCATCAATAGAGTAGTCTGTGTACCCAGTCCCAAGCCAAGCTGCTGCTGCTTCTGCAATGTATCTTCAAACTTCTAGCCAGTCTCCCCAAAGTGACAGAAAGTAGTTCAATTGCCTACATTTTGGATGCTGATTATCCTGACACAAATCCCCTCGAACACAAACATATATGAGATCCATTCATGCAAATTACTACATTTGGGTGTCATTTCTGAGGGGAGTAAAGGGGACAACTCCATTCTCATGTTTTTGTCATAAGATCTCCTCCTTCTCTAAACCCAGATGGGCCCAAGAGGTTTTGCCCTAACTGCTTTATTTGAATTGTAAAAGCAAACTGCTTACCTCAGTTAACTCTGGGCTCTTTAATCCACTCCATTTTAGACACCTTAAATTCACCAACGTGACATTCTACAATTCCCAAGACACCCTTGAGAGTCTGTGTGTGAAAATGAGGAAAGGGGGGTCTGGCATATTGGCCACAGAACTGCCATTACCTAACTGTCTAATGTTAATGACCCTCTGAGACTATCTGCCTTCTCACACATATGAAAGGCCTCTCTTTCTGAATCCTGGTAGAAGAAGTCAGCTTGTGAAGACTAGAGGGCTCTGACCCGGATCCAGGCTTCGGGATTTTTGCAGCCTCCGTGTCCTCTATACCGTATTTTAGATACGCTTCAATGATTTTGCCGTGGGTAGCAGTTCCAAGGCTCATTCTACCAAACAAATTAACCCATAGAGTGACATGTGGTTCTGACCTTCCATTCACAGCATCACAGAATCTTTCAAAGCATTGCTTATGAATAGCACCAATGTCACAGCTATATATACCACTGATACAGAAAAGTGGAGAATAAAGATGCTGTTTGTCAATGTAAAAATTGGGTTGGACACAGACAGGATGCCAAGATAAATAATTAATGGTGGATTAATTTTTTATTTCATTTAAGTCACTGCAAAAGTTAGAGAGAGACTAAGCAAAAAATAAGCACAGAATTTCTTAACTCTGAGAACCAGGAAGGAAGATTAAAGCTGGAAAGAGCTCTCAAGAAGGCTGGGTTATAGCACAGACTCAGACACTGACCCGCTATTTGACATAGAATGAGTTATCATGCCTTTTAAAGACTCTGGGGGGAAAATGAATGTACAACTTTGATACTCTTTATTCTGTGTTCTGGGGTCTCCCTCAACTCTGACATTTAATGGTCTATATTTTCCTTCCAGGTCTGATGTTCTGTATTCCAATATGCTCCCATTTCAATCATTCAGTTTTCTATGCTCCCTTACAGGGCTGACATCCTAGGAATCCACAAGTTATCCCTTAGGAGAGGATTCCTGGTTGTTTATGGGTTGGTCAGGAGTTCTTAACCTAGCATCTATGGAGTTGTTTTAGAAAGACATTTTGATAACTATTCCAATACAATTGGCTTCCTCTCTAATCCCACAGATTTTATTTTATGCATTTAAAAACCTGATGAGGTCAATAGGCTCAGCAAGACAGCCTTAACATTTATGACACAAAAATGTTAAGAGAGTTTAGAGGACTTCAGCTATATGTGAGATGACTATGTCTTTCCTAGTTTTGAGTTTCTATAGCCATCGTTGCTCACTTTTGTATCCCCAATGTACCTAGTATGCAGTAGGTGTTTAATAAATCTATATTGAATTGAATTCATCATAGATCTTATGTCTGAAAAGGACCTCTGGTCTTGTTTTACAAATGAGAAGACTGAAGTTCAGAGAAGTTAAATGTCCAGGTTCATTGTAAGTGATATCTCTTCACATCAACTTCATCATTATGGCTAAAAATTACTATTTTTTTTTTTATGAATCCTCACTTCTAGGGCTTTAACTGCAACTCCCAAAGTAGTAGCATTATTAGCCTGGGCGACAGGTTGACCACCCCTTAGGTGGCAATCTCATGTTCATGAAGGAAGAGGGTAGAGATGACTTCGGCAAGACTCTTCTAGCTAAGGTCCAGTATTACAATTGTGAAAATTGGTCCCCAAAATGACACTTGTCAGTTTTCACTTTTGCCTTTGCTCGGTTGTAGTAGACTAGACTTTCAGGGGTCCACAGGCACCATTAAGGAAATGTTCTCCTCCTCTATGAGGTCACTAGGCAGATATGCAGGAGGAGTATAATCTTGTTTGTAGATGCCTCCATTGATCCTATGAATAACTAAAGAAAATTCAGGGTAGTTAATTAGCAAGTCTTGTTTGTGACTCCCTGTTTGTTTGTGCCTCTGGACATGGTCCTAGGATGAAGTCTTAATGAATAATTAGCCTTGGGCTGGGGTAGGGAGTGGTCGATCCCAAAGGAGGGTCCTTGCATTCTGGTTAAGTAAGAATTTCTGCTACAGGGAATATAAGCCTTATGATTTTCTTGTATCTTGGGTCTGTATGAAATGGCTCTATAATAAACAGAGTATCGAATACATCCCTTTCTCTCTCTTTTGATTCAGCTGGCTACTAGGCCATACAACTGTGCTGGACACAGTACTCTGAGTTCCCCTTTCAATGCTATCAGTGAATTAGATGGAGATGGAAAGAACAGGCCAGTGCAGGGACCATTGGTCACTCGGCCAGGCAGAGCATGAGGACCAAGAAAGCTCAAGAAGGTCAGGTTGGGCAGAAAGAAAAAAAGCTAGAGAGCATGGGTCAAAGAACCTGAGATCCAATATGGTTACAACAGGGTCTGAACAAAGCAATGTAGCTACAAAGGTAGCCAGGAACTAGAATGACAAGAAACCAGCAAGACATGAGGTAATAAAGTGAACTTGAGCTTTTAATACGGAGCACATACAGTTAGGTTTATTGGCAGGCAATCACCTTGGCATCTGTGGTATGTGTGTGTATTTTGGGAGAGTTGTTAAGTGATGCATTGTTGACAGCAATGTAATGATTGACTTCACCTGGAAGATCATGGCCCCCTAATGTTCTCTCATTCAAATGAAGGCAGAAATGGCTGTAAGGAGACTCTGCTATGGAAAAATTCTCAGTTCTGTAAAATTTGTCTTGCCTTTTGGGGAAGGTGTGTGGCTCTCGGAGGACTAATAAGGAGGAGGGAATAAATGGAGGAAATATTTATACAGGGTTTTCCTTTGATGATACAGAACTCACAGTGAAGAAGGACAAACATAACCTCCTTTTCCTAGATGGATACTTTAATTTGACTTGGCCATCTGTGTGTAATTATAATCCCTTACTATAGAGAATGTAGTATTTTACTAAACATTTTCACATACATTCTTAATTTATCCTCATAACAACCTTATGAGGTATTGTAAATAGGACTGATCTGATCACCCCCATCTTATTTATGTGTGAGCTACTGTCTCTTTTCTAGTGGTTCTCACAGCTAGAGACAGTTGGAGGCCTCAGAACTACATTTTCCCCTCTCCTCTCCTCTCCTCTCCTCTCCTCTCCTCTCCTCTCCTCTCCTTTCTTCTTCCCTTCCCTTCCCTTCTTAGCCTCTAGGCTCCACTTTCATTTAACTACTTAACATCAATTAGCTTTTAAGAAGGAATATTTACTTCAAGGAAAGATCAGTGAGAAAAGTATGAACATTTCCCCTCAATACTTTGGGGCACACTTTCCATTATACCACCTAGGTCTCTAGGGACAGTGAGTTCAGACTTAATACAGTCTCTACATAGCAATTTAATGACAAGATATAGCAAGACTGCTGGATTAGTCCTTGTCTCAACAACTACTGGGCTAGCTGCAAAATCTGACCTTTCAAAACTCAAAAGGTTATAGTCACCAATCTCTTCACGCAAAATTAAAAAAAAAATGCTGAGTCAAAGAACAAAGAATAGTATTCTATACTAGTTGCTCTTGGTTGGGCTGTGCCAACATAATACAAATGACAATCGCACCTAAATTTATTTATTCAGTGCCAAATACCAATGCCAAATTCAGATTCAAGTACCAAATGATCTGAATTTGGCATTGGCATTTGGCATTGAATAAATAAATTTAGGTGTTACTGTTATTTTTATTATGTTGGCACAGCCCAACCATGAACAATTAGTATATCTCCACTTGTATTTCATCATTTTGTAGTTGTATTCAAATAGTTATAGGTAAATTCAAATATCTTGTGCATTCTATAGTTTTTTTTTAATGAAATCTCTCCCTCTTCCTGCTAGGTTTTGATGACAAAAACATAGTAGGAATAAGATGCAAGAGATGTTGTAAAGTTAGATTTGGCAACTGGCTAGATGTGTGGGGTAAAGTAGTTGAGGGTAATGCTAAGATTATGAACCAGGGAGGCTGAAGAATGGTGGTGCCTTCTATAGAAATAAGGATATTTTGAAGAGGAGTGGGTTTGGAGTGAAAGAGATCAAGCTGTTTTAGATGCATTGAACTTGAAATGTCTCCAGAACATCCAGTTTGAGATTCTAATAGTCAATTAGTGGTATGAGTCTGAAGCTTGATGAAAAGAAAGTAACTGGATATATAGATCTATGAGTCCTTGATATAGAGATGATAATTAAACCTTCATTCCACAATCCAATCAGTTGCCAAGTATCATTAAATTTACATTCATAGTATCTCCCACATATTTCCCCCTTCTCTTGGCTCACAGTCACTACCCAGTTCAAACCCTCATCACTTTTCATATCCATTATTACAATAGTTTCCTCATTAACCTACTTGCCTCTTCTTTCCCCTCTCCAATCTATCTGCTACCCAGCTGTCATTCCTAGATCACAGGTCAGACCCCTACCATTTCCCTATCAAACTCCAATGGCTTCCTATTATTCTAGAGTCAAATGCCTTTGTTTGGCATCAAAACATTTTATAACCTGGCTCCAACCTACTCTTCCATCCTTATTATAGATTCTCTATCTCATGAACTCTGTGGTTTTGTCAAACTGGTCTTCCTACCCATTTATGTGCTTGTGTACAGGTAACTGCCATATGTCTAGAATGTACTACTTCTGCTTTAAAATTTCTAGTTTTCTTCAAACTCAACTGAAGCACCATTTACGTGAAATCTTTCTTAATTCTCCTTCACAAATCACTCTGTATTTATCCTGTGTGTGTGTGTATATATATATATATATATATCCATATCTCAATATACATGTCTCCTCGTAAGCTCCTTGAGGGGAGAGGTTACTTGAATTTTGTCTTTGTATCTCCAGTACCTTAATTCAATACCTAAAACAAAAGGTGTTTAATAAATGCTTGTTGACTGATTGATCGATGGAAAGGCAGTGAAAGAGAAGCAATTTTTATATGTCTGTGTCTCCCCACGGTTGCCTTGAGCAGCTCATGTCCTGTGGCTGTGCTTTTTACCTGCCCTCAAGATCTGAGGTTTAGTTCACCAGAAAAAGCAATTCTGGGGTAACAGTAAGTCAAATTCAGCTATGGGCTGTGTATCTGAATAAGATGCTGAAACCATAGCCCAACCTGTAGGATGTGTCTAAGAGAGAACCAGACATTACATCTTGTCTTCAGAGAACTTCAAGGAAATAAGGTTCATACACAAATAATGAGAAAATAAGACAAGGCAGTTTGCTAGAGTGTTTGGTCTGGAAGCCTGAAAACAGTATGGGAAAGGTAAGAAGTGGGTAGACTGTAACAACTAGGAGTTGAAAGTACAGCTGAACACTAAAGATGTTTTGCAGAAGGAAGATATTGGACAACTAAAATCAAGTTATTTCATGAGGGTCCCCCAGAAGTATCTTTTCATAATTGATCTAATATTGAAACAACAACAACAACAACAACACCACACACACACACACACACACACAAACATAGAGGTTTTCTTTAGCATCAAGGTAGCAGGGCAGGCTGTTTACAATAGGATCCCAATTTTATGAATGGGTCCCTGTTTTAAATGGGCCACCCAGAAAAACTATGAAATGACATTTCTGGAACATTATTCAAATGTGCAGGTCAGCAGCAGGGGGTTAGGATTTGAATGCCAGATTACTCATGGAATTACACTCTTCTAACTACCCTTGAACCCAAAGACCTATGACAGTATTCTCCTCAAAGAATTTCTTCCAGCAGAAAGAGGGTTGTTAATTTTCCCCAATCTAACCCCAAAACAAGTAGTCAGCAAAGTTTCCTCTTCAAAGAAAATATATTTGCCAGAAATAATTAATTATCTGGACATTTCTCTCTCCCATATTGGTGACCTTTCACCTGATTTGGAGCTATAAAGAACATTTCTGTCTGGATTTCTTTTTCCCTTATGCACACTGTCAAGTTTTCCCTTGCCTTCTTCCTTTTCCTCTGAGATGTTGACTGTCAGTATCACAGATCACACACACTTTGGCCAAGCCAAATGTGTGAGGCTTTGCAGAAATAAAAAACTGAAATGGAAGAAACCAATCCAATCACCTGTAAACACCATGCAAGTAAGGTGACCTCTGTGGCCCTCAGTGATGGGGGTGGTAGGAGGAAATGGAAGCCAAGGGAGAGTGAAAAAAGGGAATAAAAGGCTAATTTTTAATAATTTTATGCAAATAAATGTAAGTTTAATTTAATACTTTCTATCCAAAAATATCTAGTGAAATGAAAATGAAATCTAATGTGTAGACTTGAGAAAGACACAAAAAGCATTAATCACTGAGAAAAGAGAGGGATAAGATTGGGTCTTTGAGATGGCAGGTTAGCACCTGGGCAAAGAGGAAAATTTCTCTCCTCCCTTTAACCACCCATGCCTCTGGCTTTAACCCTGTTTTGTTGAAGAGATCTGTATGGTTCCACTACATAGGAAGGTTTCACAGTGTTTTATGTCACTGAAACAGGAAGGTTTTAAAAATTATTCAGTAACCTGGCAATGAACCACACCACTGATTTTCAACAGCCCAAGTGCTGGTGTCTGAGAGCCCTGGTGTCTCTGTTCAGACTATTCTATGCCAGGACATTTATTAGAATTATTTGGGAAAAAGACAAAAGTTAATCTATTTCTGTTCTTTTCTCATTCTTCCTTTAGCTTATTTTTTTCCTTCTTAAATAAATGCATTTTGGAGAGCCTGGGACCCATCCTTGTTGTGTATGTGGTAGCATGCTGTTGTGACAGCTGATTTGAAGTGTGATGCTTTTCTTGGAAGCAAAAATATACATTTTTCTACCAAGAGGAACATCACATGAACAAGCTCCCTGGGTAAACAGCACCAGGGATAGAGCAGTTCTTGCTCAGTGAGTGGTATGTCATTTCTCCCTGACTTTATTTTGAGTTTTCCATGCGTTAGTCAGGAGCAGGATAAAAAAAAATGTTTCAGAAAGTTTAAGGAAATAAGAAATTAAAGGAGAGAAAAATAAGCTACAAAGAAGCATCTAAAATTAGTAGCCAAGGATAGTGGAATAATCCCCAATTAGCTATTTTTGACTGCTTAAAAATTAAGCTTCTAATACTTCTATTTTAAGGGTACCCACACCCTTTCCCCTTTTGTTGTTATTTCTTTTAAAAAAAAATTAATCAGTACCTCCTGCTCTCCACCCCTCCCCCCCCCAGTGAAACAAAACAAAAAACAAACTTGAAAAAATAAAATCCTCAATAGAGTCCCTGCATTGTCTGGCAAAATTAATTTCTACATTGTCCATGTCCAAAAAAGTTCTCTTTTTACATTTCTTTGCCAAGAGATGAATGACATGTTTCATCATCATTCATGTGGGTTCTTGGTTTTTCACTGAATTGATCAGAGTTCTAAAATCTTTCAAATTTGTTTTTCTTTGTAATGTTAACATTGAATAAAGTTTTCTCTTAGTTCAACTCACTTTGTATCAGTTGATAGTAGTCTTCTCAGTTTTCTTGAAAACTATTTCATTATTTCTTATGGAACAATAGTATTCCATTTCATCTATACACCACAATTTGTTTAGCCATTCCTCAACGGAATAAGCCTTGGTTAAGTGTCCAATGAAAGGCCTGGGGCTGAGCGCTGAGAGTACAAATATGGGAGGCAGTATGATGTAGTGGATAGAACTTGGATTTTTTTAAAATTATTTTTAAATTCTTAATTAAACACCAAATAAACATATGTAAATACATAATAAAATAAAAAAGAGGATTGTACATGAAACTGCAAATCTCTATTATGTAGTTTATTTTTAAATATATAATATATATAAATGTTTATATATATCAAACTTTATATATATTCAACTTTAACTTTCAAAGATGCCCTGTTTGTCTGTGATTCCTTCTGGCCTTCTTTTCATTCTCTTCTGTACATTAAAAAGTGTTTTGATAAGCCTCTTTTGTTTCTTTTCTCTTTTTTGGCTACCCTATCCCTAGACTTCCTCTTTCTGTCCCTATTTCCCATCCCCCAATTTGGGGAGGGGGGAAGAAATCCTTCTGACACATACACATAGTTAAGCATAACCATCATTCTTTCTTTAGTCACGTATGAACATGTATGTCTTATTTTTCATCTTGGATCCATTGCTTCCTATTAGGAGGCAGTTAACACGCTTCCTCATTGGTCCTCTGGAATTGTGGCTAGTCATGACTTTGATAATTTTTAAGTATTTTGCAGTTGTTTGTCTTTGCAATGTTGCTATTGTATAAATTGTTCTTGTTCTGCTTTCTTCACTCTGCATCAGTTCAGACAAGTATTCCACAGTTTCTCTGTAATCATCCTTTTTAATATGTCTTAAGGAGCAACCATATACCACAATTTGTTCAGTCAGTTCTTATCTGATGGGAAAATCCTTTGTTTCTAATTCTTTGCTACAATAAAAAGAGCTCTATAACTATTTTTTTTTTTTACAAATAGGTCCTTTTCCTCTTGAATCTCTTTGGAGTACAGGCCTCATGCTGTTATTTCTCAAATGGTATACAGGTTAGTGACTTCTAGCACAAGCTCCTAATTGCTTTCCAAAATGGCTGTACCAAGTTATAACTCTACCAAGAAGCAGTGGACTTGGAATCAATAAAAATTGGATTCAGATCTCCCTTCAGATATTTACTTGCTGTGTAATCCAGAGGAAATTAACCTCTCTGAGCCTCATTTCTTCATTTCTGAAATGGGAATAATTACTACCTATATGTCAGGGGGCTATTATAAGGATAGCATGAGATAATATAGGCAAACACATTGCAAACTTTATATTACTTTATATGTATGAGCTATTTACATATATCATAATCATCATTATTACTATTACTATTACTGACAGAAAGAGCATAATCAACTTCTGACGAAGACAACTACCTGAAGAGAACACAGTATAAGGCTGAAATTTACATCGGACCAAATAATTATCAAGAAATCCAATGAGAAAGCATAGCAGTGGCTTCTTCCATCCCAAAACTAAGAAGGAGGTTAGTAAGAAGCCCAAGGACAATAGGAAATTTTCCAGCTATCAACACCAGCAAGGACGCCTATCATTTGCAAGGCTCTACATGGAAGCAGTGAGAGCAGAGGGACTCCCCAAGAAAGCCCCAGGGTCGTCAGAAAGGCCCAAGGTAAGAACTTTAAGAGTACCAGGGAGATACCAAACAGAAGGAGATCAGCAGCAGACCTGGATAGCCCAAGACCCAGAGGCTCTGAGGTCTCCAACACTTGATCCCTGGAAAATAGGTCAGGGAGAAATAAAATGAGAATCACTAGACTCCCTGAAAACTCTGATTTAAAAAAAAAAAGGCTTGGCTACTATGCTTCAAGATATAATAAATTATAACTGCTTACATCTGTTTCAATCAGAGGGCAAAATAAAGATAGGAAGATTCTAACAATCACCTGTTGAAAGCAACCCCAAAAGGCAAAGTCCCAGAAAAGTCATAGCCTAAATCCAAATCTCCCCCATTAAATAAAAAAAAAATACTGTAAGTATCCAGAAAAAAGGAATCTGAATACCAAAAAGCTACATTTAGCATCACAAAAGATTTATATTATAAAAAGAGAAGAGGTCTTGGAATAAAACACTCCAAAAGACAAGAAATAGACTTACAATCAAGAATAATTTGCTCTACAAAGCTTATTATAGTTAATACTACAGAGAAAAAATGGATTTTTTATGGACTAGAGGATTTTTAAGCATTTTTTATAGAAAGATCAAAGCTAAATAGGAATATTGAAATATAAATGTAAGAGGTCAGAGAAACTTCAAAACATAAATTTATCTGAACAACTGGAAAGAGCTGGGTGATGAGGTAGTGCCTGCATGTGGTTTCTCCTTCATTCTCAAAGAGGACCATGACATCAGGGAGATGATGACATGACTTGCCATTGACTTTGATCTGAGTGAGGGAGGGCTAGCAGCATTTGGAATATGAAAGCAAGCAAAAAAGAAAGCCAGTCCCTGATTTTGAGGGTCTTAGGCACTAATGGGGAAAGACGACACATAAAAGGAGCTGAAAAGAGATTGGAAAGGGAGGTTCCTGTGAGAGGGGCCAGGTGGTAAAAGAATGCCACAGAGTCAGGAGCAGGGCACAGTGAGGAATGAAGCTGTGAATGTGGCTGACCTGGTCACTTGCCTTAAAACACAAGCTCCAGGAGGTACTAACCAATCAGAGGAAGGGGCAACAGGGGCAGAATGATCATCCAGGGTGAAAAGGTAGAGAAATAAGTCTGGAGAAGTTGGAGTGGAGCTCAAAAAGGAATGAATAGGGAAGGAATAATAAGTTGGGGGGGGAGGAAGAGAAGAGAAATAAGGGTCCCTTCAGAACCTTAATGTCTTCAATGTCTTTAATGTCTTTACAAAATAAAAACAGAGGTCTTGTAAGGGGATTGTTTTTGTTCTGAGTGTTCTAAGAGAAGAAAGAGAAGAGAAGGTAAAAATAATACACTAATGGAGGAAGAGGGTAGAACTTGAATCTTTCTCATGATTGGGTTGCAGGAAAGGAACTGTATAAAATTGTAGGAAGGGAAGGTGGGCAGTAGATGAACTTCACTCATCTCAAATACACAAAAGTGTGCTGAACACACAAATTATTTGGTGTAAAAATACATTGAATTAACATGGAAGTAGAGAGGATGGGAATGTATGTGTCCAAGAGGGAGGGTAATATTGAGAAGGGAGGCAAAACAAACTTCCTGATCCTAAAGGAAGGATTCAAAAGTGGGAGATGGGGAGGCAGGAAGAAAGCAAAGAACTAGAACCTAAGAAGTTTCCTTAGATTGCTTCCTAGGCAACTGGGGAATGGATGAAAAAGTTGCGGTACATGAATGCAATGTAGTATTATTGAACTATAAGAAATGACAAAGGAAGCTATCCAGAGAATTCTGGGTAGTATGAACTGATAAAGAGTGAAATGAGCAGAAGTAGGAGAATTTATACAATGTTAGCATCACAGTAAAGAAAATGTCTTCAAAAGGCCTAAGAACTCTGATTAACAAAATGACCAACTATGTCTCCAAAGAACCTATGATAAATATATTACCCACCTTTTGACAAAGGTTATTAATTCAAAGTGCAGATAGGTACACACAGTTTTGGATGTGATTGTTGTGTGGAATTAAATTGCTTGATGATACTTGTTACAAGGGGTTTATTTCTTTGGTTTTAATGGAAGAGAGGGACATTGGAATAGTGACATAAAAAAAGAAGGCCCCTGAAGTAATGTGTAGAATTTATTACATAAAAAAAAGTAAGTGGTATGAAATGGAGTTTCCTTGTTTCATACAGAATCTTCTTTTTGTGTTCTGCTAAGCTTATGGAAATGCTCTTTTTTAGTGTTTAAGTTCAGAAAATACATTAAAAAGAAAAAAAAGTTTGACGGAAAAAATACCTCCCTTAAAGGTCAGTTTCTGTCCTCAAGGAGCTTACAATCTAATAGATGGCAAGGAAAACATGGACAATTAAGCATGAAAGATAATATGAAGAGAATAAGATAGAGATAAGACTTACGGGAAAAGTCACATGCTCTAATTAGAGAACAACATGAAGGATATAATTACATGCTCAATTGTGTGGTAGCAATGAAAAGTAACAGGAAAGTCAGGAAGAGGAGATCACTTCAGGTTGGAGACATGAAGGGCTCATGTAGGGAGTGAGATTCAATGCAAGCCTTAAGGAATGGACTTTGTCTAGAGCAGCAGTTCTCAACCTCTGGGTCATGACCCCTTTGGGGGCTGAATGACTCTTTCACAGGGGTCACAGGAGTCGCCTAAGACCATTGGAAAACACATATGTCTTAGGAGACACTGCTCCTCTATACATCTCCAGGCGAGTCCACCCACATGCAGATATGCCCACATACGAGTATTAAAGGGTCACAGCATTAGTAAGGTTGAGAAGCACTGGTTTAGAAGGACAGTAAGGAGGGAGAAAATTGAAGCCCGATGGAACATTAGTATGAAGGGCACAATTATAATATGGGACCACAGAAAAGTATGGGCTGGCTGGAAGAGAGAGTATCATGGAGAACAAGCTGATTTGGGTAACCTAGGGCTTGATATGGACAACATGGAATGCAAGGATGAAAGATTTGGACTTGGTCTGATAAAGACCTTGATCTTTGGACTAGGCATTAGATCTAGGTTTGAGTCCTGATTCTTCAGGTCACTTACTGTGACATTGGGCAAGTCCCTTGTTCTCTCTGGGCCTCAGTTTCTTCCTCTGTAAAAATCAAAGGATTAGAGTAGATGATTTCCAAATTCTGTAACATTCTCTGATTCTAGGTAGCTGGACTATATTAAAACAGATCAGAATCTGCATTTCATTTTCATCAAGCCCCAAACATAAGGGAAGAATTAGGCTTTGGGGGAGTATCATTTCCAAATCCAAGTAGACTTTTGTCTTGGAGCCTCCCTCCATAGGAAAATCTTGGAAAGTTGATATTGACAGGCATGCTTTCTTTTTGAATCGCATGCTTATTTAGTTATTTATTCAGTCTGTGTGTTTGCTGGGATGGCATCTTGTGATAAACATCTGCTTTTGGTGAGGGTCTTGGTGGGGGTGGGGGGAATTGCTGGGGCTTAGTCATGACCAACACACAATCACTTCAGCACTACAAACAAAACATTTAACGTAAAGTCCTTAAAACAGGAATATAAAGATCAAAGGCCCAATTCACAGTCCTTTCACGAGGGCTTTGCGAATGATGTGTACTTTAGCTTTATTTCTACTAACTTGAACTCCAAATTCTAGTCAAGATGGTCTGTTCCCATGTCATGTACACTCCTACTTCCATACCTATGTTAGAATGTTCTCTCCTTCCTCACCTATTAAATTTCCCTTAAAGTCCAGCTCAAATGCTACCCTCCTCCAGGAAGGTCGATTCCCTAGTTCGTAAGACCTTGTATAACACTTAATTTTGAAATTCTCGGAAGCATTTGTCATGCAATTTTGGGCATTATAATTACTTACGTTTATGTCTTATTCCCTTACCAGACTCTGAACTCCTTCAGGGAAGGGACCTCATTTTATCTAAACTTTTTATCTCCTCAAGGACCAATAGCACTCATTTTGACCACAATAGATCCTTAATAAGTTCTTTGTTGAATGAATGTTCAATGAATAAGTGGTTGTTTAAATAAAAATAACTCAAATTTCCACAGCACCTTATGTTTACAAAGCTTTCTTCACAACAATATTGCCAGATGGGTAATACACGTATCACTATATTCCTATTGTGTAGACAAGGAAATGGATGTTTGACCCAGAGAGAGGGGTTGGATTAGATAACCTCTGCAAATCCTTCCATCTCTAAGGCCATGGTCTCATGAAGTATGGGCTGCCTGGGATTTCAGGTCTCAACTCTGAGGAAAGGCGGGACCCAGCATAGAGGAAAGAGAATTGTACTGTAAATGACTTATGGGTTTTCTACAGTTTATGACTCCTAGGAGTCCTTCTCATCTTCTGCATGTTCTGTGGGATGAAATGATGTCTCATTCTTGATATATGCATACTAAGTTGAGTATCTGTGCAAGAGCTACGTACCTCTTTCACACATACATAGATACGAAATGTATTGGGAGATCTCCCAGAGTGGGGAACACTCTGCGTTAGGACAATGAGAGTCAAAGAGATAGTAACATTTGGGGATATTCTCCAAGAAAAGAGCTTGGGGGCCATTGTATGTGAGGTGCAAGATAGTTCAGGCAAGAAGTGATGATATGATAGGCTGAAGTAAGGTGAGTGGAGGGAAGAGGATGGATGCAAGAGATGTCACAGAAACAAGACTTGGCAACTGTTTGGTTGTGGAAGGGTGAGGAAGAGGATAGTCAAGGGCAACTCCAAAGTTATAACTGAATTCTGTCAAAGCTCAGCTCGAGAACTGCCCCCTCCATGAGGCCTTTCCTGATCCTTCCCCGCCTCTCATATTTTGAAAATGCTTTATTTTATACATTACATTATATTTACACATATATACTTTGTAGTTTATATACCTGTAGTATCACCTGAACATAAGCTCCTTTCGGTAAGAGTCAGTTTAGTTTTAGTCTTTGAAATCTCATCACCTCTTGAACAGACGGTGCTTAATAAATGTTTATTAATTGATTGGAAGGATGATGGTGTCCTACAGAGAAATAGGAACTATAGTCCAGTGATTCTCAGTCGTCAGTCTCTTCTTTGCCTGTTAGTTCTCCTGCAATGGTGTCTGTTGAGATTGTGGCATTAGAAAACTTAATATGTAGCTTCACTGAGAGAATGCTGATGGCACAAAGATATGCTTTTGTCACAATTTCACTGGGACTCTATTTCCTTGTATGTGAAATGGAAGAGATGGACTGGTTCATCTGTAGGTCTCTTCCAATACTAACACTTAGTTCCATCTAGGAAAATAACTCCAAAACAAGCCATCCTTTCATGAGTTCATACATTCATCCCACAAACATCACCAAGCATTGTTAGGTGATGGGGAAGAAGTCTTAGATGTAACACCCCCACACCCTCCCACACACACACACACACTTGCAAGGAGACAAATACAATTTGATCCATAATGTTCTGCATCTTCCCAAGCAGGAAAAAGAATGATACAGTTGTGAGGGAAGAGAAAGAGACCCAATGAATAGGTTTCTACATTTGTTTTAATATACCCATTGTACAGTTTGATGAAGGAAGGGTTCATATAATTTTTAATGGACAATGTTCCCCCCTAAACATTGCCATAAAAGCAAATGAGACTTGTTATCTTTACATTCCCTCAGAGTTGTTCTATGGCAACTGTTAGGCACTACATCTCCCTACCCTGTTATTTTTTTATACTTTTTATTATTGTTAATCTATAATTGTAAGGATATTATTTTCCCTGAGGACTGCTTAAGCTTCATTCCTGAAGTACTGTTATATTGTTTCATCATATAATTTTCTTTTACATAGTTATTGTTTCTATGATTTTTTTTAAATCAACTCTATTTCTCATTGTTAAGCCTCCATTTGGGTCTGTATCTTTTGTTTGTAGTCCCTGAACCAATTTCTATTCTTATTGCATTTTGGTCTGTAAGAGATGCATTGATTATTTCTGCCTTTTTACATTTATTTGCAATATCTCTGTACCCTCACATGTGATTAATTTGTGTAAAAGTTCCAGAAAACTATATATAGTTTACTATATACTAGTATATAGTAACTTACTATAAGCCTAGTGTATAGGTGCAGAAAATATGCCATTTTTTTGCCACCCCATTTAGAAATGCAGTAAGATTTTTGTTTTTCCAGGAATTTGTTCAGTTCCATATTTTCTCTCATTTATCCATTAGACTTGTTAAAAAAAAAAACCGAGAGAGGGATACAGAAGTCTCCTGTCACTATTGTGTTACTGCCCATCTACTGGAAGCTTAGATGTTTACTTTATGAATTTGGACACTAAAGCATTTGGAGCATATAAGTTCATGTGTTCACTTGTCTATGGTTTATTTCAGCATAACATAGTTTGTTTATCCCTTTTAAATTTTTGAATGTCTTTGCTTTGTCTGATAACATTAAAGTAATGCTTACCTTTTTTGGATTCACATGACACACAGTAAATTTGTCCCATTATTTTGTGTATGTCTTTGTGTTTCATTTCAAGCAACAGATTGTAGTCTTGTTTTCTTATCCAATGTCACTTTTATTTTATTGTATTGTTTGATCTATTCGCACTTATTTAATTTTCCTCAGTCTCCAAATTTATTATGTTCCTTCAATTAATCTTTTCTTCTTCTTCTTAAAGATGGTCCTGTTCCCACTGGCTTTCTTCCTCATATCCCTGATCCCGTATTGCCATTTATTACTACCCCCTTTCCCTTTAGGGTTTTATTAATGTTTTTTCTTCTTTTATCTGGTTATATATTTCTTCCCCCCCACACACACCTTTATTTCTTCTGTTAATCAAGTAGATTCCTCCTCCTTAGTTTTTCTATTTCATTTTTTGCCTCTTTCCATAAAGGATTTCTTTTACTCTCTCCATTATACATCTCTATTTATAGATCCTCATTCTCTGATTTATGACTGCTACAATCATCTGATCTCTCTCTTTTCTCTGTATTCTTCATACAATCAAAGCTTCCAAGATATCCATTCTAGGCTATTTCCACCAGGCCTTTTCTGCCATGGCCTTGTAGGATTCACCCTATGGGTCTTCTTCTCCATTGTGACTCATTCTCAGAACAATGCGTTATTGCAGATGCCAGAAAGGACGTTGTCCCATAGTAGGGTCCCTCCCCTACCATCTATGTTTTCCTGTTCCCTCCCCACATTTGCCTGGAAATCTCCTGTATTCATCCTCTACCAATCCTCTAGGTGCCAGTTGTCCCAAAAAGCTTGAAATCTTCCCCACCCTAGGACAAGCAGACTTTCCAAGCAGCAAATTCCCAGGCCTTATTCAGTATATAGTTTTTATCTTCTTTCACCCATAGGAACATTCAGGAGTAGGAACCTCCACCTCCTTCAACCATAATACTCCCGTAGGCCCTTCCCTTTGTTTCTAGCTCTTGATTTGACCCCAACACATTCCTCCCTCCTCTCTGTCCACCTCTCATTATTTTATATTTACTTATCTGTGTACCTGTCTTTTTCCTTAGTAGAATGTAAGCTCCTTAAGAGCAGGGACTGTTTTGCTTTTTTCCTTTAAATGACCAAAGCATATTGCTTGAAACATACTAGGTGTTTAATAAGTGTTTACTAAAGTGAATCACCTACAAGCCCATGGTGCTTTCCTGAAGCCATGGGTAAATGAAGTTAAAGTCCAAGGTAGTCTTTTCTTTCTTTTTCTTTCCCTTTCTTTCAGCAACTGGGGTTAAGTGACTTGCCCAGGGACACAAAGCTAATGTCTGAGATTGGAACTCAGGCCCTTTTGACTCCAGGGCCAGTGCTCTATCCACTGTGCCATCTAGCTGCCCCAGCCGGCTTTTCAGAAGAATGGGTTGCCTCATTCTAATGTTCCACATCTTTTGGAGACAGATAACTTGTGCAGGACAAATTGGATTAACTGTAGTTGTCAACTTTCCCCTCTGGTTCATGGTGCCCTTCGCTGTGCCTATCTCACTTAGATCAGTTGGCAGCCATGTCCCTTGTCTCCCTTAGACATTTCTGGAGTGGGAAGGAACATGCCAGGGGCCACTGCCAGTCTCCCAAGAAACTGACCAAGCCTAGTTTCAATTCTCTAGTCCCCAGACAACTGCAGTGCTTCATAGGGATGGAAAGTAGCTTGTTTTAGCAAAAAAAAGAATGACCTCTTATATGCACAGCTTAAGAAGTTATTTTATTTTGCTCTACATCTTATTCACGGCTCTTTTACTGTCCCAGTATTCACACACTCTGGTTTTGTCCTACCAAAACATAAGAAATAACAGTTTCAGAACAATGGTCCAGACAAGTTAAAATTCTGTCTGACACCATGAGAGTATAGTAGAGTCAGCAGAATGTTGGACGACTATTAAGCTGCAGTATATGGGGAGTGGGGAGCTAAGGACAGTGAAGGCATTGGATCCTTGACATAAGGATTAGTTGAGACGGTTGAAATCTTTAGTCAGATGATGAGAAGACTGGGGAAAAACTCTACAGCTGTCATGTGCAAGAGGCATTATAATAGCCTGGCCTAAGACAGCAGTACTGAAAACAATGGGTGAAAGAAACAAGGAGCCAGATTATACTCTATGTAAAGATAAACAATTCTGTTGTTGTTCAATCGATTTTCAGTCATTTCTGATTCTGTGACCCCATTTGGGGTATCCTTGGCAAAGATACTGGAGTGGTTTGCCATTTTATTCTCTGACTCAATTTTACAGATGAGGAAACTGAGGCAAAGAGGGTTAGGTGATTTGCCCTGGGTCATATAGCTAGCAAGCTTCTGAAGCCAGATTTGAACTCACGAAGATGAGTCTTCTTGACTCCAGACCTGGCACTCTATTCACTGAGCTACCTAGTTGCTCCAATCTAATAATTATAGCTATCAAAAATCAGAAAAATTTGGACTCTAGAGATGAGGAGAACCCCCTCACTGAAGGCTTCCAAGCAGAGAGGCTGGATGTTGTAGGAGATGCTTGCTTAAGCTCAGCTGACATAGAATGGAGTTATCAAACACTACTCTTGGAACAAGATTAAAATGTTATTGGGAAATACTGACCAAAACAAAACAAAATACAAGAGGATATCAATAAAGTGAATAAGTAGTTTTCTAAATCAATATGCTGCCTGTAGGAATTCTTATGTTTCAGCACTCTCCTCACGGCCATTTCTATTGGAGCTTGACACCAATGTCCTAGACAACTCCAGGTCTCTTCAAACTGAATTTTTGTGGTCCTGTAGAATTTCACTGAGCTACTGAATAGAATGATGGATTTGGAGTAATCAAGGGTTCAAATTTACCCTCTGATACTGTGGGACCAGGAGCCAATCACTTAATCTCTCTAAGCAAAGAAATTTTTCACAAGTTACACAAATCCTTGGTGTATTGCTGTGGCACATAGTGGCCACCATACAAAGGTTAACTATTGTTATTGAACTTAAGAGATTTTCTAGCCCAACTTATTTTACAATGAGGAAATGGGCTCAGATGGGAGAAGAGTGGCCGAAGGTCATGGGACTAAGTTACAGAACTGGCAGTCTTCTAACCAGTTGTGATCGTCCCCTAACAACTTGCAACTTCTTAATCATTTCTTATCGATCCATCCATCAACTCTCAACATTTATTTATTGAATGCCATCCAGTATGTAATTCCAGTTAAGATATAAAGATAAAAAAATATTGTATACACTTTCTTCCCTCAAGTAGCTTACAATCTAATTGAGGACAAGACATGTAAATAATTACCATGACAGGCTACAGTCAGGACAAAGTAGAGATCCCAGCAAAGTACTATGAAAATCCGAAAGGTAGATAGATCACTTCTAGCAGTAGGAAATCAAGGAAGGCTGTATGGTAGAGACAACACCTGAGCCGGGTCTTTTTCAGTGAACAAAGGCAGATAAAGGAAAGATGAGAACAGGGGATGATGACAGTTGTTTGGAAAACGTGAATGTGAGTAGAGGCACAAAATGACCTTAAATTTGGGAAGCAATGGGGAAGAACTGAAGAATTTTGAGTAGCCTAGTGATCGGATTAGGGGAGTACATTAGGAAGACTACTTAACAGCACATAAAGGAGAGCAACGCAGACAACACAGGAGACGAGAATGAAATGGAAGGGGTGAACAAGACTGGTACTTTGAAGGTAAACTCACTAGAGCTGGCAACTAACTCAAGGTGGGGAGTGAGGAAGAGCCCAAGTTTTTGTGGGTGACAAGTGCAAATCAACAGAAAGAGGAATGTTAGGGATGAGGTAGGAGTTATCAATGAGCACAATTTTGAGTTCGTGGAGTTTTAGATGGCAGTGAGATGTACAAATAAAAAATTCAGTAGGCAATTAGAAAGGAGATGTTACATGGAGGAGGGGGAAGGGGAAGGAGGTAGTTAGAGGTAGAGAAGTGGCTTTGTGAATTATTCCTACAGAGGAATCCCTGTAACAGAAGCCATGGGAATGGAGGAGTTGGCCGCGAGAAAAGAGGGTCAAGGGCAGAGTCTTGGCTAAGTTCAGTAATTAAGAGGCAGGAGGAACTAGTGAAGAAAATTATAGAAGGAAAGGTCATATATGTAGGATGAGAACTATGAGAAAGCCAAGGGAGGAGAAAATATCTAGAAGGAGATGATCAACTGTTGAATTATGCAGAGATGTCAAGGAAAATAAAGACCTAAAAAAAGGGGCCACTCGGGGCGGCTAAGTGGCTCAGTGAATAGAGCACCGGCCCTGGAGTCAGGAGTACCTGAGTTCAAATCCAGCCTCCGACACTTAACACAAAAAACTAGCCGTGTGACCTTGGGCAAGTCGCTTAACCCCAACCTGCCCTCCAACAAGCAAAAACAAAAAAACAAAAAAACAAACAAACAAAGGGGTCACTGGATTTGGTGACAAGGAATTATCAAAGTTTCTTCTGATCTATAGGTCTACTCTACATTGTTCTTAGGAGATTCCCAGCAAATCAAGGAATTTCAGGAGACTCTAGGAAAGAGCTAAGAAATATGCCCTTAAGTGGCAAAGAGAACAACAGTAAGTTGGTTCCTTCTCTTCTTGTCCTCTCTTCTTGGGTCTGTTGCTGAAAAGAGAATCTTTCTTTGCCTGCAGATTCCATTTTTAAATATGACTTCTGGGTGGAGCCAAGATGGTGGCATGGAAGCAGCAAGGTTTCTCAGCTTGCACATAGCCACCTCAAACACCCATAAAATATGACTCTAAACAAATTTTAGGGCTCCAAAAATACAGAAAAACACATCTTCCACTGAAGGCAGCTCGGCACGAAGGGCTCATTGCAGCATGCTGGGAGCTGAAAATAGCCCAGTCTGAAACCGCTAGTTGGCCCCAGGGCAGCCAGGAAGAGTGGCAGCTGGAGCCTTCAGGAGAGTGGATGAGCGGCAGTTGTGGCAGTTTCCAGAATTATCAAGCCATAAGAAACAAGGACTAAGTGAAAGGTCAGTGGAACTCAGCTAAAGTTGAGGGAGGAAAGCGGTCCGGCTGAACTGCCTCCAGGGTAAGGAAGTGGCAGAAGCGATGGACCTGCAGCCACCTCCATGCAACTGCTTCAGAGCTCCTGGCCTGCAGACTGCAGTGGCACCAAATGATCATTCAGAGGCTAAGTGCTCTTGCGTTGAGTGGCCTGGATCTGGATCATGGTCTTGGGTGGCAGTCTTGGGGTGCATTTTCAGTGAGCCAAAGCTGGTGGGGACTGCAGCAGCCTCCTAATAGCTCCAGCAGCTGTGAAAACCCCAGTGATTTGGGATAGAGGTTTCCCCCCTGGAAGCAGAGTTCCACAGAGTGAAAAAATCAAGTAATTTACTGGCAACATGAACAGGCAAAGGAAGCAAAGTAAGAACAGCAACCAAACTCTAGAATCCTTTTTCGGGGACAAAAAGGATCAAAGCATGGAATGGGAGAAAGACAACACAGTCAGAATTCCCTCACCAAAAGCTTCCAAGAAACATGAAGACTGCTTATAAGCGATAAATGAAATTAAGGACTTTGAAAACCAAATAAGTGGAGGAATAATTGGTAAGAAAAATGAGACTGATGCAAGAAAATCACGAAAAGAGAGTCAACAAACTGATAGAAGAAAATAACACCTTAAAAAACTGATTAACTCAAATGGCAAAAGAGGTCCAAAAAGTCAATGAGGACAAGAATGCCTTAAAAAGTTGAATTTGCCAGATGGAAAAAGAATCTCAAAAGCTTTCTGAAGAGTAATTCTTTCAGAATTAGAGTGGAGCAAATGGAAACAAATGACTTTATGAGAAAGCAAGATACTATTAAACAGATACAAACAAATGAAAAAATAGAAGGCAATGTAAAATATCTCCTTGAAAAAACCACTGACCTGGAAAATAGATCCAGAGGAGACAATTTAAAAATTATTGGGCTACCTGAAAGCCATGATCAAAAAAAGAACTTAGAAAGCATCCTTCAAGAAATTCTCAAGGAAAATTGCCCTGATATTTTAGAACCAGAGGGCAAAACAGAACTTGAAAGAATTCATCAATCACCTCTTGAAAAAGATGACCAAAAGAAAACTCCTAGGAATGTTATAGCCAGATTCCGGAGTCCCCAGATCAAGGGAAAAATATTACAAGCTGCCAAGAAACAATAATTTGAATACTGTGTAAACACAATTAGGATAACCCAGGATCTAGCAACTTCTACATTAAGGGATCAAAGAGCCTGAAATATGATATTCCAGAGATCAAGGGAGCTAGGATTAAAACCAAGAATCACCTACCTAGCAAAATTGAGTATAATGTTCCAGGGGAAAATATGGTTATTCAGTGAGGTAGATGACTTTCAAACATTCTTGCTGAAAAAAACAGAACTGAAAAGAAAATTTGACACTCAAATACAAGAAGCATGAGAAGGTAAACATGGAAAAGAAATCATAAGGAACTTATCAAAGCTGAACTATTTACATACCAACATGGAAAAAGGATAATTGTAACTTAACTTTTCCCAGTATGAGGATAGGTGAAGGGAATACAAATGTATATATACATGTACATACACATATGTCTATGTAGGAAGGTCTATATATGCATATGAACACATATCTGAGTATGTGTATATATGTGTACATAAAGGGCACAGGATCAATTGAATAGGAAGGTATGATATTTTAAAAGGTGAAATTCTGAGGTGGGAGAGGATCAGAATGAGAAGAGACAAGGAGAGACAGAATGAGGTTAATCATCTCATATAGAAGAGGATAGGGATAATTGTTACAATGGAGGGGAAGAACAGGAAGGCAAAATGGAAAGGGTCAACCTTACTCTCATTGAATTTGGCTTAGGGAAGGAATGTCATAAACTCTAAACTGGGTATCTTGCCACACAGGAGAGTAGGAGGGATGGGGATGAGAGGTGGGATGACAGAGGAGAGGGCAGGGTATGGGGGGGGTGAGGATTGCTGGCAGTACACACTTCTGTACAGGGACATAGAATAGAACGGGGGTGGGG
>CM053599.1:73256113-73283142 GCA_028646575.1 Pseudocheirus occidentalis
CTTACTCTCATTGAATTTGGCTTAGGGAAGGAATGTCATAAACTCTAAACTGGGTATCTTGCCACACAGGAGAGTAGGAGGGATGGGGATGAGAGGTGGGATGACAGAGGAGAGGGCAGGGTATGGGGGGGGTGAGGATTGCTGGCAGTACACACTTCTGTACAGGGACAAGGTAGAGAATAGAACGGGGGTGGGGGGTGGGATAGGAAGGAGGGACATAGTCTCTCACAATATTCCCACTGTGGAGATGTTCTACATAATTACACATGTACAGACTGTATTGAATTGCTTGTCCTTCCAGTGGGGGTGGGTAACAAGAGAGAAAAGGAAAGAATCTAGAATTTAAAGTTCTATGATAAAATGTTAAAAATGTATGTGTGTGTGTATACATGTTATTATTATCACTATTATTATTATTATTAACTACATGCAACTGAGAATTAAGATATTCAGGCACTGGGGTAGGGAGACCCATCCTGCCCTACCAGGTCAGAGGGGTGATGGGGGAAGATATAGGAGAGAGCAGATTGGGGGAGAGGCTTTACAGTGGGATCACTGTTTTGGGGGTGGTGGGTAGGGAAAAGATGGGGAAAAAATTTGTAACTCAAAATCTTGTGGAAATGAGTGATGTAAACAAGAAAATAAATAAATTTTAAAAAATTAATGACTTCCTTCTTGCAGCCTTTTCTCTACCTCATCTGCCATTGCTAGATTGCCTTTGAAAGTAAAAAGAAAAAGTATGAGGTGAAGGGGGAAAAATATAAAATTTGAGGAAGGAAAATGCCTAGGTCAACCTTTCTGATGAGTTTTTCTATTAAAATACAGATACAGCTGTTCGCATCCTACCCCAAATCCCAAATATGGTCCTCTCTAGAAGGCAGGCAATGTCCTGTTCCCTTCCCCTATGCTGGCAATAACCTTTTCCCTACTTAAGTCCTAACATTCAATTCCTCACTTATTTAAGTGCCAGCTTTGTGCAGGGCACCACTAGGCACCGAGATTCTTTCCTTGCGCCTCTCCTATATCCTTAACACTTATCACTTTGCATTAGTTTCCCCCTAACACATAGCCTCAAACGCTAGCAAATCAGTGACCAATCTAATCCCTTCCTCACTTTCCACAGTACTACCAATTTTGTCATTTATAGACCATCTTGAATTATTTCCTATGTGGAAGTTAAAACACTAAATTCCTCAAGGTTTGGGACTATGTTCTAATCTTTTCAATAATTCCCTTAGTTCTAGCACAGGGCCAGGCATATTGTTGACTGTCAATGTGTTCTTGGGTGAGTGAACTGAACAAAGGGAAAAACTCTGCTTCTAAATCAGTGTGGATTTAATAAACGAGAAATTAAAGTCCTGGAAAGTGGGTGGAGGTGGTTGAGCAGTGAAAAGAAAAGGGAAAAGAGGGGCTCATTTGCATCAGTGAGTTAGACTAGAGGATTTCTCAAGTTCCTTCTAGCTTCAACATTCTAGGACACCCAGAGAGTGTGTTGGGCTCAAAATCCTTCGTTATTCTTGCTTGCTTAACTGACTTGTTTTTTGAACTTTCAGCTTTTCATCTTGAGGGCCTGTCTCCTTGTTACTACTAGCAAGCAGCTTATTAGACATCCTCTAGTGAGCTATCAATGGGCTTTGTCTCAGTCATACTGAGACCTGTTAGAAACCATAGCTTAAAAAGGCCAGGGCTCCCCACTGCATCTAGGGCCATCTCCAGTCCTCCTGATCTCCATCTGGCCACTAGACCTAGATAGCTCTGGGTGAGAAAGTGAGGCTGGTGACTGTGTACAGCCCTGCCTCACTTAAATTCACTGCACTGGCCATGTTGTGGCATCAACTCCTTGATGTCATCATCCTCTTCAAGGGCAAAGGGCAGACCAACAACAGGGATTATCATGGGGGAAAGGACTTTGGAGGTCATCCAGTCCCATGTCTTCATTTGACAGAGTAGGAAATGAAGTCCTAGACAGGGGAGGTGACCTGCCCAAAGTGACAGCTAGTTAGTGGCAGATCTGAGAACTAGACCTCAGGTCACTGGATTCCAAAGTCCTGTGCTCTTCTCATTACATTATGATGTCTTCTGCATGAGTAAGAAATAGAAAAAGTGAACACAGATGATATTAAATGAGGTATTATTGGGACTACTCATATCTCATTCAGCAAATGATCAGGGTAAAAAACATTTTCTATTTTTAAAAGTTGAATTTTTGCTTTTTTTTTTTAAAGACTCTAATCACCTTTGATAGCTAGAGGAACAAGGAGGTTGGGATGGGTTGGGAAAGAAGAGAGGAATCTCTCAAAGTAGCTTAATAGATGTCTCAGGAGCATTGTTGAAGATGGAAACTCATTCCTCTTAACACTGTTTCTTTTTTTGCATGGGCAAGAACTGGCAACCTCAGGAGTGCTGAATGAAAGTGCAGTAATGGATGGGATTCCTTGGAATACAGACCAACTGCTTACCCGCAATTACCTTCTCTGTCTCTATATGTGACTTCATTGCTGTAAACACCATTCACCGCCATATAAACCATTAAATTAAAAACACACCCAGCATGTGGAACAAATCATAACATTTCCGCGTATGGGTTTGTTTGTTCACCCCCCTCCCCCTCTCTTTTTAACTCTAAGTCAACAGAACAAGAGAATAAATTCTCCACTGGTGCCCCCATGCAGTTAACTTCATAATACCATTCTGACTCTGTATAGCAAACATCATTTTAATCTAAAATTAAGTTTTTCTTCCAGCTCAAATGTCTCATGCACCTTTCAAGCTAACTTCCTTGTATGGAAGCGTCACATTTCAAGAGTAAAAAAAAAGAAATTGAGTTCACAAACAGTGTAAGGCCGAAGAAGAACTGGATGCAGAGAGCCAGACACATCCTCTTCAGTCCCGGGCACTATCACAGAGAAACTCAATTTCTCCTTTTTCTATGTTATTAACTGGATTAGGTTGAGAGAATTTCTTGCCAAAGATCCAGCCAATGGGTAGGCAAGGCAGACAACTCCCTAGGATGAAAAGTTAAAGGGAATATGAGGGACATTTTTTTTTTTAGCATTACTGTTCGTAACTATTTCTTTTGTCAAAGAGTACTGTAAAGAAGTATTTATTTTCTAAGTCAAGTCATATGAGGATGATACACACAGGGGCATACAAATTACTCCCCACCTAAAGAGGTTAGGGCCAGCATGGGAAAGAACTTACTGTAAAATCATACTAAAGGCAAGAGATGACTGCCAATGGCGCTAACATCCAATTGAGCCTAGGCAACACTTCAGTGTGGGCTATTATTACTGGGGTCTCCCAGGAACCCTTTCTGTTTCTCTCATGCTGTTCTCTCATCTCTGAGACCCAGGTGTCCTCATGGAATCTTTAAGGCATTCCAATCAGCCTATCTCTACTGGAGTTGGGCCCATGCTCCAAAATTATCTCCCAACATCATTCTCGTCACCTCCCATCCCATGCCTCCCAAAAAACCAAAGACCTTTTCCAAGAGGAAAGCAATTATATTATTCCATTACAACAACTCATACTAGCATATGATTACTTAATGGGTTAAGTTCTCCCAAGGAGGGGATTTGCACTTAAAAAACAAGAGCTCTTAACCCAAGAGAATATAATAGGGGGAATACTGGTAGTGCGATACGGTAATTACACCTCCCTTACCCCTCTCCGGTATCAGTGGAGAAGCCACCGGGATGAAAGTCAGAAAGGCTCTAGTACTACTTGGCCCCTAATTTACCACATAACCTCAGGCTAATGTCTTTGCTTTCTCATACGAAAAACAAAGGTGTTAATGTGGAAAATCTATTACTAGACTATCTCTAGGTCCCTACTCCTTTTAATATTCAGATTCCACCTTTTACTTATCCCCTACCAATCTTAAAATAGGAGATCTATTCTCAAATTGTGGCCAAGGACCATAGCCAACTCACTTAGCCTCAGTTTCCTCATATGTAAAATGAAAGGGGGAACTAAAGGACCTTTCTGGTACTTTCTAACTTAGAACCCCTGTTCTGAAAGGCTGCCAAGTCCCGAGTCAGAACATAGTGCTGTAAAATGAAAAAAATATATAATACGAGGGCAGCTGTCATCAAGGGAGACTGAAAGCTAAAAGGCCTGGTCTGAAGGATGCTGTGCCCAAGATGACAGTTTCTATACCATCAAGGGCATAAAGAGTAGCTAATGGACAACAAGGGCATACAGGAAGTCCCCTTGGATGCACAGGGTCAGTGTTGATGCAAAAAAAAGGTCTGTTTACATCATGATGCCCAGATGTCAGAATTAAGATTTGGATAAGTTACGAAGCTATTTTTCAATATTAGCCTAGGTTTGACATAACGCACACAGGACAATGAAAGGCAAATGCCCGTTATTTTGAGTCAAATGGATGAATGCAGTAATATCAGGCAGCTCATCTCATGACATGACCTAGCTCCCTGTGTAACCAGCCTTTAAAAAAAAACTCTCTACCCAGGCTTAGCTGCTGTGGTCACACTAATTACATTTTCCTTCCACTGAAGCAACTTGTGCTTTTGGATCAAAACTCTTGGAAAAACAGCAGACTCGTACAAGGATTAACTAATTAGGAGCAGCAAAGCTCTTTGAAAGGGGCAGATGGACTCAAAAAGGCAAGAGCTGGAGGAAATGATTTTAGGGGAGATGTGCATGGGGGGAGGGTTGAAACTAGGAGAGATGTTTGCGGAATGGGCAGCCCTATCTCCTACAGTTATGTGAAACAGTTGTTTAGCAAATACTAAACAGTATTTAAATTAAATATTAAAATTAAATTAAATGTTAAAAACCATTAAATCAATGGTTTTGAAGCTACTAAGCTGCACAACTGGCATGTTCCTCTTCAGGAACAAACCACAGGGTAGAAAGCCACAGCTTTGGCTTGTCCCTCAGGACATCACGTGTCTCTGCCACCCCAGTAAAGATTCAGATTGCTTTTGTGAAACAAAAGAAACAGGGAAGGGGGAGAGCTGGGGGCTGAATTCTAGTTCCCAGAGGTGGCTTGGGGTCACCTTATTTTTTTAGGCCTCAGTTTCCTCATCTGTAAACTAGAGTTGACACTTGTATTGTACATATAACCTCACAAGGTTGTTGAGGGGAAAGTACTTTAGCAAATTTTATCAAGAGTTATAGAAATGGGAGATATAACAAGTATTTTTCCACAGAAACAAAATTATAAAAAGATCACTGAGTGTATGGGGGAGATGATAATACTTTTAGTATCAGTTATGTTAACATTATACATTAAATATATATATATTTTTTTGTGAACTGATCTAGGAGCCTAACCCCTCCCCCTTTTTAAATGATGTCTATGGGAAAATATATCCCAAGTTCTGATCCAAATGAACTTTTGTAACATAACTCATTCATAAATTAAGACTGCTTATAATATATTGTAATAAGCAAACAGGTATCACAAAGCTTCAAAATGGCCACGATTTACACCTTCCAGTAACACAGAGCATAGCTCTTCAATCAATCAAAAATTATTTAAAGCACCTACTATGTGCTAGGTACTGGGCTACGCTCTTAGCTTGTAGAGTGTGTCTCCATGAGCCGATGTGACAAAGTTTATGACATTAGCCAACCGTCTGCTAATGAACCAACCTTTCTTGGATTAAATGCCCAAGAATCCATTGGATTGTCTTCAAGCTTTTCAAGCATGGTAGAACCGCCCAGGGCTTGTGCTCCACCAGCAAGAAACTGCAAAATTCCAAGGTCAACCATTAGACCGCAACAGAATACCAGAGTAACCCTTTAAAATAATGAATGTTAAATCTTGCTTTTAAAAATTTGACGTATTTTATTTTTATACAATTTCTATTTTCCAAAATATTCCTTCCTTCCTTCAGATGTATCCCTTACAACAAAGAGGAAAAATGAGAAAAAATGTTCAGCAAAAGTAGACAACACATCAACCCAATCTGACAGTTCTGTAGTTCCCCTCCTCTGCAAAGAAAAAAAAGTGCATTGTATCTCATCTTCAGGGTCAACCTTGTTGGATGTAACTGCAAGGCATGGAGGTCTTCTTTTTTGTTCATTCTATCATCAGGCATAGTCTCACTGGTTCTAATTACTTCACAATGGCTCATTTGTCTTTTCATGTACCTTTGCAGTCTTTATTAGACATTCCCCCCCTTTTTTTTTAAAGCATGGTATTAGCCCATGCCATTTGTATACGATAATTTGGTTAACTATTCCCCAATTAATGGGCATCTCCTTTGTTTCCAATTCTCTGCTACTACAAAAAAAAAAAATGCTACTATAAACACATTGGCATATGGGTCCTTTGTTATCTTTTATCTTCTTTGGAATATATGCCTAAAAGGGAGATCTCTGGATCCAAAGGTCTATGCTATTTCTGTCACCTTCTTAGCATAATTTCAAACTGCTTTTCAGAACAGCTAGACCAATATTAGTGTATCTATTATCCCACAGCCCCTCTAACATTGACCATTCACATCTTTTATCATCTTTGCCCATTTTCTGGGTGTGAAGAGAAACCTCAAAATGAAGAAAAGTGTTAGAGGATAAATCACATGGAGTTTTTCCTTCAATGCTCTTAACCTTTTAGTCTTTTATTTTATTAGCATGTCCATTTCACTTAAACTGTTTTCTTCATAGAAAAGTACTTTTATTTTAACAGTTCTGATACCATTTATTACTTTTTTCATTCTTTATCTTACTTTCCTGGGGTTTTTCCCCTCAAAGACAGTCAATACTGGAATTTAAAAGGTTGAAATAAGGCAGCAGGGGAAAAAGGTACAGTGAAATTATGGCAATGTCTACTGACAGGAAAGATTCAGTGGCAACCGCCATTGCAAAAATCTGAGAAACTTCTCCATGTACGCCCAAGTACACCACTGTCAATAAGAGACTAGGCCCAGGTGCTGCTGCTGCTACTGCCTATCCATGACACTAATGAACCAGCAAAATGCTCACGCTTTCTAATTCTGAGTTTTAGAAAGGAATCCAACTGGCATATTATGGTCATTTTTGATCTCATGTACCTTTCCCATGGCTCTAGAACAGATATTCTATGATAAATGGTCTTAGAGAAGATTACCTACAGCAGCAGCAGCCTGTCCTTACTTTGACTCTCCATTTCACTTACCTTTGAGATGCTGGGAGATGAAATCAAAGTGCCTCCAAATGAGGTCAGACACTTGGGGTCTGTTCAGACCACAGGCTCCCAAGTTAAAAAGTACAAAGGACCTGGTTCAACCCCCACCTTTTTTGTGTGTGTTTTTTACGGAGGAGGAAAGTGGTGCCCACTTGCCCAAGCTCCTACAGAGCTGACACTGGGCCCAGGTCCTCACACTCCAGCTCAGCTTTCATTCCCCTGCAAAGAGATGTCTCAGTTAACTTCCTTAAGATCCTATCCGCCAACTAAAAATAAAATCACTGGATATAGGCTGTACCAAATCAGTGCAAATGTTCTCACGTTGGAATGCTTGGCAAGATTCCTCAAAACTCACGGAAGTCATGGCAAGAACGTCCAAGCTAGATACTGGTCGGCCCGGACCCAACACTGACTAAACACCTAAGGGATGCGGGGCCCATCCTCCCCTCTCCAAACTCATTTTCCTCAGCTGCAAAATGGAGATAAGAGCACAGGATTTATAGCATGTTACAGCATGAAGGAACCTTAGAGATCATCTAGCCCAGCAATGTGCTAGGAGATGTTTAACAACCAGCTCGTGGACTGGGGTGAACGCAGGCATGACTGAAGGCATGACTTAAGTTTAAGCTTCATTTTCTCTATCACTTTCTTAAGTCCAGAGTCAGAGGTTCCCAAACTTATTTGGCCTACCACCTCCTTATTTAAAAAAAAAAAAAATTAGCCAGTACCTTGCTAGAAATCTTCTTTCTTTTAACCCTTTAGTGGTTTGGTTTTTTTTTTAATCTGCATCACTTCAAACTACTACTGCCCCTCCCCTGTTCCCCATTGTTCAAATGGGGCCCCGGGGAGGGGGGAGGCCCACTTTTGAAACCTATGGACTCTAGAGCAGGCCTGCACAATCTGCAGACTGGCAAAGGATTTCCTCTACATATGGATATGGATATAGATAATCAACAAAAACAATAAATTAAGCTGTGATTGGTAGGATTTGCCAATTTCCAAGATGTATTTTAAATGCCTGTAATGAAAATTTAACAATCGGCTTTCCAGAGTCAGGCAAGCTTGCTCCAACACACCGCTAGCCTAGCTCAAAGGAGGAAAGTGAAGTGTGAGTGATCTGTCCTTCATCATACAGGTAGTAAATGGCAGGGCTGGATTCAAACCCAGGACCTCTGATCAAAATCCAGCGCTCCTTTCACTGACTTCACACTCCAAGGACACTGCCTACCTACAGCTCACAGATTATCATGTATAAGTAGATCAGTACTTGGCTGTCTTCTGTCATGAATATGGTGGGAGAATCCTAGATTCACTTCCATGGGGCTGTCCAAAACGAAGACTTCATAAAACTGTCCAAATAAACACTCCATCATCACCCCACCTCCTCTTCCCTCCCTTTTAACTTTCGGGTTCTATTAAGTACATCTTTCTGTGGGAAGTTGGTAGTTTATGACTTTTATAAACAGTATTGTCAGATTAACTAAACAATTCCTCTCGGTGATCTAGACCACCACGGCAACCCAGGGAGCCATACTTGGCCTTTAGAAGATCCAAGATACTAACCATGCAGTCTTATACGTTTCAAAATAAATCAGAAAAACTCTTATCTCTAGAAGTTTAATTCTGTCCTCCAACACTAATGGAAAAAAAAATATCAAAAGAGAAAAACTTTCAAATTGTGTAAAAAAAACCTTTAAATAATGCTAACTGGGAATTCAGCTCTAAATATAAAAACAGACTACAATTTGAATGACTTTCAAGTTTGATAAACGCATAAATTAAGGATTAAACTGGCAGAAGAGGAGAAGGCTGCAGCATAAGCGGAGTACACAGTAATAAAAGGTCACCTCAAAATCATTCCCTAATGATAATTCACTTATTTTAATGAGCCTTTGGTATCATTTTCTGAAGTAAGCATTCTAGAGAGGCAATGTGGAAAAGTAAAAATATCACTAGATTTGACATCAAGAGATAGGTTTGAATTCTGGCCCGAGGGTTCACTAGCTGACCTACCAAGGGGAAATGCAGCTTTCTGAAGTTCTCCTTTGTGTAATGAGGATAACACTTGCCTAATGTATACCACAATTTCTTTGTATTCTAATTTTTAATCATTGTTAATGTTTAGGTAATAAGAACTAACATATTAGTAATGCCATACATTATTTCAGTACTTATATGCTGTGAAAGAAAGAACAGAACTGCTTACTTTTAGTCTCAGAACCTATGTAAACCAAGAGCTTGCCCTTTATCTAAGACAACTATGAAATATGAGATGCTGCTGATTTTAGGGTCATTGGCAAGAACCATGCTTAGGCCTCTAATGTATATAACAACTTACATCTACTGAATCAAAACAGATGTATTAACTGCTAGTGGAGCTAATGCAGAACTAACTAGAGAAAGAAGTTGATAGTGATTAGAATTATTTAATCAATAAGAATAAAATCTGATCATGTAAAAAATGCATATTCCAATGGAAAGAAAGCTCTGAGTATATGGTTGCAAACTTGAAGGCTAAAATGACAGGGCACATACTGATAAGGCTCTGAACAGACATCAAGAGCCCAATTTAATAAATGTAACAATTAGAAAATTAGAATATAACATTTCCAGATGCTTATCAGTTTTTCATAAGTCATCAAAGTAGTTTATTTCATATAATGTTCAATGTTGACATTTATTACAGTTGCATGAAAATCAATAAACAATGTGAAACTAAGCACAATAATAAAAACAATTAACAATATACAAGTGTTAAGTAATTCTTTTGGGACCATCAAAGTCAAAATAAATTAAGATATTTAATTCTACAGAAAAATTTTTTTTTCTGGTCTCAGTAAATTAATTCTATAAAAATGACTTTGCTCACACATTCAAATACAAATGTCTTAAGTCACAATTTCAATGTCTAGGAAATAAAAAGAAAATTAAAACAAATGAAGTTAGCAATACCATTACAGTTGACAAAAAGTTATTTAATATAGAGCCAAAATAACATATCAATGGGTTCTAAGGGTTACTTACCTGCAATGGCATGCTCTGAAGAGGATCCTTCAAGTGCTTCCCTGTTCTCTTCAGGAAAGCCATAGCATTTGTAACACTTCTGACAAAAGATTCTTAATAAGATACTTAAGCAGCCATTTGATGCTGCTGCTTTTTTGTGGAGTCAGGGAAGAGAAGTAAAGATGAAAGTAAAGGAATAACAGTATTTCTTTAGAAGAAATTAACCTAATGTCCCTTAGGTATGGTATTGTGCATCTATCTATCAGGACACATCTTTTTAGACTACTGTTACTGACAACATATAACTCTTTTCCAAAGATAGAGTCATGGGTCATCAGAATTTTTTTCTGTAAACAAAGAAGGCTACAGACTAACTTCCTTCCTTACGGGAGAGGTCCGCTGTCTTCCTGTGGCATAGATCTATGGCACTGCAAAGACTTGTCCAACTTAATGGCCATTCCCCACTTGTGGTGCATGTGGAAGATACATACAAAGCACTGCTAAGGATTCTGAAGTCTCGGGCAAGAAACTGAGGACACAGAGAAGGGGAGGGGGAGAGAAAAGGAGTAGGGGGAGAGAAGGAGAAGGAGGAAGGGAGGAAGAAGAGAGAGAGATCACCAAGAGATACTATAGACAACAACTGTGATCCAAAAAGAAAAGTAACAATTGCCCAGTGAATTGCAGGAGACAAAATACATGACATGAATCAGTAGTAAAATACATCAATGTATAAAATACAGGTAACAAGGGGAACAAAGGACTTAACAGGAGGCAGATCTGATTTCACGGGTTACTAAGAGAGGGCTCAGGACTAGATATGACTCTGGAAGTATGCAATTCATCTAAAAAGAACAAAGCAGACTAAAGAGGGTGGGATACCATAATAAGAAGATGTATTCATGCGAGGAGATATAAGAGTCAGAAAATAGAAACAAGGAAAGCAATTGAATGAATTATCAATTGGGCCCCCCCAAAAAATAAAATCCAACTGATATGTTCATCAGATTCTACTACAAACCACTAGGTGCAGAAAGGGAAATAGATGTGGAATCTGGGAAATAGGTCACAAGCTTGGCATGGTAGTATGACACATCAGTGAAGCTGGATATCGGATATCTCCCCCCCACTCCCCCCCAAAAGTAGAGCAGTTCATTTCTTGCCTTCCTTTTACAGTATTTTCATCCTTTAAAAGGCACAGGAAACAAGAAGGGGAAGTGCTATTCTGAACCTGATTATCACTAATCACGAGAAACCGGTTGCTGAAGTAGAGAGATAATGGGAGCCTTGGGGGAAAGTGGTCACTCTATATCCTTAAGTTTACAAAAGCAAAACTGGGCACAGCTACTATTTATCTTAGGTTTTAGGAAATGATTTTCAAAGGATTCAGAGAAAGGACAGGTAGCATTCAATGGCCTAAAATCCTACACAGAAATTAGACCCTACGAAGTATTTGCCATGTGTGAAACACTGTGCTGAGCACTTGGAAACATAAGGACGTGAATCTGCACCCTTACATTCTAACAAAGGGAGAAGACACATACAGGGAGCGGTTTCTAAGGAAGGGTGATCTGGTATGGAAAATCACAAAGATGGTAAGTGGAATAAAAGGGTAGTCTACCAACATTCTCTTTCCAAAGACAAAGATCATATTTGATTACAATCCTCTGAGCAAAAGATGAAAAAAGGGAGAAAAGAGGTATCTCCATGGTGGCAGGGCAGAAAATAACCAGGGGGAAGATAAAGATATGGGGACCAACAAATGCAGAACTAAGTGGTTTCTGCTCTTCCTGATCCTGGTCTCTGGTAAACTGGATTAGGAAGGATAGTAGCAGCAGCAGGGCAGAAGGGATGTGGTCCAGAAAGTAGAGAACTATGTGAAAAGTCAAAATTATTCAACTCTTTTCTTCCTGTTCTGTTTTCTGCCATGGATGGCACAAAAACAGGGAGCTGACACCTAAAATAAGTATGGAAATACAGAGAAATACCTAGATGCCTGGATAAGCTCAAGATAGAAGACACAGACAAATTTTATCCCAGGCCAGTGGGAGAAATGGCAGACGTGACTGCCTCTGAAAGCCTGTGAAGAATGGAAGGAATGCAGCAGAACTCAGGAAGAGGAGCCTGGAAACTATCTTTACTTCCTATTCCTCAGGCAGATCGTCTACAGCCTCCCTAACTGCCTTTGTTACCCTGGAGAAAAAGTCCACTCCAAATCCCCAATGTCCTGAATAATGACTGCCACTTCTGGACCACAATTTCAGAAAAGCCTCAGCTGTCACCCCTCATTTTACTCCACATTTTCTGGATACCTCCTCCCGGTTGATGCAGACTAAAAAGCCTAGGATGGTGAAAGGCCTCAAGATCATGCTACATCTATGAGGACTGGTTGAAGTAATTGGGGTTGTTTAGCCTAGAAAAAGAGAAGGTTTAGCAGGAGGGCAAGATCTCTGCCTTCAAGTATCTGAAGAGCCGTCATGTAGAAAAAGGATCAGCCTTGTTCTAACTGGAAACAGAAGGCAGAACCAGGAACAACGTATGGAAGCTGCAAAGACATAAATTTAAATCTGATGTCACAAAAAACAGCCCAACAATTGGAGCCACCCAAAAGTGAGGCTGGACCCTTAAGAACACAGCAAGTTCCTTATCACTAGAGGGCTTCCTGCAAAGGCTAGATGGCCACTTTTCAGGAATGCTATAGGAGAGTTTCTTGTTCAAGTATAAACTGAACTAGATGACTTCAGATATCACTTCAAGATTCTAAGGTTCTCAAGGAAAACACAATGAACCCATCTAGAAAACAAGCTATAAACAAGAAAGTTGGGAAGCAGTCAAGGTTTCCAGTAGAAGTTATTTACACATTAAAATTCTAATTTATTAGCTGAGACTTTTAGTTAGACGGAAATTCCTGGACTGATAAGTTTACATTGCAATATCAGTAGATTCTGACCAGAAGCATACTCATTTTAGAGCCTAACTAGTAATGAATCTTCCTCCTTCAGAGACAAGAATTTGGGTTAAAGTTAAGAGGTTAAGTCACAAGAAGTCAGTTCAGGCAGTACCTGGATAAGCTGAGCTAATATACAACAGCTACTTTTAAATCTGAGGTAGCAATGCCAAGAGCAGCAGCTGATTCCATAAGATTAAGACTGGGCCCGGATAGTACTTTAAACTTGAAAATACATTCAATCTCTGAGTTTGACCAATGCTATTTTTCATCGTAAACAGCTCTTACCCGGGAATTCTCCTTCTTCTTGTATGAAAGCTTAGTCTAGCATTTATCTGCTTGTAGTCTACAGTGATCCAAGTAACTGTAGTGGAGAAGTGAGACGGAAGGGTTACCAGCTAGAAGAAAGCAGAGTAAAAACTTGGGGTACGACTTTTAAAAGCTTTCCCCTGAGTAGCAGCTACGCACAAAGAACTGAACCATGCCCAGCAACAATTACACACTTAGGACATGTAAGAGTAAACAAGTGACCACAGAATGTGCTGCAGGAGTAAATCTCAACAGCATCTGCCTAATCACAAGCCCTTTTTCAGAAATAAAGGCTTTTCTGACCCTCACCCAGGGGGAGTAAGAGACAACAAATGGGTACAGTACAGGAATACCGGCTAAGGGGTTTGTGCAGACGCTAGATTTTGGCATCTGTAAAACCCCGACAAAGGGTCTGCACAAGTTACATCTATCCTGTCTCCAATACTCAATGCCTACGTGTCAGAAAATCTAGTCCTATTCACAATGATATCCCTAAAGACGCTGAGCTGGATAGGCCAGAATCTTTCTAAAACAAAAGGGAGCACAGCTCTGAAACAGGGGCAATACGACATCCCTCCCTTAAGCATAGCACTGATGTGAAAATCATGAGGTAACCTATGAAAAAGCTCTTAAAATCAGAAAGCTCCATACAAAAGTGAGGAGGTACCATTACTGTTTCTTTCCTTTACTAATCTAACAGACTGGGATCAGATCAACATTGAGTATTTACACTTCTATGACCACATTCCCTATCTCTCATGCAAGCTGATTGTTTTAATACAAAATAGAATCATAGCCTGCTAGAAGAACATTCAATCATTTTTTTTTTCTAGTCTTTCTCAGGGGTCCTGCCTTTACAGATCCGTGTCAGAATGGTTATCCTGATTTTGCACAAATATATGTAGACATGAATACATAATACATAGTGTGCATGTATGCCCTTGTATGTGTGTTACATGTAATATCTACAAAGAATTTTAGGGTTTGCAAAGTACTTCATATACATTTCTTATCTGATCTTCATAACAAACATGGGTCACGTTATAGGCATTACTACTTCCATTTTACAAATGAAGAGACTGAGGCTAAGAGAAGGAAAATGACCTGCCTATGGTCTCTGAGTGCGAGTCACACCTACATCTGTGAACCTGACGTCTAGACTCTTCTCCCCTGCGCTTCATCGACTCACGCTGTAAGTGCCCAAGGCAGGAGCTGCTATGGGAGCACACACAGATCTGCTGTGCTAGTGGTCCAGCTGAGGAGAGATCACAGCTCATGGAGAGAATGATGATTCCAGGCAAGTTCTGCCCAAAAACAGAGGGAGAAAGCCAAAGGTGTGGGGAGGTTTTTGTATTAATTTTGTGATTGTTCTCTTTGCTTCACTAACTAATTAATTAATTAATGTGGATGAACTGAAGTGCCTCACCTTCCTCAACTCTTTGGGTATTTTGAACTGTCAGCATCCTGTGATGCCTCACCTCTTGGACGCAGGCTCCCTAGGAGCAGAGACTCTACACTTCTTTTCTTTGTGACCTCCTCCAAACCTAGTACAATAATCTGTGTACATGGTGTGTTGTCTGCCTTTCTGGTATACTAAAAAACTCAATACTCTAATAGGTGGTAAGAAGAATACTCTAGTTTAAGTGTAGGTCTGACATATCTTCTCCAAAGGGATATGGATGGAAGTCACAGTGTTTAACAGTGTGAAGAGATTTAAGCATTTACTTAGAACTAAGCTAAAATGTTATGAACCTCTAAAATGAGTGGTCCTAAGCTCTACAAAGCTCACCAAATTCTATAACTGGCCAAGGAAAATGCTCCAAAAAGACATTATTATTCATATGACCATCTTAGGAAAAATGAGCCTTTGAAATAAGTCAGGCTTTATTCCAGTAGGCCCAATTCTAATTTGGGGAGGAGAAGCTAAGTATGGTCTGAATGGAATATAAGGGGCTTAAAGGACAATTTATAGTGTGTCTGGGTATTAGAAATTGTGCAGTCTCAGTTCTGAGATGATGACCTTTTATGACTTCTGGAGGTAGAATGCCAGCCTTCCATCAAGGAGCTCTACATCGTAGCACCCATTCCTCTTGCCACAATTTTTCAGTAGCATTTAGGAAAATCATCAAGGTACCAAATATGCAAACATGAAGTGCCACCATTCAAACTGATAGTGTTGGGTTGTTGCCAATATCAACTGCTGTCTAAATGATGACTTCAACATACCTCCAATTTTTCCATAACAAGTTGTAACAACCCTTTACGCTTGTTAATGGGATAAAAATTAATCCGCAAATACCAGCATTTCCAAAAAGAGTTGTCTTGAAAATATGCTAAAAATATTTCTTCATTATATTATTTCAAGAGTCTGAAAGAAAAACATTTTTTTAATGGTAATAAATCTTTAGTGGTATATGTGATGAGAAGATAAGACGGTGATTGTGAAGGAATGACGTCCATTACATTACACTGTACACCCCGACCCCCAAACCCCCGCCTCCAGAATGGAGTTTGTAGACCACAAGGACCTTTGTTCCTTAAGTAATTCTTACCAGGAGGAGAAAGCGTTAACTTCTGGTCTGCTAACTGAAACACATAAATCAAACCCCCCAAAATCAATATAGGTTTTGAAAAGTACACTACATATAGCAGTTTTCTTTCAATTTTGGCTAGAAATGAGGCAGTAAAAGCAAAGACCAACATGAGTTTTTAAAATATACTATATAACTAGCTGCCCTTTTTTATTTTTGGCTAAAGAACTGGGCAGTAAATGAAAATTTAAGGTGTTTATAAGATATCCTGGAGGTGTTCTCAGCTAGAAAACTGTAGTAAAATTAAAAAGAAAAATAGAACAGTTTGCTGGCACAATTTTATAAACCTACTCTTTCAAAGAAAACCATCAAGAAAGAGATGGAGTAAATTAATTTCCACATCTAACAGGGAATATATGTGACTGATGCCCAAGCAGCCCCTGTAGTATTTTAAAGTCCCAAAGGGAATGACCATCCCAGGGTACAGGCACTGCAAAGAGCACTAAGTTTTCAAGGGCTGGAAAGGAACTCATTTGAAAGCTTTTAAGAAAAATATTCAGAGTTTAATATGCAACCAAGCAATAGGTTTTATTTAAACAGGGTATGCCTCTACTCAAAAAGGCAGATTTGCTTTTTTCTGGAGAGCTTTAATTTTCCTCTTCTGATTAAAATACAATCAACTTTCAAAAATGTATCTCACAGACCTGCAATAATTCAAGAAGAACAACTGTCAATTCTGTCTGTTTGTTGTGCTAACATTTAAAAGGGGGAAACCCCAAGAAGCTGAAATACGAATTACTTAGAAACTACACAAAATTTTTTAAAATGCAATTTATGCATTTGGCACTTTGTGCTAAACTTCATCCTATAGCTTCCATTAATACAATACCCAGAAGCAAGAATACTTCTGCACTCCACCTCCATTCCACTAAACACATAGCAGTATTTTTCTTCTCTCTCACAGATGTAACAGAATGGTAGACTGAAAGAGACGTTGGGGACAAGTCCATCCAACTTTCTTACTGGCAGTTTTTCCCATAATTGAGGAAACCAAGGCCTAAGGGGACTATGTGACTTGCCCACAGTCACTTACCTAATTAGTGTCAAAACCAGGGAACCGGTTCCCATTCCAGAAAAACAAACAAATAAATGCACCACACAAGCTCACACACTTAAGGAGCCCGTAGCACTTAGGCATCACACACAAAAAAGTTGTTCATTTTTTTAAACTGTGAAGTTCCCCCTCCAAAAAAAATCTACAACTTCTCCTTCAGTGCATGGGAATCTCTTTAGTGAAAGTCCACAAGAACCCTGATTCATACTGTGTGTAAGGAGTCTTAGTGACAGATAGCTGACTTCAACCGCTACACCAAGATTAAAGTTTCTGCTTTTTCTGCTGCTGGGAGAAGGCTTCCAGACATGCATCCCATCCTGGAAGTTACTCCATGGTGTCTTCTCTATAAATGAAAACTACAGAAACAATGAGAGAACAACACATGAAGACAATCACTTATCCTAAAAAATAAAAGTCATTTGTGTCTCCTGAGACTCAGTTTCATGTTACCACCAAACCACCGGCTCCCCGCCTGAGGTTCTAGAGCAGCTTCTTCATCCTACGATTCTGCTTGTCAATAGTCAGGGTCGAGCGCTCCACGGAGGAAGTCAGGCCATCGAGGACTTCATCCTGCCTCTCGAGTTCTGTCTCAGTTTCTAGAGCAATGCTCTTCAGTTTCTTCAAAATCTATCAGAGAAACACAGTAGTATTCTTCAAACACCTATTCACAATCAAAGGGAGTAAAGGAGAAGGAATCTCTTGTACCCATACACATATGCATGCTATCCACCACACCTGAGATGCCTTACATGGCAGAGGCTCAGTTCAGATGTCACCTTCTCCATGAAGCCTGCTCAGATTGTTTCCTAGATATCACAGTATAATCTTCCTCAAATTACCCTGCATTTACATATTTGTATTCATGCTGAATCCTCTAATGGAATATAAGCTCCTTACGGGCAGAGATCTATTTTACTTTTATCCGTGTATTCCAAGCATCTAAGACAGGGCTTAACTAATAAACATTTGTTGAAGTGAACTGGCCATATGATAAATCAGAAAACAAACACCCACACACAAAAAAGAAAACAGTGGAGTTGAAGTGAACACGGAAAGAACAAAGATATATAATAGACTGGAAGACCACAGGGCCTCACAGGAAAAAATGCTGTGAGACTGCACCTGGAAAATCTTATTCAATTCCAGGCAACACCACACCCACTACTGACAAACTAGGGTGGAGAAAGAGAGAAAGCAATAGGAATAGTCCAAGGGTTGGTGGGATTGAAGACAGATGAAAAGAACTAAATCTATCTTGGCTGACATTGGAAAAGAGATGAAATCATAATGTAGCATACACTAAAACCTGTTCAAAGATAAATATTAAACAGTGGTACTGACTAAAGAAAAACTGAGTTTTAAAAACAGTGAGGCTTACTGACCTGTGGAGTAAATCTGCTCAAATGAAAATAATATTACTGAAGATATTTAAAATCACAATGAACAAATCACTAAAGAAGTTAGATAGCATAAAAGAAGACAGGCCTGGTCAGTGTGATCTCATCAAGAAACTGAATTCTTTCAATAGTTTTTCTGACTTCATTCCATATTCTTCAGATATTTTCATAAAGTAATGAGGGCAAAAATTTTATTGCAATTCCACTGAGCTTAATCATGTTATTAACTATTACTTAAATTAGATAAATGTTTCCAGGACCTGAGAACAATTTTGAATCCATTCAACCTGACACTAAAAGAAGGATTTTAAAAGAAATCTCAATGACAGACCACTGATAATCAACATCTTTAGGAAAATCTACAAACCATTTATTGGGTCAACAAAAAGCAATAGGAGAATGTGAATTAGTAAATGGGGACATCCAGTATTACATCTACTTTCTCCCAATGCACCAATATCTCTACAGATACTTACCAAATATTTTGCTACTATGGTCATTAACTTGTTTTTAAGGTGAAAAAAACTATACAATTACTTTCACAGAAGTAACTCCTCCCATTAGGCTCTAACCCTCATTTACTGTAAATTTATCATTAATACAGAAAAGAGCACATAGATTGGGTTCTGTCTGATGGCCAGAGCAGAAATGATGGTATTTAAATGGGAGAAAGCCTGGTCTTTTATAAATGACATTTGATTAACCTTCCTAAAACAATGTTGAAAAACATGGCTGGTACAGTCTCAAAAGTAGACTTTATATGATCTGGAACTGAAGCATTCTCATACATTGTTCATCATCAGGAAAAAGAATAAGTCACTGACAAAAGTCAGCGATCTCAGAAAACAACACTTTTGTACCACCAATACTGGTGGAAGCTCCATCAGTTGAGTCACTTAAAAAACTGGACAGAGCCCTGGAAAATATACTGTAGGGAACAATCCAGTTTTGGCAGAGGGGGATGGACTACATGACCTAATACAGTAGGTCTTTTCCATCTCTTATTTCTATGATCTCATATGGCTAATGCCCAAACAGTATAATAATAATTTTTATAAAAAATCCTAGTTCACCACTATGGCATATAGGTTCCTACATACCATTTTTTCATATGGATAACCATCAACTCTTATTCTCTCTCTTACTATTTATCAATTTTTCCTTTGCCATTAGGATAAAATGAAGGCCCACTCACACTGATTTTTTCTAAAATGTTTTCCAATAGATGCAGTCTTTAAAAAAGCTACCTGGAACTTCATGTGAAGTTCACCAACTGAAGCCCTTCCACAAACCGTGCCTGGGAGCTGTTCTCATCTAGGACGTGCACTCCTCAAGAGATCCTTTCTGAATGTGCTACAAAGAACTGATTTTAAACTAAAAAATATTTTGAAGCAATGAACTTCTAAACCACAAAAAAGGCAATGTAATGGAAAGAATGCTGGACTTGGCATCAGAAAGAAAGGGCTCCAATCTTGGTTCTCCCATTTCTCCCACGGTCACACTACTGAGCCTGTCTGAGCCTGGGTTTCCTCTTCCATACAATGTAGTTAATAATACTCCCACTACCACAAAACATAACCTATTTGCCATTGGCCTTTGAATTCACACATAATTCTCAATGTGGCAATATTTGGATGGTGATTTACTTTGTTGTTGCTATTCAGTCATTTCAATAGTGCCCAACTCTTTATGAACCCATCTGGGGTTTTCTGGGCAAAGATACTAGAGTGCTTTGCCATTTCCTTCTTCAGCTCATTTTACAGATGAGAAGACTGAGACAAACAAGGTTAAGTAACTTGCCTAGGGTCACAGAGCTGGTAAGTGTCTGAGGCTAGATTTGAAGTCTTCCTGACTCCAGGCCCAGTGCTTTATCCACTGTGCCACCCAGCTGCCCCAAATAGGTCATTTACCTGGCTTGTTTCCCTCTCCTTGGGTTGAAAAGGGAAACTTCTAAAAGTCACTCAGGTGCCCTCAGATGCCCTTAGAAGTAGGATGCAGGTGAAAGACAGCAGAGAATCAAGAAAAACATTTCATGAGAACCGAAGCAGTATGTAAAAAAACAAGAACCATCTCACACATATCCCTGAGCACAGGCTCACTCCTCTCTCCATTACTCCATGATGTGCTAGATAAAATATCGGTTCTAAGGGTCAGAAGAACTAGGTGTAAAATCTTCAAAACATCCTCAGACGTTCTGACCATGGCCAAAGGATATGAATAGTTTTCAACAGAAACTATTGAAAACAGAAAAACAGAAAACAGAATGCAAACTACATTTAGCAAATTGGTAAAGATGACAAAACGATGGAAAAGTCCATGGTAGAAGACTTATATTAAAAGATAGACACACTGTTAGTGGAGCTATGAATGAGTATAACCATTCAGAAAAGCAATTTGGAATTATTCAAATAAAGTGACTGAAATGTTCAGGTTATCTGATACAGAGATTCCATTGCCAGACATTTATATCAAGCAGATCAATGAAAAAGAGAAAGGTTCAAAAATATTTAAAGTAGCACTTTGCAATGGTAAACACCTAGAAACAAACTAGACGCCCACCAACTATAGAATGACTAAAAAAACTGGAATACGTAAATATAATGGAATATTATTACACTGTATGAAATAGCAAATACAATAAATACAGAACATGGAAAGACATGAAATACTGCAAAGTAAAGTTAAGCAGAGTGAGAAAACAATATGACTATAGCTACGTAAATGGAAAAAAAAGTCACAAAGCAATTAAAACTGAATATTGCAAAGTTAGAAAGAACAAGCTTGGCCCCAAAGAAAAGATTTGAAAATATACATACACCTTCCCCTGTCCACCTTTGCAGAGGTGGAACTCCAAGGGTGTGGACCACTGCATGTAATGTCAGATTTTTTTTTCTGATATATTGATTGGTTTTGCTGAAATTTTTTCTCTTCTTCCTCTTAAAATTTTTTTTTCCCTAAAAGATGGCTCTGTGTTGGGGAAGAGGGATACAGGGATGCAGACAAAGTAAAACTGAGTGTTTAAATGAATATTATTATAAGATTTTGTCCTTTAAGAGGGTTTGAGCACTTACCACCTGAGGACTGCTCTCAATAATTCCATGTATTTCTGTATAACTCCACAGTTCCAATTGTTATACTGCTACAGTTAATAATGGCAGAAGGGTAAATTAACTGACTCATAAGTTAACCGACTCTTTCATGAACAACTTTTTTAAAATGGCAAAGGTAAAAACAGACAAATTCTCAGTCTTTATTTTTTAACATATAATACACTACCGTAGGAGACTATACTTTGCTCATTTATAGCGAAGATGCAATTGGTTAACATACAAAATCTAAATTCCAAAATCAACTCTGGATATTCCAAATAAATTAAAATCTTGTTCAAAAGAAACACACTCAATAAGACAAAGAAAGGCAACATACAATAGCTGATAGTCAGCCCTGGGTTCCAGTCTACCTCTGATGCTGGCTGTGCATCCCTGGGGGCAAATCATGTAACCTTTTGGTAGCCCAAGCAACTGTCAGAAAAGTTACTAAATTTTCTTACTAGAGGAGGTTTCTTTGTGGGGAATACTATATATCAAAGAAACTACTGTTCCAGACTCCCCCAAATTAAAAAGAAATCGTCTCATAGAAATGAAAGACTTTAAACAGAAAAATCATTCATCAAAAAATCTCTAAGACATATGGCTTGTCAATAATAAGACTTGAAACTAAGGTCTGGAGGCTGATAATAAAAATTCCAAGAGAATGAAAATCATATGAATAAAAATTCACAACTGTTAGTATCTCTGAAACCTTGGTAAAGATCCTTTTTCCTTTACAAGAAGGACTGAAGTAATTAAATGGCATCGTGTGAATTCCATATAACATAGGATGGAAAGAATGGAAAATCTGAAGTCTGGCCAAACCATAAAAACAGTCGCTACTTTTGCGGCCTACGATGACAAACTGTCTAGTCATCAATGTACAAATTCTACTAATGTACAACTGACCTACCTATCAGCCAAATGCTAACTGGGTTTTAAACCAATGATTAAGATTTGAAATGAAGTCTTCCTCTAGGTTTAGAAGAAACATGGGTTATCAAACAGACCTACTCAAAAATGTTATTTCCAGACACTTTCTTACTCAATTAGAATATCAACCAATTAAAACCAGACTTTACACACATATATATATACACACACACATATGTGTATATATATGTGAAAAATAGAAACATATATATATATATATATATATAAAGTACCAGTATCTCAAGTGGCAATGAAACAAATATACAATACATTTAAGAAGGGTAGCATGGTCTAGTAAAAAGAACTGTGGTCTTAGAGTCAGAAGACCTAAGTTCAAAGCCCAGTTCTTGACCTCTAAGCCTCAGGATCTATAAAATGGATATAATAATACTCAAACTACCTACTGCCCAGGGTTATAAGGAAAGTACACTATAAACTTTAAAACAGTACTAAAATATGAGTTACTAAATATATACAAAACATATAAACATAACTGTATGCAATTCAAGGTATTTATGGTATCCTATCTGATACTTCTCTACCCCTCTAGCCTTATATTACTATACGATCTGTACTCTACTCTGAAAATGTCCTTGTGCCCTATGCCTGGACTATCATCCCTCCAGAATTTTGTCTGAATTACCCTTGTGCCCAACACAAACACTCTCTCCTCCAGGAAATCTTCAGTGGTCCTCCTTGTCAGTAATCACTTTCCCCATAGTCTCAGCACTTTTGTTTGCCCCTCTCTGAGAACTATATTACACAAAACTGCATAAATGCCTCCGTATTTGGGTTTCATTCTTCTATTGGACTTTGTGAGCTGGATCCATGAAGGCAGACATGTTCTATATCTAAACTTTTTATCTCCCCTGGGTGCCTGGCACAGTGCTCTGGACACAGGAGGAAATGCTTAACAAAAAGTCTGCTGAATAAATGAATAAATTTGAGAGAAAAATCACCTATTTAGAAACCAGGGAAACATGAAAAAAGTTCTTTATAATTTGGAGTACAGTTATGAGACCCTTAACATTAGGGAAAAGGAGAAAAGGATAAAGCCATAACAACAACAAAAACCCCATAAATTACTGTCAGAATAATGTTTGAATCAGTGAAAGGTCAATTTCTGGGAAAGGTGATCAGTGTTGAAATTATGTGGGGATGATTCAGTCAGGATGTGGAGAGGCACAGTTTGAACAAATACAATGGGATGCCTAAAGCAAAGATGTAGAGGATTGAGAAAACTTTTAACTGTATACACGTAAGAGCTAAAGCTACCCTTCCCAAAACAAACCTGTAAATGCAAACAAGATGCAAAAGACTAACAAACATAATGATCTTTTGGACTATTTTTATGCCCAGGATAATTTACAAGTGCACCTAATTTCAAAAAGGAAGGACAATAAAAGTACATCTGAGCTTAAATAAATAAAATGTTCACCTTTATAGTTCTGAATTTGGTCAGGACTTACTAATAGCAAATTTGTGGTTTAGTAATAACTACTGGCAGCCTTTGCTCTCTGGGTACAAGCAGCAACTGACATCTAAGCATGGCACTCTCTTGGGGAATCCTTGGCAAAAGCCAGAAAACATCACAAAATGCAACAAGCCATTAAATAACATGGCACTATCATAGTCTTCTCAGAGCCGGGCTATGATTAGCCTAACAACGGTGTTAAGTCAGGTGCCCTGGCAGAGCAAATGTGAGAAATACATGGGTTGGGCATGCTAGTACTCCAATCATTTTCATAAGTCTGTAAAAACAAAGTGTATCTTTAAAAAGTACAGTAGAACTACTTACTCAAAAAGATGTTTACATAAAAAAGCTTCCTTTCAGCATCCTCCTGCAGTGCCCCTCCCCTGCACACGTTCATGATGCTAGCCCAAGAATCAGGGATCCTGGGCTGTATTCCAAGATGTGTCACCAAAGGAGACCTTGGGAAACTCACTTCCCACTTGTGAGCTTCATTTCACTCAGCTGTAACAAAGAAGAAAAGCTCCCTGTACTTCTAAAGAAATATGCACTGAACGACTGCTCTCTAGCACCTTGGTGCTTCTAGACATGACAGTGCTGCTGTCCCCTGTCACCTCAAGACACAAGCTCCAGTTCTGGGGGCTACCCTGTAAGCAGTCATCACACATTACAAGTACTGCTCACTTGATTATTAAGCAGAGCCTGAAAAAAAAAGAGTAAACTTTTTTTTTTTGCAGTGAAGAATTATCAACCATTTCTGAACAGACAGAGCTTAGATAAATCAAGCTGTCTGCAACTTAGAATAGTTCTACCAGTTGGGGCCATTAATATCCTGTAGCGAAGGAAAGGAAAAATTTTTGGCTTTCAGCACAGTTGCATCTCTGGAGACTATAAAGAACATTCTACGTTATAATTAATCATATTTAGCAAAGAACGACCACCACCAAAGGCCTATATGTATGCTTTCTATTTCACTCTTTGTAAGTCATCCCACAGGCCATCCATATGCCAAGGACTACCTAACTATAGTTTATAGCTAAAGGCAAGGAGAACCAAACAACCTAAGAGAAAACCAACTAGGGTTAGTGTGTCAATCCCTCTTTTTCTTTTCCATGAAACTTATTCAACAGGTTTATCAAGAGAAAGGCAAACCAACCAAAACAAATAAGATTATGATGATGACATCAGAAGAAACTCCCTTGAATTACTAAAATAATATCAAGTACACGTAAATGTACTCAGATCAGAACCTACCCGTTATTGGCAGATGACACTGAAACAACAGTGACACTGAAATAAGGTGTTGAGAAACTCAGATTTGTCTCTTTGCAAAATCGCTTGGAGAGGTCCCGTCTATGCAGATCTGGACGACTTCTAACAGCATACAGGCATAAAATGTCCACAGAAGTGCCACTGGAATGAGACTTACTTGTAACTATCCTTTTCACACTGCAACTTTCCTAGTCACAGTTCTGATACATCACAGGTCAGCATAAGAAATTATACGGGAATTTGCGGAGAGTTTTGCAGAAGCCACAGATGACACGCAAAGGCCAGCAAATGACACAGAACGTAAGTCCAAATTTAACCTAAATTTTACAATAAAGCACTATAAACACCCCATAAAAGAAAAGATCAGACTTCTTCTCTGATACAAAAGGAGGGCCACAAAATTTTAGGTGAATTTTCTAGATTACGGAGGCACTGTGCTCCTAACCCCTGTGATGTGGAAGGGATAACTGTATTCTGCTTAGCTCAAATAAGAGTAGTCTGACATTGTTAACCCTTAGGCCTCTCTTAAAGTTTGGTGACACTGCCATGGACTACAATTTTAATACTTCTTCAAAAGATCCAGGGTTTCAATTCAATTCACTTCAAGAAACAGTTAAGGACCTCTCTCTCTGTCTCTCTCTCTCTTGCTCTTCCCCCCCCCCTCTCTCACACACACACACACACACACACACACACACAACACACATACGTGTGTGTATAAATATACAAGCTATTTTGAAGGGGAAAGAGAACACTAAATATTGGAAAAATCATGAAAACATATGTGTAGGTTTCTTTTGTCCTGAGCCTTAAAGAGAAACAGGGAAGGCAGAAGGTGAGAAGCCAAGGGGGACACCAAGAGCAAGTGCATAGAGATGGGAGACAAGACAGAACACGTGCACAGAGAAGAATGAATTCTGCTACTTCTGGTTTCTCTACTAAGGATTAAGACTTTTTCACTGGAAATTAAAGAACAAAAATGAATAAAAAAGAACTGATACCAAAGATAAGTAAGAAGATAATAAGAGAGAACCTAGTCACCTTAAATGAATTCAAGTCACTTGGCTTGGATGAGCTATATCCTCGGACAGTGAAAGAACCAACGGCTATGATGCTGAGCCACTGGCAGCAATGTCAAAAACTGTGAAAATAACACCAGCGCCGTGGAACTGGTGACAGACAAATGACCCAATTGGTAACAAGGGAAGAGAGGGCTCTGCAAACTGCAGACCAAGAGGCTGACTCAAAAGAAACTTCTGGAACAGATCTCTAAAAGGGGTCATGAGCATCTAGAAAGGGCAGGAATGATTACAAAGAGCCAGCATGGCTTAATCAAGAACACTCCAGACTAAACTCCATTTGTTTTTTTTTACTAGACTACTAAATTGATAAAGAGGAAAATGCTATAGATAGATATCTAGACAGACAGATATATATATATATATATATACATACACACACACACACACACACACACACACACACACACACACACGGACCTGTGCTATTCATCAAGTGATCATCAGACGGCTGACGAAATTTTTTAGGCTTGAGCATCTCATGGAGCTCAGTCTGCTAAACTGTAGAGGACAGTAATCTGGTCTGGTAGGATGAGTAGCCATAGTGGCAACATCTCATTCTTCTACCACCCTATGTCAAATTAGCTATAAGCCTTTTCAATCCAATTTCCACAGTATCTCTTGCATCTACTCCCTTCTTTCTACTCACATGATCAGCATTCTAGTTCATTCTAGTTATTTGTTTATTGTAATTTTATTTGTTTTCTTCTTTACATCATTCATTTTCATGAGATTTTTGAATTACAAAT
>CM053599.1:73283642-73320436 GCA_028646575.1 Pseudocheirus occidentalis
ATAAAGTCATTAGCTTCCACTTGCTCCACTCTAATTCTGTAAGAATTATTCTCTTCAGAATGCTTTTGAGATTCTTTTTCCATCTGGGAAATTCGACTTTTTAAGGCATTCTTCTCCTCATTGGCTTTCTGGGTCTCTTTTGCCATTTGAGTTAATCTGTTTTTTAAAGTGTTGTTTTCTTCAGTCAGGTTGTTGACTCTCCTTCCATGATTTTCTTGCATCATTCTCATTTCTCTTCCCAATTTTTCCTCCACTTCTTTTATTTGTTTTTTAAAGTTCTTTTTCAGTTTATCTATAGTTTCTAGGCATTCTTCAAGTGTCTTGGAAGAATTTGGTGTGGGAGTTCTGACTGTGCTGTCTTCCGTTCCATGATTTGATCCTTTTTGTCCACAAAAAAGGATTCTAGAGTTTTATTGCTGCTATTATTTTGCTTCCTTTTCCTCATGTTGGCCAGTCAATTAATTGGTTGGTTTTTTTAGCTTTGTGAAACTCTGCTTCCAGGGGGGAAAGCTCTGTTCCAAATTGCTGGGGTTTTCCCAGCTGCCGGAGCTATTAGGGGGGTATTGCAGCCCCCACCCACCCAGATTTGGCTTGCTGAAAGCGCTCTCCAGGACCACCACCCAAGACCACGATGCACATCCAGGCTGTTCAACGCAAGAGCCCCTGGCTCTGATCAATCGACTCTGCCCCGCTGCAGGTCTGCAGGCCAGGGGCTCTGAAGCAGCCCAGGGGGGGGCAGCCTCCGGTTACAGCAGCTCCTGCCCTTCCCCCACTGCTTCCTTGCCCTGGGGGTAGATTGGCCAAACTGCTTTTCCTCCCCCCCCAAATTTAGCTTGAAAACTTCACTCACTTTCACTGACCTGTAATCCTGGCTTAGTAGAGGTGAAGATTCCTTCAGGTGCTATAGATCTTCTCTGAAGTAGACTCACGCTGTGGCTTGGGAGCTTCCGCTCGCCCGACCACCCCGGGGCCTGGACCAAGTGGTTTCCTGATGGGCTGGCCTAGGCTCCCAGCCTGTGAGATGAGCCCCTCCTGCTGAGCTGCCTTTCTCTAATCCTTATTTTTCATGCCTTGCTAGATGTGGAGCTGCTTAAGGTGTTATAGATCTTCTCTCTTGTAGACTGGCTGTGGCTCGGCCCTGCTCCTCCTGACCGCCCTGAGGCCTGGTTGCATTTCAGTTTCAGGCTGGGCTGGCCTCGGTTTCCATCCTGCTGGGATGATCCCCTGCTGCTGAGCTGCCTTCAGCGAGAGATGTGTTTTCTGTATTTCTGTGAGTTTGAGAGCCCCAGAATTTGTCCAGAGTCATATTTTATGGGTGTTTAGGGTGGCTGTGTGGGAGCTGAGGAACCTTGCTGCTTTATGCTGCCATCTTGGCTCTACCCTAGGAAATCCCATTCTAGTTCTTATTACCTTTTACTCAAGACTCCAGTGACCTCCCAACTGGCTTCTATATCTCCAAGGCTCTCTTCTCTTCAATCCATCTTCCTCGTGGCTGGTGAACTAATATTTTTAAAGCACAAATCTGACCATGTTGTTTCCCAACCACCACTACCACCCTACCCTCAAGAAGCTTCAGTGGCTCACCTTTGCTTTCAGGATAAAATGAAAACTCTATTTGCCATTTAAAGCCCCAACTGCCCTACCTTCACCCCTCCAAAAAGCAAAACAAACAAACAAACAAAAAAACCTGTGAACCTTCAAAATGTAAAGGATTTTAGAATGCTGGAAAGATCCTTAGAAATCACTGAGTTCAATCCCCTTTAAAGAGGAAAGAGACAAAGAAAGATGAAGTAACCTGTGTAGAACCACTACCTATGTCATCACTGATTCCTTACTATCTCATCGCCCATATCCAAGATCTGTTGATTTCACCTTTACAACATCTCTCGATTATGTCCCCTACTCTCCTCTGACCCCTGTCACCTCATTCTAGCCTGCTGGTAAGTCTACCTACCTCAAGTTTCTTCTCACACCATCCTCCTCTATTCTGCCACTCAAGTGATTTTCCTAAAACACAGATGCAATCATGTCATATCCTCCCCTCCCCCAATCAATTAACGGCAGTGGCTCCCTATCACCCCAAGAACAGACACAATCCTGTTTAGCATTCAAAGCCCATAACATATCTGTGTCGTCTTACACTTACTCCTCACCACACAGTTTTTGATCCAATGACACTGCCCTCCTTTCTCTTCCTCCAACAGGACACTCCATCTTTGGCTGTCCCCCATGCCTGAAATGCTCTCCTTCCTCTTCTCTATACCTCTTGGCTTCCTTCAAATCCCAACAAACATCCCACCTTCTTTTCCTAACTCCTCTTAATCTAGTTCCTTCCCTCTGTTAATTATTTCCTTTTTACCTCGCATATATATAGTTCATAATACTGCTTTACTTGCTGTCTCCATTATTATACTGTAAGGTCTCTGAGGGCAGGGATTGTCTTTTGCCTCTTGATCCTTATTGCTAACTGACGTAACTAGTGACAAACAAGGATTAGGTTTCTTGATTACTTCCACCACACAAGGCGACTCCCCTCATTTAGTAGCAGTGAGTCAGAATTAGGTAGTACTGTACAGTTTACAAACCAGGGACTGAGGATGAAAATAAAAGTCTGATGTGGTCCTACAAGAAGAGAGCTAAGAGGGCTAATGCCCAGGGCGGGCTGCTGTTTGCAAACAAATAAAGATATAACAGGGGCAAGAAGAAGAGAAAGAAAAGCAAAGGAAGGCAGGATGAAATAGATGTGATTTCAATGTCTGACTAAAAGAAAGCTGAATTACTCAACTACTTTCTGCAGCTGTTTCCTCATCTATAAAATGAGGAGGCTAGATTAGATGACTCTGAGATCCCTTCTATTTCACTTTTTTTTTACAGGGGTAAGGCAAGGCAAGGCAACTGGGGTTAAGTGATTTGTCCAAGGTCACACATCTAGTAAGTATGTCAAGTGTCTTGACAGACACAAAAAACTAGCCATGTGACCTTGGGCAAGTCACTTAACCCCAATTGCCCTATCTTCCCCCCTCCAAAAAGGAAAAAAAAAAAGTCAACTCCAAAAATATGAAGTAACAGAAAAACGGCTACTATGTTTAAAAGATCCAGAGGTTATAAAGGCCTTCAAGTTCATCAATGTGGCAAGGTAGCTAAAAAGAAGCTAATTAGCATTTAGGAAAGATAGTGTCCTAAGAGAGTGAATTTATAATCCCTTTTGTACTCTGGTCTAGTCAGATGGAACATGGGGTACCATGTTCATTTCTAGGTATTTCATACATTTCTGAAGGGTCAGTGACAAACTGAAATAAATTCAGAGAAAAGGTATCTAGAGAATAAGAAAAAGATAAGCCATACCACATGAAGACAGGCTTTAGGAACCAACACTATTTAGCTGGGAGAAGAGATGTCTTGGTGATGGTTGAAGCTTAACTGTCTTGGGTCCCAAAGAGCAGAACAAAGACCAGCATGCTAGAAATTATAGGGCAGCAGATCTTGGTGCTCACTCTTGCATATGCTCTCTGTCTCTTTTTGTCTCCATACGTGTGTGTATGTATTATAAATTGTACATACACATATAAAAAGACCTAACAATTGGAGCTGTCCAAAAACACAGGATATGAAACCTAAGCAAAGAGAGTTCACTGGCGTTAGAGCTATCAAAGCCGAGCCCGGACAACTACTTGTCGGGGATGTTGTAAAAGAGATACACGTTCCAAACAGGAGTTGGACCAGATGAACTGAGAATTCCTTTCCAACTCTAAAGATGGAAAAAAACCAATACCAAAGATCACCTCCCCATCCCCAACCCTGTACACACACACACACACACACACACACACACACACACACACACACACACACACACACAGAAGCCAAATAGGAGAAATCTCACAGCTGCTGTGTAACTATTATAGTCCGTTATTCTACTATAATCTGCCAGCCTTTTGAATTATAAGACTACAGTATTAAACCAAAGGATGACTAGGAAGATAGCTACCCAGAGGAGGGGAAAAAAAGCACAACTTGCCTAAACCTAAGCAATTTCAAATAGCTGTTTTCCTTCTCATCTGATTTTCTGTATTTCCATCCTACTATACAACAAACAGCTACTATGAAACATCTTTACTTGTGCAATTCAACAAATCTGGGGAATTTTATACACAGTGAAAACTTCCTGATTTCACTTGCTGCTATGCTAGCAAGTTCCTTCTACATTTTCCAGGTGGTTGAGCAAGGATTGTCGCCTTCACATTTCTCTCTAGCAGTCCCTGTAGTTGGGCTGACTTTGCCAACTATTTCTGAGGTCCAATAGACAGGTCCAATAGACACAAAATAACAGGCCTCTAAGGTCCTAACACCTATTTCCCTTTCACACAGGCAGATTTTAGGATAGCATGGACTATTTCAGTTGTACTTGGTTCAATTATGCTGTCACTTATTTGACATTAACAGGATCAAATATTCCATAAAATGTGAAAAGCTGTCACATTCAGACTCAGTTCTACTTGACCCTAGAGGAAGAACTAGAAAAAAAAGCAGAGAAAAACAAAGGCAAGGCAAATCTCAGATCAGTATAAAATGAAGACTTTTATGACAGTGCTCTACCATAATTAAGTGAATAACTCATGACTGTGAACACCCTGTTTCTGAAAGTGTTTGACCAGAGGTTAGATGATCATCTGTCAGCACACTTTTAGAGAGAGAACACTGGATTCAAATCAGGAAGAGCTGAGTTCACATCTCACCTCAGATGGGTGGGATTTACTAGCAAGTCACTTACTGCTTTGGGACCAACCTTATGAGACTGAGAGGATCAAATAAGGTATTACAGGTAAAGTGCCATACAAATATGAGATATTATCACCAGTCAGTCAATAAACATTTATTAATGGGGAAACAAAGAGGCAAAAGCCAGCCTCTGCCCTCAAGGAGCTTGCAATCTAATGGGGGAGGATTACCAAAGAGGATTTAAGCATTGGGGAGGTTACTGGAATAGAAGATTTCTAAAGTCCCTTTCAATTCCATAGCTGTTTGGCTCTAAGATTATCACTGAAAATGAAAGACTATTTAGAATGCCTAATATTTCAGTGAATTAAAAAATAGAGAGTGAATTATTTCTCACTGTTGCCTATTTATAAATTAATGCCTTTTCTTAAAAGTTTCTATTTCTAAAAATAACATGTTTCAGAAAAATTGGCAATATATAAAATTCAATAGGGGTTTATGATAGGAATTCAGAACCAAACAGTTGCTACCAGAAGTTACAGAAGGCTTATCCTGAAGGAGCTTGTACTTAGCAGATCATGCGAGGTAACAGCAGAAACTCTGCAGGCTTTAAGAATTTAATATCTACTGAAACTCTAGGAATACATGAGCTGGTAGTCAGAATGATTATACATCAGAAAAGCATTTGCATGAAATGACAGATGACAAATCCCCACATTATAAATATGGGTTTCCAAAATATCATAGAGAACTCAACCAATAAACTACACTGGAACAAGACCACTATCACAGAGTAAACTGCTGCACACACTGGCTGAATAAAAAAGCTATACAAAAAAAAAAAAAAAAACAAAAAGCTATACAAACCTACAAACCCAAGAATAACGTCTTTAATAGATGTAAAAATACCAACTACCCAGCAATATATAAAAATACCCAAATACCCATGAAACAGAAAGTTTTTAAAATGAAGCGCTCTAACAGAGATGATCAAAACAATGTGGAAACAGGATGGGGACATATCATCTCTGTTGTACAGCTTTTGGTAAGGCTATAGAGGATGAGATGATAGCCCAATACTTTTAGTCAACTACAAAAAGAAGTTATTTTAGCCATCTTTATCATAAACCCTAAAATCTACTCAACATAAAATAATAATAGCAAGACAGAGACTTGTATTAAGACTAATTCTGAGGTTCATCAAAATACAAAAAAAATGAAAAGAATTAGATTGAGCACGATGATGGTATAATCATAATGGTAACAAAGATGCAGACCATGCTATGAAATACAGCAATATATGAAATGATAGACATTGCAACGTACAGCCGTTAGCTACAAAGCTGTAGCATCCAGGTACCTAGAAACATATAATCAAGTGGGTGGAATTATATACCAAAAGTTTGCTATCTTGATAAATTAAAACATCACAAATCACCACGCCACAAATACAAAATCCCAATATAACCATGAGAATTAAAAAAAAAAAAATATACTGACCTGGCACCAGAACATCATTACAGGAAGAAACACTGCCTCTGACTGCTTGGACCCAACTCTGCTCCATAAGCATCGCTGAAAAGCAGCTTCTAAGAGTGACACCACACTGAATAATCAGAATCTCCCAACTCATGGAATGGACAGAAGAAATTAAAACCATATGAGGACCAGATGTGTCATCTCTGTCATCCTGTCTGCTACTGGAGTTGTCTCAAACATGCTTTCACTGGGCCTATAAAAGATAAGCTTACAGCCCAACTATATCATTCCATTACAAAAAGCATAATTTAATCTATCTAATGTAAAAGCCTGTAGAATATTAAATACCGAAGGATAACAGTAGGATAGCAAATCGTCCTCTGGACCATTTTGATCTGGTAAAAAATAAGAACAATACAAGTGATAATAAAGATATTTATCAAATACTTATACTCTGAGCAAGATACTGTGGGGAATACAAAGATATTCTTTGTACTCAGGGAATGTATGATCTAATTTGAGAGAAAAGAGATACCCACAAAATAGTAACTGATGATACAAAGCAATGTATGCTTAATACCAAATGAATGGTTCATATAATATATGCTTTTGGAAAATAGGGGGGAAAAAGGCAGCAAAAGTTTTAACACCTCTGAAGCTGCATTATTGTAGTTGAAGTGGCATTTAATTTTTCTTTATATCTTGTGTTTTTATGTTACCTTCATTTCTAAATATATCCCTCCCCAATCCCAAAAAGTATGCCAAAAATATAAGAGGAAAAAATCAGTTCAACAAAACTAACCGACACATCAACCAAGACTGACTTATAAGCAACATTCCACACACTCTGCCCCCCAGCTGTACAAAGAAAGGAGGGATGCCCTATGTCATTTCTCTCCTTTGGAACCAGGCTATCCTAATTACACAGTATTCAAGATTTTATTGTTGTTCTTCCTATTTGCATTATTAAATAGTCATGGTATATACTGTTTTTCTGGTCCTGCTTCTGTTGATTTGTGTCTGAGTTCATACAGGTGTGCCCATGCTTCTGTATTTTTCATAGCTGTAATTTCTTACAGTGCAGTAATATTCCATTATATTCATGTACCACAATTTGTTTAGCCATTCCCCACTCAAAGGCCATCTATGTTCCAGTTCTTTGCTACTATAAAAAGTACTGCCATAAATATTTTTGTGTATAGGAGATCTTTCCTTCTATCTTTGACATCCTTGGGGTATACGCCTAGCAGTTTGATCTCTGGGTCAAAGGGCACGGGCATTTTTAGTTATTTTCTTAACAAAATTCCAAGTTGCTTTCCAGAATTTTCAGCCTCACCACAAGGCATTAGTATATGAAACAGGACCGTCTAAGTATTCATTTATAAACAACAGCAAGACAGATTGTAAAGAATAACTTTTATCAGTTGCAGAGGTAGAGTATGAGAACAAAATTAGTATTTAAGGAGACTATATGGCAAATGAGCTGAGAGGCAGGTGGACACTAAGTGCTACCATTCCCCTTGTGGTAAAAGTCTTGTGCAAAGGTAAGAATGCGAGCCAGAAATAGCTCTGTTCTAAGCAATGAGGCAGTTAACTCCTCTCCCTGCGTCACCCTTAAGTCAGGCGAGGCTTCCCAAGCATTAACCACTGAACCATTGCTCCTGACTTGGTGAAATTCTAGATAAGTGTTCCTGAAATAGAAAGGCCTCAAACAGCCGTTCCTGAAGCACTGAGGTACCGTCAATTATCCAAAAAGATACCGATAAGTACTTAAACGTTGCCATACATAGACAGAAATTAGAATTGTTTCATTTCACATTTGAATTCAAAAACCCGGTATCCCAAAAGAGTCAAATCAAGGAGCAATACCAAAAAGATTAAATGCAACTCAGTTTGCATTTGCAGCTTGAATCCAACTCTTCTGAAGTCTTCTAAATATAAGACTGGCTAAAATTTTCTAAGTACTAGCAGCTGATACCCTCTATAAATTTATTTTAATACTCTGCTGGACTTCCTGAATCAATGAATAGAATGAATCTTCTAGCCCCATTTTCAAATTCCTTATCTGAATCTTAAAGATAAAGAGCCGATGGAAGAAATGTAAAACTAAAAGCTTGCACGGAGAATGCTTTGTCATCATAACAGCCAAGCTCATTTCTGAAGAGATGAGACTGCGTCTCCCCCTTCTTAACAGGGCTGGTAGCGATAATGGTGAGGAGTTGCTGCGTATATTTTCAGACTCAGTAGATGTGTTAGTTAGTTTTGCTTGAACTGCCTTTTGTCCTGTTCTCTCTTATAATTCTTTTTCTTTTTTTAATCTGAGAGCTGTCAGGGTTTGGAGGTGGGAGGTAATCTGGAAATAAGTGATATAAAAAGAAAAGATATTAATAAAAACTTTAAAAATAAAGCATGACTGCAAAGTATGCATATAATTGGTTAACAGTTTTAGAAACCTAAATTTCATCAAATAAAAACTTGAAGTTATTCATTAATCCAAAGACCATTTTTAAGAAACAAATCTACCATAAAGCCCATATTAAACTACTATATCACATAAAAACATGAATATGTTCAATCTGAGAAAATATTTTACTGGTTCTAAAAATTAGGATAAACAAAATTAGACCCATAGTCTATATGAAATTAGCCTGAGACAAAACAGAGTTAAACTGACAAATACTGAATACTGCATACAAATGTAATAAAACACAAAACAAGGCAGTGTACTTTTGGAAGTTACTGAGGATCACTCTTAGCACAGCTTCTTAACTGGTGTCTCCCCTCCTCCAATCCATCCTTCTTTTCAATGCCTGAATGATCTTCTTAAGGCAGAGGTTTGGTTATCTGGCTCTTCGGCTCAAAAGCCTTCAGTGCTTTCCTAGGATCCACCACATAAAATAGAAACTGACAATGAAGGCCTTCCATAAGCTTTCCAAGCCTGGTTACATCATATTTCCCTTTACCCATTCTATATTCCAGCCAAATTGCCTACTCACTCTGTTCACTGATGTCCTCACCCTGGCCACTTTAGCCTCCACAAACACCATGCCTGATTTCCTGCCCTTACCCTCCATCTCACCTGCAGAAATCTTTCCCTATCTTCAAGCCCCCAGCTCAAGGGCACTACAGACTCTGGGAAGCCTCCTCCTGTGTTCCCCTCCCCTACCTCCTGCCCCTCAAATCACCAACCTCATTTTGCATATTTCTGGACCTCTCCTATGCACTTACCACATTCCTTTAGTCCAGTTATTTGTAAATGTCTCATCTTCCCCCTACTAGATTATAAACTGGTGACAGCTACCTATTGGTTTGTCTCCTTTTTGTATCTCTTAACGCAGTGCATTTGCACATAGTTTTGTACAACTATTACTGAACTAAATTAAAATAATCTCCAAATCTCACTCTCATTATCACTGAGTGCCATGTCATAAACGAACACTGGATTGAACGCCATGCTGTCAGCAATCCCATGCCCACGTTCACTTCTGTGCCTGTACCATGTTCTAGCTTCTTCCGTTGCATGGACTGCCTCTCCATCTATCCAAATTCTATTCATCCTTAAAAGCCCAGCTCAAATGCAATCTCTTCCAGGAAACCTTCTCACTGCATCACCTTTGTTTTCACTGCTCCCTCCAGCCAACTAACCCCCACAGCACTAGTAAGCAGTATACAATTTCCAGAGGCCCTTTTTTTTTGGTGTGTTTTAGTCTTATCTCCCTAAAAAGAGCTGAAGTTCCTTGAGGTCAGAAGTTGTGTTCTATGACAGCCATTCCACACATACTGGGATCTGCAGCTAAGAAAGCAATGCCATGCTGTTCCTTGTATGTGGACTGTCCTCCCTTTCATGTTTCTCTGCTTAATTTCTTACCCATCCTTTAAATGCCATCTCAAAAGCCACTCCCCCATTCCACCCCTTTTCCCCCTCAAAGGCCCTTTATGTTGTGGACTCTCTATAACAAACTCAGGTATTACCGTGTACTATAGTTACTATGCTTATATCTCATGTCCTTACTAGACTGCGAGAGCCCCATCTCCAACTAACCTTTTCTATTCTGCCTCCACCCCCACCCCACTCCAGCATCTGGGGTTAGTGCTCTATATACGTAAAGTTTTAATGCTTTAATGCTTATCAAATAAAATAGTATTGAAGATGGAATTTCAATGCACCTTTTGTAAGTGTCAAAAGCAATGTGTTAAAAGGCAAGAGGAGGGGATGATGAAGGGCTTAGAGATCCTGGGCCCAGGAAAAGTGCTCTTCAGTATTTCTGGACTGAAAAGTTGCAACACAAGGTAAAAATGCCCTAAGACGACTACTCCTGGAAGAGGAAGGGATGGATGTGGTCATCAGGTGCTCAGAAGGTCAGCTGAGATGATGAAGAGAGCCTGATGGGGCCCATAACCCAAAGGTGTGCTACAGACCTTTTAACTCAGGAAACCAAGAGAGAAGTCCACCCTAGGTATTTCAAGGTGTGCTGTATGACCTGTCTGCTGCTGCTCTACCTCCAACCCCCCCTACACACACACACCTTTCATTCCAGCCTGGTCACTTAGTTCACGCGATCATTCAAAGGGCTATTTCATAATGTGTGCTGAATGCTAACCAAAGTCCTTCACCTCTAGATCAGAGAGAATGGCTATGCTCTTTGGTCTGATGTGAAAACAGTAAATTGTTATGTTAAAAACATTAATTGGATATTTCCAAAGTAAGCTTTATAGTTAATACGAAAGAATAGAAAAACAAATACAGTAACCCATTTTGTTCTAGTATCTAGTCTATAGTGAACAGTCTAGTAACAGTCTAGTAACCTAGACCAATATCAAGGACCTAAGTAAAACTGATTTATAAAAACATTACGGACCATGTTGTACAATAACAAAGAACTTTTAAGCATTGTACAAATAACAAAAAAAGGTGATTAAGGATATGATAAACAAGACCTAGCTTACTAAGCTAAGGTTCCAGATGTCAAGAGACTCAATGAATTCTTGTTGAAATGAATTCAATAATTCCATAACTTTTCTGCTTAAAAATCTTCCATGGCCTCACTGCTTTCAGGATAAATTCTTTAGTTTGGCATTCAAAGTGGTCCATGCATGAGCATTTAGCCTCTCACATCTTCATGCCCCAGGTGTATAATTAGTCCATTAGCCACTTCCTTGACACCTGATGTTTTCTGCCTCCAGGTTTTTGTTTACTGTTGTCTTTTCCAGCTAGAATACTCTCCCTAAAAAGAAGCCCAACAGACAAATATCTTTTTGAAGTAGCAAAGAAACAGAGACTGAGGGAATGCCTGAAGTCTCCCCTTAGTTAGAGAATAGATACACAAATGATGGTATAAGAATTTAATTGAATACTGCTGCACTGAAGAGATGGGCAGGGAAGTGGCACCACAGTGCACAAAGTGCCAGGCCTGGTGTCAGCAAGACTTGAGTTCAGATCCCATCTCAGACACGGCGTGACATGGTAAAGTCACTTAACCTTTCCTTGCCTCAGTTTCCTCATCTGTGAAATGGGTGGCACCTACATACATAACAGCACCTACATCACAGTCACGAGCATCAAATGAGATCATATTTGCCCAGCACATAGTAGGTGCTATATAAAATATTTCCCACTATTACTGTCATTATTATCTTTGTAAACTGATACAGAAGTGAGTAGAACCAAGAGAACAAAGCACACAGCAACAATAACATTATACAGAAAAATAACTCTGAAATACTCCTGACTCCAGACAATGTGATGCTCCGTCATCCTTCTAGAGGGCTGATGATGAAAGCTGCAACCCACCTCCTGGCAGAAAGGTAACAGATTCAAGGTGCAGAATAAGACATACATTTTTGGACACAGCCAATAAGAGATTCTGTTCTGCTTGACTTTGTATATTTGTTAAAAGGGCTCTTTTTTCTTTTCCCAATGCAGTTGGGGACACATCACTTTCTCCAGTGGAGGGAATTAAAGGAGGGTATAGGAAAAGAAAAAAAGAAAATAAAGAAAAAGATGATCACTGAGGCATGTTTTGAAAAAAAGTTAAAAAGAAGGAAGAAAAAAGGGCCCTCAAAAAAAATAGCTTTGAAAAATACAGGTTGATCATATTTTACATTTAAAAAGCAAAGCAAGCTATGGATTACAGATCTTACTTCTTCAATTTCATTCAAACTCCACCCCTACCCCAGCCCCAGACTGTTTAACGTGTGATCTCTTCTCCTAGTAACCGCAAAGGACTTAATGTCTCTCTCATTTTACTAGTTGTCCACATGTGGGCACCTATAAGATCCTTGAGGGCAGGGCAGGGACTAGACCTTATCCTTCTTTGTATATCCCAGAGCTCTAAGCACTCCATGACAGATATTCAACAATTATGACAAGAAACTTTTTTTAAAAGAGAAACTAGACAAAAAAAAAAACCAAAACCCTCTTTAGCAACAAAGGGAGACCCAGATCTAAAAGAACAAGGGGCTTCAGAAGCTACCAAGTCCTCCCCACACACGTACACGAATCTACTCTACATGTGTAACAAGCTGCCATTCGGTCCTGCTCAATCCAGAGCAGAGCAGAGGAGGCTTCTCTCTTATGTGGTCACTCAGTCCTCTCTGGCATGGTTCTCAACATTAAGTTCTGCCTTCTGTCAGGTGTCTACAGCTTCCAACAATGCTCCTAATCTTGCCCTCTGGAAATAAGCAGAACAGGTTCAGTCCCTTTTTCACAGAAAACTTCTTCAACTACATGAAAGCGCTTAGGCTTCCCCCAAGCTTCCACACCCTACCCACCCCCCCACCTCCACCCCCCCCCCCAGTCCCTTCTCCAAAACCCAGTACTCCTACAGCATGGCCTCCAGGTCTTCACTGGTATGATGATCCTCCTGCCACTCACCAACACCTCTGCTAAAATCCGGCACTCAGAACTGAACATGACATTTATTCTAAATATGGTCCAACCAAGGGAAAGGACTGCAGAACTTTTATACTGCCTTCCCTATTCCAAGACGTGATTCTCTTAATGCAACCTACCACTTTTTTGGTTACAAAATCACACTACTGACCCATTGTTCTTACAATCCACTTTAATTCCCAAATGTTTTGGTCAGATAAACTTCTATCTAGCCAAGCCTCCCCATCCTGTACTAGTACCCAACTTTACATCTGCCTCCATTAAGTTCCATCATATTACATTTGACCCAATGTTTAAATCTATCCAAATCTTTTGGGATTATAACATTCAATATTCCAATTATTCTTTCTAGCTTGGCATCATCTTCAGATCAAACATGTCAATAATATAAAGGATTGTTATCTACATTTCAGGTCCTGAATGTCATAGAAACGCTTTTATGAATTTTAAGTATGGTTTAAGGGAGGCAGGGTGATATAGTAGAAAGAACATAGGACTTGGATACAGAAAGACTATTGGCAAGGCACCTTCTCTGGGCCTCAGTTTCCTCAGCTGCAAAATGAGAATATGATACTTCATAAAAGTATAAAATAATATTATCAATATAAGGTAGTATTATTATCATTATCTCATTCTTTTCATATTTTTAATGGGGTTCAAATAGAAATAGTTCTGGGACAATTACCTACGCTGACTTAATATTACTGGTCAAGTGGATAAAACAACTGCATTTGTAAATGAATAAAAGTATTAGGCTTCAAGCTCCTCTTTTGTAAGCTCAAATTCACTGCAAGTATGAAGAGGAGGAGGAGGCGGCAAGAGGATGCTGATGCAGGTGGTCACAGTGGCGGTGATGGTGGCAGAGGTAGCGGTATGGTAAAGAATGAATTTTAAGTCAGTTTTCCCATCTGTAAAATGAGAATAATAACACTTATACTGCTCACTTTACAGGAATTCAGTGTTTTGTGAACTATAAACTGCTAGAGAAAGGGGAGTTATTAACCTGAAGGCAAGAGAATGAGGTCAGATCCCTCCTCTAGTTTCCTTCCACTTAGATTTCTGAAAGATTTAATCTGTTAGAAATCACTTATTTCACTAAACAACAATCAACATTTCAGAATGTTTCATTTGGCCTTGCTAAACAAGGGAAAAGCATTTTGTAATTTCTTTAGAGATAAATGGACATGTCTTCTTTTTTTCTCATTCATAATGCCTATCTATGTCTATATGCATTTCTGAGTCAAATGGCTTTTGGTGCATATTACCCAGGTTCAGATATTTTTCTCCATGAGCTAACTATACATCCGACTAACCTGTATCAGGCAATCATGTTGGTACTGTACAGACCAATCATATTTTAGGTTTTTTAAATGTCCTAATACAGCAAAACAAAGAAGTTAAAAAGCAAAAAGAACCAGCCCACAAAATGTCCTATTGGCCCACCCACACATTAGGAATATGCCATTTCATATTCCTTTCTATCACAAATGTCTAAGAAAACCCTAGCAAAAAAGCTACTATGAAAAAGCCAAAGTTATTAAATTCCTTTCAGCCTTGTTGCTGGATTTCTCTAAGAACTTGGACAAGCGCCAATTGACAATGGCTAAACTAAAAGGTTTTGCTATCTCTAATTTCTGTGAGTTTTCCTAACCCACACAAATCAAGTTAAGTCCTCAACAAAACCATTACCTTATCCCAGCAGTATTTTTCCATCTAATTCCACCCCAGTCAAAAGAAGATGAAAATTAAAATGCCATCATAAGAAGAAACAAAGAAATTGAGGGGTTTTTAATGTATTATATAAAACAAAGTCACTTTGAAGAACCCAAAAAAAGGCAAAGTTTTGCATTTCAAAATTCAATCGCCATTACAAAACGGATAATAAACAAAAGGGCCATAGATCTAACAATGTTAACACATCAGACTTTATAAACTAATAAAATGATTCTGCCAAACCAAATCTAGTGAATAAAATTCCTCTCCTAGCCTCCTTAACCACAGCCCTTCAGCTAATACCGTCCTAGCCCTTCCCACACCCAGTGACATTATGACAGCCATCGTTATCCAGTAGACAGAGGCTCAGACATAGACCACAGGAACTCAGCAAGCTGCTGCATACCTATACAGCACAGCTCCTGGCACCTGGCCCAGATAACCACAAAATACTACACTTACCATGAATGTCCCCTGGTGAAATCATGGCAAATCCTTTCACTTAAACTCCCAATTGCAATTTAAGACCACGAAGACTTCTAGTTGCAATGTACTAAGTTGAATATTGTCTGCAACCAAAGCTACAGTGAGTGCAGTGAAATTTCCTTTTGTGCTGGCTGCCCCTGGAAATGGAGACCCTTTCACACCTATCTTTAAGTTACCATTACAACAGCCTGCAAAACATCCCTCCCTAAATATAAATCAAGGATTCCATCATTTTAAAATGCCTTTCATTATAGAAAATTTATCATTTCTAAAAAGTCAGAGGAATAATGAAGTAGGAGTTTCTTTACTTCTATTTCTTCTCTTCTCCATTTAACTAAATTCTCTTAATTCTTCATGGCTAGGTCAATAAGCATCCCCTACTCTGAATCACAGGAGCAATAACTGTCTACCACCCTGTTAGTTACCCTTATATGAATATGCAAGTAACTCGAGTCAGAAACTCTCTCCTGAAACAAGGAGTTCAGGGATGGGAAACACCTCTCACTTACATGGATCACTGACCCTACCCAGGAGCAGCCTGGGAATATGAATACCCAGCATTTCCCTAAGGGTAGTTACCAACTTCCCTTATAAGCATGCAGGTTCACAAGGCTTCAAAACTTTAAAGTTTTATTTATATAAATAAATCTTACCATATGGTAAAAGAAAGGGGAAGAACTCACAACTAAGCCCATAGGAAGTCAAGAGTCCTCTACCCACCCCAATCTCTGGTAGGACCATTATCCTTCCTATATGGTCCCTAAGCCACCTTGGCCAAGAAAGGCAGGATTTGGGACTAATGTACACTACACTCCACACTGTGGGTCTTTCTCTCTGCTATCATTCTTCGCAGTTTTGCATTATTTGTGTGACACTGATTCAGGAGATGTTGCTAGTTACCTCCTTGTACTACCTACCAAGTAGCTGGACTATGGAGCTATTAAACTGGTATTTCAGGTCACATTACACCTTTTTCTCCAGTCCATTTAAACCTTCTGGTTTAAATACCTGAGGTTCCATAACTTCAACTTCCACAAAAAAGGAACTTTTCAGAAGTTCTGGAAACATCTAGTTTTCATGCTGGGTCATCTCATTGCAAGGCTATTGACTATTTACTGTTCCCCATCACCTGGGCATTCCTATCAGGATCTTCCACTGAGTTTTTGTGGTTTTGAGAGATATTCTCTTCCTCTTCACTTCATATGAGGGAATATTTGTAAAAGCACTTAGCACAGCGCTTGGCACACAGCAGGCACTGAATGCTTCTTTCCATCCTTCCCTTTCCCTTTTAAGTCTACACTATTCTAGTTTTTCCTCCCAACTGAACTGGGCTAAGCAAACTACGCAGGCTTGTTTCTCAGAGATTTCCAAAAACCTAGCAGCTTTCAATGGCTTGTACTTCCCTACTTTCACATCTATGCAAGCTGCCCTCCCATGCTTGGCAAGCCCTTCCTCATCACTCCCTGTTCAAATCTCATTCCTTACAACCCTAACTCAAATGCCACCTCCTCTATGAAGTCTTTCCTGAGTTCCCAAGTTAAAAGGGAACTTATCAACTGTTCTTTGAACAATCTGTCTCAGTTTCCCCTTTTTCCATTACATTCCACTGCGTACCACACATCTTGTGTACTTATTTTATTACACTCCGAGATTATAAGCAGCATCATTTCATCTCTATACTCCCAGCACCTAGCAGAGTGCCTCTCACAAATAGGTATTTATTAACATATTGAGTGATAACATTAAAAATCACACCTTACGGGTAAAATCTTTACCTTTTCAATCAAAAAAGCCCTACCCCTCCTAGTTCAGCCTAAATATAACAACTACTAGACACAGGATAGGATGTCTTGACTATAAATGTTTTCATTTGAGATAAATGGGGGGAGGGGGGAGGGAAGAAATGGGAAGGGAAGAGCAGAAATACTCAAATCCTACCAGCCTGTAACCTAAGGGCTTTTATAAGCCCTCTAAAGAATGGTCAAGAGTAACATTTAATAAATTTGCATTTACAGTACTTTTAAAGTTCCCAGCAAACCCCAAAGCAAACAATAGTTACAGCAAGTTGGTTTTGGACTCAATGAGCATATCAAAGGAAATGATTAAATGCTCTAGTGGAGAAGAGGAGCTGGAGAATAGAGAGTAGTATTTTTGTGTGCTGTCATCACCAAAACCAAATAGGCACAACAAAGACCCGGAAAGAAAGAGGACAGTGACACATTTAACATATTTCTTTGGAAAGATGAATGCTTTTCTTTTTTAATGAAAAAGGATAGATCCGAGGCCCAAAAAGCTTAGGAAACACAAATGATCAGCATTATTAAAAACAAACACTTAAGTTGAAAAAGAAAATCCAGTACCATAAAACCTTAAGACTGGTGGTAACATTAACTGGGGAAAGAATTCTACAAGTATATGCGTATATGTGTGTATGAATATATATTTGTGTATACATATGTAAACACAAATATGAACACCCATGCATGCATAATAAAACTGCACACCGTTATGTAATAAGTATATACATGTATGTGTACATGTATGTACAAGCACACATGCATATATGCATACATCTTGTCATACAGAGCGCTGTGATGATACCTTGAATCAATGATTTATAATTTTCATATTCAATACAACACCTTCAAAAATCAAAAAGTAGTGCCTAATAGGAGTTTAATAAATGTTTACCTACTGTTAAAAAATCCCTGAGGTCCTGAAGAGTAAAATCCCTGGATAAGAACATAATGATGCACACTTTTAAGAAACTGTAATAAAACCAATATTCTGCTTTATCTCCACGGAGAATTATCATAATGAACTTATAAGGTATGTTCTTTTTAGGACATGACACAGAGGTAGCAAAATCCACATCCTCAAAGTAAAAAGGGCAAAAGGCTCAGTTTTTCCCACACTTGTTAGCATTTCCCCTAAATCAGCCCAGGAATGACTTGATGAATTGCTAAGAGCAAGCTCATCTTCATTTACACTCAGTGTAGGAGTGGGCAGGAAGGCGAGAGATACCACTGCTGGACTGAAGAAATGATGCTCTATATTGCTCTTAGAAAAGTCTGAATGGTAGCGCAAAGGGATCTCAAGGGAGAACATAGTAGCCACCATGCTCTCTTTAGGATCATGAAGCAAAAAGTGTGGTTATACTCTGAACAATCAGCATGGAGTCTAACTCAGGTCTAGTCTCAACTGGGGTCACTGAACTGTGATGTTTAGCATGGCTGCTGAGGTTAAGGTCAAAGGGATTCCCAAAGACTGCTCAGTTGTCACTTGCTCACTGTGGTGGGCTGAGGTAGGCACTCGAATATCTTGGGGGGCCCACTCAGGAACAATCTCAGACATAGCCACTTGGGGAGAAGTTGGGGTCAACTCAACATCATACAGACTCTCCTGGTAAGCGGTAAAGAGGAGAGACCTTTATTGACCAAGTATAAACTTTAGATCTGTTTCAGCAAGACTCACTTGATGCCTACTGGGGACCTCTTCAGAAGCCACAATGCTAGCCAAGTTTTCTGTCTCTGCTGGCCCTAGAAGTGATCTGGCTGTTTGGAAAAGCAGCTCTGGCTCCCCCTCAGCTCTGACCACTGGGAACCTAATGGAGATGGTGGAATGCAGTTCAGGGACTAATCCCATTCCATCAGCAGATGCCACTATCAGGGTGAGCCCTGCATCACTGAAGATTTCTGGACAACTCAACCAAATCATATCAGACTTTGTATGGTTTCAAGGGAAATGACAGCTCCTGAATGTGGGTCAGTCAGTAAGTCACCATCTTTAAAAGACTTAGAAAAACCCACAGCTGTATGAACTGTTGGAACCACAACGATCAACTGCAAGGAACTTTGGAGGGGCAACTGAGTTTCATTGGCCAGAGAGATACCAGACATGCAATTCCCCATAGAATCAGTGGATAAAGTCACTGCTTCATGAGTTAGGATGGGTAAGTTCTTTTTAAAGGGGAAAAAAGCAATATGAAGCTATTTAGGGAAAAATGAAAAAAATGAACTGAAAGTATGAGAAAAATGTTGTCAATATTCCAAATACCATTTTGGACTTCGTCATTACCTGTCTTAGTTCTTGAGCTTCTTCCTCAGAAACCTGCTCATTCACTTGTAACTGGATCTGACTGCTTTCTCCACTTCTGAGGGAAGGTCCGGGATGTACCACACTTTCTATTAGACCAGATGCTGGAATGAAAAATTCAAATACAATCATACACTGACATCTTCTGGAAATGTTGAGCAAGCAGGCATACAAACAACAAACTGAAGGGCCTAGTTCATAGGACACAAAGCTGGAAGAGAGCTCAGAGATTTAACTACCACATTTTAGCGACAGAGAAAATGAGGCCAGAAATAGGAAGCAATAAGCCCAGGATCACACAGGTGACACTAGGAGATATAGGATTCAAACCCGTGTTCTTTGTCCGTACGGTCTTTTTTTTCTTTTTAAGAAGAAAAGACATTTTCAAAATTGGTGGTGAATTTTTCTTCAGATCTAAAAAAAAAAAAAAATCTAGAAACAGAAAATGTAAGAAAACCAGAGACCTGATAAAATTTACATTAGTTACATTACTAGGAACTACAGCATCATTCAAAGCTATTCCACCAAAGGCAACAATTTCAGAGAATACAGGAAATTGCAGCATTAGTCCAAGCCAAGCCAAGCCAAAATTTATGAGGCTCACTTAGGTGGTAGGTGAGTCAGAGGGCTCTCCCGTAGTCAAGCATTTACTCAGTTTCAGAATCTAGGTGTTTTCCACTGCCTCAGCACTGCCTATTTAACCACCATGGTCTACAGAGCACCTGGGAATCCCATAATCTTACCTAAAAACAAAAGGGCAAGTAGATCAACAAACAGTGCTAATCAATGTGGCACTACAGATTGGGCTCGGAAGCAGCAGGCCACCTGTCCCTTATTTAAAGAGCTGGCTTCTATCAAAATAGCTGTTAGCTCTTGTCCTAGATAAGAGCTTCGATGAAAGGTCAATATTTGCCTTTTATTTATAATCCATATCACCTCGCACTTAGCACTAACCATATTTATCAGGACCCTTCCAAACATCCCACAAGCGGTCAAGGTAAAGGTTCAATGGGGTAAAGCAGGCTGCTACTGACTTCCATTCCAGCTAGGAGCAATGCAGCATAATGGTGACAGCTGTTAAAGACATCATCAGAACTGAAAAGTAAATAAGGCTAAAGGCAGAAGAAGCTAGTCTTCTGCCTGAAGAGCTGGAACCAAACTGGTGAGCAATGATATGCATCAGTTAACTTAAGCAAAGAATGATGGAACAGGCATTTCTTTCTATACATATATGTCCCCAAACAACCTCTTCCTTTTCTTTAAGAGTAATTTCTGAAAAAAGCAATTCCCTGAAACTCTCTGGGCATAAATGAGAGGAACCTCACTGAAAACAAGAAAACTGTTCAGTGGATTATTCCATGAAAATAACTTGGTCTCTGCCACACTAAAGAAGGTCCTTTACTAAAACTAACAATAAAGTTTAAAGATGGAAACAGCAAAAATCAAAATGGATGAAATATTCTTTGAGTTATTATTTGTTGCAATAAGACTTAACAGGTAAGAATGTCACAACTGTCAGGACAGGATACCCTACACCCACCTGATCAAAGCCTGCTCCTCAAATTTCTTTATTGTCTACACTTTAACGTGTGAACTCCTTAATCTAGCATTTCAAACAATTTCCAAAATCCCACCCAACCCTGACTTCCTCACCACTCACCTTCACACCAGCTCTCTTGCAGCCAAAAGGGGCCTATTAGTGCAGAGATGGGAAAGTTCAGGTGAACTGATTACACTTTCTCTCATCTCTTCCACCTGCCTGAAGTGCCCTTTCCCCTTCTCTCCACTTGCTCCTTAAAACAGAATTCAGATTCTACCTCCTCTTGAAAACCTTCCTTACCTGAACACCCTGGTATTAAGTGAACTTGGCCTTGGTATTAAGTAAACTGGAATGGCCCAATCTCCCGTACTGATTCCATCTAGAGTACTCAAAGACAGCTAATGCTTATGTCAAGTGCTCTTTATACTAAAGATTATATTCTACGCAATCCAGTGGGATTAAATAATTCGATAATTATTTGAAATTTTATAAGCCACTCCTGATTTATATTTTTATGTGTTCATTTAAGCAAAATTATCAATCAACAGAATTTCCATTCCCTGGCCTTTCTAAAAAAGTGAACTTTCACTATATACATTATGCATAGTGACCATCCAACGTAACACGTGTATGAGACTCCATTTCTCAAAGCCACACTTTTATTATTTGCTTGCAGCTGAGCAGATCAGCGTACACCTGGGGGAAAACCTGAGCACTCACTGGAGAACACATTCCCTAAAAGGTTGGCCACTGAGTACTAAAATTGACTCCAACCACTGCCACAGACATTAAGATGTAAAAAAATCTATGATCTGCATCACTGCAAAGTTTCCACACAATGATAAAATCACATCAATAAAATTCCTATGTGTATCATATGTATTTTTTGCATATGCCTACATGGTACAACCATAAAACTATATACAATGAGAAAGGCCACCAAGAAAATCAGTCCTGTTACGGTCATGTGTGACATGTATGTTTTGCATAAGTAGCAATAATAATAAGTGGAAAATATGGTTTAAAGTTAATCACTGTGTTATTTACACAAAGCTCAACATTTCTTTATTGAAATCATAAGAAAGTTATGGAAAAAACCCCAGCAATCTACAATTTTATTTTTTTATCTCCAAAGGCTTCTCTTCTCATTATGTTTCTTTTTTAAAATTTTTATTGCTGTTTTGTTTTTACATTACAAACATTTACAGATTATTCCTACTTCATGAGAGGTCTCTTGTAACAAAGTAAAGCAGTTAAATAAAACTAATAATACAGTGACTTCATCTGAAAGTATACACAGCTTTTCACATCTGTAACAACTCCCCCAACTTCTCTATTAAAAAAAAATTAAAAGAAATCTATTTTCTCTCCCTTCCACCCCTACCCTGTTAGAAAGAAAAACAAATTTCTTCTGATTAATATGCACAGTCAAGCAAAATAAATTCCCTCAAAAGTTACACAAAAAATATGTCTCCTTTGGCACCCTAAATCTGTCACAGAGAGCGTGCTTCATCACCAACCCTCTGGAATCACGAACGGCCGCTATCCTGATCACGGCTCTTACAGCTTTTCAAGTTGTTCGCTTTGTACAGTTGTTACTGTGTGACCCTTGTTCTGGTTCTACTCCATTCTTCATCAGCTTATAAAAGTTTTCAAAAATTGTTCATTTTTATAATATTGACGGCAGAGAATAAATGTTCTACTTCATAATGGAAATAAGAAATAAGTTTGGGGGCGGCTAGGTGGCGCAGTGAATAGAGCTCCGGCCCTGGAGTCAGGAGTACCTGAGTTCAAATCCGGCCTCAGACACTTAACACAAACACCTAGCCGTGTGACCTTGGGCAAGTCACTTAACCCCAACTGCCCTCCAAAAAGCAAAAAAAAAAAAAATAATAAGAAATAACTTTGGGAGTGAAAAGCTGTGCATTCCAAGAGTGGTCTATATCAGGCTGTTAGATAACACTGGAAGGCAACTGCTTTCAAAGTGAGTAACTGACAGGTCCTACACACATCTGTTTCCAAACTGGAATTATAAGATAATGATTCTCTAGTGAGCTCCGTTTATGAAAAAAAATAGCTTTAAACAAGATCTATCTTAAATAGCTACACCTGAGTGTATCTGATCTCACAGATTCGGATTCCCTCAAATGATGCAGAGTACTGCCTCTCCATGTCTACCCATGCTGTGGGATCCTGGTTCATGTCCTTCCTTAAGTTCACCACAGGGGATCCTCTCACTGTGGAGTCTGTCAGTTAATAAACATTTATGGAGGACCCACTATGTGCCAGGCAGTGTGCCAAGTGCTGGGGACACAAAGAAAGACAAAGAAGACAGCTAAGTATCCTTTGATATTCTGTGAAACTTTCTAGAGCCAGCGCCTGCCCAGTTCCCTGGGATCACACTGCCACCCTGTGGCCATGACTTATACTCAATAAAGTGACTAATGAAGGTTGAATGTTTCTGAGGCATCATAAAACTCATTATTTCCCCCACCTCCATTTTATTAGTTTCCAAAGTAAGTATAAATGTATAAAGTATAAAGAAAGTATAAATGCAGGTGGAAGAAGAGCTGCGTCACCCTTAACTCATCGACTCAAGGGCAAACAATAATGATGATGATGATGACTAGTATTCATAGAGTGTTTTATGATTTGCAAAGGGCATTACATTGTCTCATTTCATAATAAAATGCAACATGGAGAAATGAAGTCCGATAGCAGGATTTATATAATCTTATCACATTAAGACCTCCACAAACTCAAAACCAATTTCTTCCAAAACACTAATTAGTGTATGAACAATTTCTGTCTAAAGTAAACAAAAAGATAAAAATTAAAGTTACTTTCTAGAATAGCAGTTCTCAACCTGTGGGTCACAACCCCTTTGGGGGTAGAACGACCCTTTCACAGGAGTCACCTAAGACCATCAGAAAACACATTTCCAATGGTCTTAGGAACTTCCTCTATCCATCTCCAGGCAGGTCCACCCACATGCAGACACACTCACATATGAGTATTAAAGGGTCTCGGCATTAGGAAGGTTGAGAACCACTGTTCTAGAATATTCATGATAAATTGGAGTTGACAAAGTCAGATTTCAAAGAGACCTTAGGAATTCATCTAATTCAATTCATCCTTGGTCATGCATTAGTCACACTGGAAAACCATTTCCAGTGACATATACAGATATATATAGATATGTGAAAGATTTAAAGTTAATTTTAGACGTATGATAAATGATTCAAATCCAGCCTCAGACATTCACTAACTGTATGATCCTGGGCAAGTCACTTAACCCTCTTTGACCAAATTTAGCCTGTATACCTTGAATAACAAGGATAGGGACTAAATCTGTAATTCTGTCAGTATAGGAAACCCCCCATAAGGAAAATCCTTCTATACCACTAATAGCATTGAGAGATCTTAGGCAATTCTAAATTGGGTCACAGAGGGAGTATGTGTCAGAAGGAAGGCCAGAGCCCAAGGCTGAAGAGTCCCTATGGCACAATGCCTCTCAATCTGACAACCAAATAGCATGTACTAGTGCTGTTAATTCAAGTCAAATGGAGAAGCTGGGTCACGAACTACCTTTGTCGGCATGGACAGTGTCTCCCAAGGGCATAGCCCATTCATCTCCTAAGGGACCCCAGTCATGCCCTGAGCAGGTGAGTGCTGCTGATCCCATACTTACACTATCCATTCCCTACTCAGATCCCACCTCTTCTATGAAGCTTTTGCATGCTATATTCCCAGCCATGATAATCTTTTCTTCCCCTGGCAAGTTTCCAAATGGCAAGGCCTCTTTGATTCTGATCTTTGTACCCCTGGCACCTAGCAGAGTGTCTTTTACAGAGCATGTAATTAATAAATGCTTTTTGACCGATTTAACAGCTAGCTAATATTTACATGCTGCAATATTCTTTACATATGTTATCTCATCTGATTTTCACAACAACCCTGGGAGGATGGGACTACTATTATCCCCAATTACAGATGAGGAAAGTGAGGTTAAAGGACTTGCCCCAGGTCAGAATGGGCAAGTGTCTGAAGCTGGATTCTACCTCAGGTATTCCTGACTCCAAGCCCAGTACTCTTCCCAATGGGCTGTCTCCCAGAGCATTTCCAATCTGCATCACTCCTCTGGCAGTCAGTACACCCTGCCTCACACTGCTTTTACCTTTCTAGAGAGGTATGCTGCACAAGTTAGGTAGATGAGGATAGGTTCCAATCTATAGGAATTGTTGGAGGGGGTACCCAGTTCAATGAGCTTACAGATAAACTTATCTGTACCAATCAAGTTGTCACTAACTTGCTGACAAGACTAGTACAGAACAGCTCTTTATCCTTGGTGCCCCACAGAGACTTGCAGGTAACATGCTGGCCTAAACACTGATCATCCACCTCACAATCTGGGCAATCTACATCATTATATCCCTCACTCTGTGACCCCAGAACAAGGATAGATGAAGCAGACATGGCAAAACCTAAACCTAGCCAGTCAGAACCATCTGACTGAAGTGGGGGAGAGAGCAACCACTGCCCCAGCCACTTCCTGTTTCTCCCTTCATCTTTGTCACTCAGCAACCTCTCCTTCCCTGACAGCCACACAATCCAAATCTTCCACCCAAACCAAGTTACAGTGGGTGTCGTATACTGGCCCCCAGATCATTCTCCCTCCTTTTTCAAGGAGTTCAGCACCTGGATCACTGTCTTCCTTTCTTTGTCAACTCCTACTTTTATACTAAGAGACTTCATTCACATGGACGCTCCCTCTAAATCTCTAACTTACTAATTCTTCACCTAATAAAATTTCACACCCTCCTCCTTCCACTCCACTTCTGACCACATGGAGGGAGGAATGGTTCTATTCACTCAATCTCATCATTCTCTACAAGTATATCACTTCATTAATTAGAAATTGTGTCATTCATCTAACTGACTATCTTCCTTCAGGCCCCACTCAAGCACCACCTTTCACGCGAAACCTTTCCGGGTCTCCTCCCCTTTCCAAGCTACCTTTTGGTATCTGGTATTTGTTCCCCTTTACAGTTACTCTGTACACGTTAATAAACAAACTTGTTTTCCCGATGAGAACATGCCTTGTGAGTCCAAATTATTCTAGTGCCTAACACGCAGTAGGTATTTAAGAAATGCTTATTGTTTTCCATGGAAAAAAATAACTCATTTTAGATGTATACCCAAAGGTCACCTTTCCTTAGCCACATGTGATGAGCTCTCAATAAATTTTGTTGACATCTTTTACTGCCATCAACTTCTCTTCCTCCTCATTCCTTCTGTTGCTAGTCCTATCCCCACACCAAGAGAAAAACAACGGTAGAGGAAGTGGTAGCTATGCAATACTTCTAAGGAAAGGAGTCAGGGACATCAGGGTTACCTGTTCCTGACCTTTCTCATAAGCTCCAGACCTAGATCTCAGACTGCCCACCCAATACTATCACCCAGATTTCAAAAACTGAGATTCCTATTTTCCTTCAACCAGCTCCTCCAGACATTTTTTGCAAGAGGCTCTACCATTCACCAGGTTCCCCAAGTATGAAAGCTTAGGTGTGACCTTTGACTCTTCCCACCCTCTCACAGCCGAATAACTATTATGTCCTTTGACCTCTGCCTCTGCCCATCTGCCATCAATCCCTCCTCTCTCTTCCTACTAGCCAGTCCAACACAGGTCCTCATTACTAACTGCCTCAACCAGCATAACAGTCAGGTTTTTCTGCTCTCATCCCCCTTTGATACGGCTACCAGACTCATCTTCTTTACAGAGAACTGTAACAGGAACGTCACGACACTCAAAAAATCTGCAACCCTATCATCTACCAAGCAAAATGCAAAGTCACTGCCAGGAATTTCAGGCTATTTACAACCAGGCACCAAACTACTTTCTAGCTTTATCATTCCCGGCCAGACTCCCTGAACACATCTTCCATGCCATCTCTTCACAAAGAGCCATGCTATTCTATCACTACAAAGTCCACTGCGAATCTTGTGCTGTGCCAAGTAATCCAGGACACAGCTCTACCACCTCAATAAATGAGGAGCACCTCCAAAATGCAACAAAATCAGCAATGGGAGGAAGGAAAAAATGAAAATAACAAAAATCTTTGACTGTGACAGCTTCTTGGAGTTATCTTTAATGTCCTAGGTTGGAACACAAAATCTTTTAAAAATGAATGTTAAAAGTTGTTTTTTAACAATTGGAGGAAACTTTTTTTTTTAAGTGTACTGGAGAAATTTCCCTCAATTTTCTCTCTAGCAGCCTCCCCAGTAAGCATCTAGACTGAAGAGAGTTAGGAGGAGACTAGAGTCCAGAGGACTGGGACTGAGAGAGGCAGAGACCAGGATGAACTACAGTGGTCTCTTGGAATCTCCCTACAGCAAAAACCTAACAAGTCACCTATCAAGAGCCTAACTCGTGGCTACAGTTATTTGAGAGAACAAAGAACAAGCTGTAAGTGCTAATGATAGGGCACAAAAGCACTAGGTCTACAGAAGAGAAAGGATTGAGGGCCAGAAGCACGTGAAAAAGTAGAGATGTAGAACAATGCAGAAAATCAGATGACACAGATAAAGACAGACGGCTTTATATGATGACCTCAAAGACACAGGAAGCCAGATGGGGTTGTTACCAATTCTGCTAGAGGAGTGTTGGGGGGAGAGGGGAGACCCCTCAGGAGATAAGCTTCCCCCAGACAGGGTTGTGGATCTCAGTAACAAATCTCCCTGTAGGAAGAGGGAAGAGGGAAGAGGGAAGAGGAGCAGGTATCTCTGCGAAGTTTGAAGAGAATGGTCATAGGTTTAAAGGAAGGATGGATGTCCTGACAACAAAAGGTATAAGGACAAACAGCAAGCAGAAAAATGGCAAAAAGACAGGACCGCCACCATCCTCTTCTGCCTCCCCCAATTCCCTCCCTGGTTACGGGAACCTCCCACAGGTCTCCATCAAGAGTCAACACAGTTGGGAAGAGATCCTGGAGAGTGGAGGAAGGGGGAAGGTGTAATGAAAACAAAAGTTTTCGGAGAGGGAGCCACTGAAAGGTGGGAAAGGAGGTCAGAGGAAGCAGAGAAAGTAAGGATGAGAGAGACTACAAGAATAAAAATAACAGTAAATCCTACAGCTTAGGATAACAGGGTAACATGGGAGAAGATAAACCTTGATCATATTAGCAAAAGCAAAACAAAGCACAGGGACTAACTTGCTGCTTTAAAAAATAAGAGAAGGAAGATATACACATATATACAGCATTCATTTCTGTGTGTATATCAGCATACATATATGCATATATACATTTATCAGTCCGTACACATATATAAATACCTCTTATCAGTATACACACAAATACATGTATACTTAATGGGAAAAATCACGAACTTTACTATAATAACCCCAGATATTGAAGGATACAGGAAAGAAAATAGGACTGGATAAACAAAACCCAAAATTTGCTACATAAAAGAAACACTTTTTAAAAACAGACATAAACTAAATGAAAATCAGGATATGAAACAAAATTATGCTTCATGGGAGCCTGAGAAAGGAAGGAGTTGCAAATATGATTTATAACACAAACTAATGTCAAGAGAGGGAAACTAGAAACTACATTATGTTTACAGGAAACGAAGATAATGAAAAAATTATCAAATATATTTGCACCAAATGATGGAGCATGTAAAAGAAAGATTAGGTAAACTACAAAATCAAATAGGCAGTAACACGGTAACCAAAAATTTTATAACCTGGAAGAAATCTCAATAAATCAAACAATGTTTTTATGAAAATGAGATTTTTCTGCTAATTCAGGATGAGATTTTAATAAAATTTTGATTCTGGAATTAAACCTAAATAGATATATAAATGCCACCTGGCCTGCCTCAGAGTTTGTTCTAATAAATCAATTAAACTTACCCAAATCGATCATGTATAACATTTATATATATATATAAATCAACTGCCTTCCAAGTTGCCAGAAGCTATCTAAATACTTTCAAACTTAAATTGTGTAGTATAGTACATGGGTATTTTTAGACTTCAATGTTCAACGACCAGATAACCTTTTTCTCCTTTCTCTTTTTAGTTTTTAAAAATACTATTCGTTATATGGAATTACTTTCTGGGAGAGGCAGAGATATGAGAGAAAATCACTGTGTAAAAAAAAGCCATCAATAAAAACTTATTTTAAAACAATCAAAAAAAAAACCCCAACCCTTATTCTCCACACACACTAAAACCTCAAAAAATGTGAAATTCATAGATCCCAGGGTCTAGAAGACATGGCATGTAAACATATCCTGAAAAGCATATTGAGGAACAAAGAGAACCTGGGTTCTAAAAGACTAACCAAGCTGTAGCTGTAGCAAGAGCTGTTGAGATGGAAAGGGATGTGTTTGGGCCTAGTGGTTGCTTCTTCCCTTCAAAAGTAAGCCCAGTTACACAGAGAGCCTCACCAACAAGGCTGGCCTTTTAAGTACTTTTTTTTGTTTTGTTTTAGCTTTTTAGGAGGGGGGAAGGCAGGGCAATTGGGATTAAGTGACTTGCCCAAAGTCACATGGCTAGTAAGTGTTAAGTGTCTGAGGTCAGATTTGAACTCAGTCCCTCCTGACTCCAGGGCTGGCGCTCTATTCATTGTGCCACCTAACCACTCCCTTTTATGTACTTTTTAAAAAAGATCCACAGCAATTTATGAAACCGTCCAAGGCATGGAGAGGTTGAGATCTGCCACAGTGGGAGGAGTAACCAGACAAACACAATCACAGGCCTTTTAAAGAGTCTGCATCAGGTGAGGATCTCTCCAAGTGTGAATCATTAGAAAGAAGTAGGATAGTTTCTACCATCACTTTCCAACGGGGAAAGGTAGTTCTGTGCCTGCCACTCACCTGCACGCCAGATGGCACTGCCCTTCTCTGCTGGTGGCGAGTCTCTTGTGCTTTGGAATACCATTGCATCTTCTAAAAACTCAATTTTCTTGCTGAATTGCACTTCTAAAATTTGAATAACCTGTGGCATCTTTGCCGACAATAGTCGATAGGCTGTGTCTGGCTTACCAATAAATCTCTGGCGTATACTGATTTCATAAGGGGTGTGAACTTTAATGTCATCTACATCTTCCCTTTCAAATTTGTGCAAAAGTTGAGAATTAGAGTCACTGATTTCCAACCCAGAAACCAAGACAGTAAATCTTCCTGGTTTAGCGTGCAACTCCGTGCTTTGCGAAATAATTGCTGGGATTTTTATTATCACCCCTGATTTTCCAAATGCCTCCGAACTGGATACTGAAGTATTTTCCTTGGGTTTTGTTTCAGATGGGCTTTTCCAGAGTTTGGTACTAAAGGGCCACCAAGAAGGAGATTCAAGTTCTGTGAGCAATCTAAAGAGAAAAACAACAATAAAACAAATGTTCAATAATACATAGCCAAGTATTTCAAGAATATGGTCTTATAGGCAATTCTGACTTACAAGAAACTGAGAAGTCAAACGTGCAAGAAAATATAGTGAGGAGGGTTTTTCTGGCTCAATACCAGAAGTAATGTGATATAAAATACAAAGAGTAAAAGTCTTGGGAGTCATGAGGATTCCCAACCCAGCCCAACATTTACTGGCTGTGGATGATAAGAAAATCCCTTCCCCCTGAGGCTCTGTTTTCCTTTAACTGTGAAAAGAATATATAACATGTAAAATGTCTACTTCATGGACTACAGGAGAGAAAGTAACTGATAAACACTGTATGAAGAACTTTTTATGGAAGTCAAACATACAATGAACACAGAAAATTCTACCAACTGAAATGAACTGGGACTTAGGAACAAAATGTCAGACTAAGAAGGGTCCTTAGAAGAACTAGTCTAACCCTTCATTTAGAGGAAACTGAGGCCTAGCAGGAAGTATCTCTTATATGTATGTATAAACAATAAGTAGTGAACTAATGGAATGAAAGCAAGACTTAGGATCCAGTCTTAGATTTTTGTCTCTTGATCACAGTGTGACCTTGGGCAAGTCACTTAACCTCAGTTTGGGGCCCTAGAGGCCCCAATTTCTTCACATATAAAACACCACCTGCCCTGCCTTAGGGTTTGTTCTATTCTAATAGCTTTTTCCTCCTCCTTCAGCTGCTGGCACAGATAAGATTACTTTGTATCTACTTTATCTGGCATATACCTATTTATGGATGTATTTCTCCACTTCCCCCATGAGAATGTAAGCTCTCTGAATGAAGGATTTTCTTTTTCTTTGTATCCTCATATTAAACACTTAATAAATGCTTACTGACTGATGGGGAAAAAAAACCATTATCTCATCTCAACTGATCATCACTGATGCACAGAAACCCTTGTGTTTTTCCTTTATTAACTACTACACTATTCCCCCTCAGTAACTATTCCAAATCTCCTTTCTACTCAAGCTTCACACACCACCTCTTTTTCCCTTCTTCTCATGAGATGGCCTCACTTCCTACTACATAGGGAAATTAGAGGTCACTTCCCCTTCCACTTCTATCCTGCCCTATACCCCAACAACCCCTTTCATCATCATTCCACACTCTCTCATCCCTTGCTCCAGTCTGATGAAAAGGGAACATATTCCCCCACTAAAATGTCCAATCTCCCTCATCCTTTAAAAAAAACAAAACACATCTTTCACTTGGCCCTGTGACACCTCAAGTTATCATTCTTCATCTCTTTTCTTCTGGTCAAAATCCTAGAAAGGGTTATTTGCATTTAATTCGCTCCACACAGTGGTTAAGTGACTTGCCCAAGGTCATAGGGCTATCGAGACATAAACATAAGACTGGATCCTAAGTCTTGCTTTCACTCCATTAATTCACTGTCTGTTGTTATATTTTTTTTTAAAGGAGCTACTTCCTACTGGGCCTCACTTTCCTTCAGCTGAAGGGTTGGCCTAGGTCCTCTCTAAGGACCTTCTTAGTCTGACATTTTGTTCCTAAGTCACAGTTCATTTTAGTTAGTAGAATTTTCTGTGTTCATTATATGTCTGACTCATGAAAAGTTCATCTTCATACAGTGTTTACCAATTACTTTCTATAAGTAGTTCCCAAAGTAGGTATTTGAGATGCTATATATTTCATTAGCTCCGTTACCCCAATTCCCCACTCTCTTCACAACTCTTTCTAATCTAGCTTCAAACTCTACATCTTCACTAAAAACTACTCTCTCCAGAGAGTACCAACGAACTGAATTGCTAAATCTAACAGCCAATTCTCAGCCCTCACTTTACTTTCCTGTAGTTTTTGAAAGCCCTGAACCTCCCTCCCCTGTGCTCCTGGGCACTTTCTCTAGGGAGCACAGCTCTACTCTCCCTTGAGATTTTTCCTACCTGTCTTACAATTCCTTCTCAGTTTTTTTTTCCAGATTCTCAACTTGCTTGTACCTAATAAGTGTCTATCTCCCACAGCTTTCTCCTGGGTCCTATTCTTTCTTTATACTCTCTCCTTTACTGATTTCACCAAGTGTCACAGACTTAGTTGTCACTTCTTATGCAAATGACTCCCAATCTGTATGACCAGTCCCAATCTCTCCCCTGAAACTCTAGTCACACTCTGTCAAATCATTTGCTCTACATCCCTCAGCATCTCAAACTGAACTCAAACAAAAGAAGTTCATTCTACTTCCTCACTCCCCATCAAACATCCTCACTCCCCATCAAACAAACAAATATAGTGAGGAAGGGTTTTTTGGCTCAATACTAGAAGTAATGTATATTTGTATAAAATACAAAGAGTAAAAGTCTTACAAACTATTTCTTTTGAGAGCACCACCCACCATCCCAGTAACTGAGGCTCAAGGCCTAATAATCCCCGAGCCTTCCCTCAGTAAACTGATAAATCTTTTCCTTCTACCTTTAAGACATCTCTTAACCAGCTCCCTCTCTCCATGAACACAATCTTTACCCTTGTCTTTATCACCTCTCTCCTGGACTATTCTAATAGCCCTCCTGTTTGACCTTCCAACTTTTCTCTTCTCCCATCCATCTTGTACAGATCTGTCAAAACACAGATACACCTAGGTCATTCCTTTAAAAGCTTTCAATAGCTCTCTATTACCTTTCAGAGAGAATACAACCCCTACTCTCACATACCCCCTCCGCCTGCTGGCATTTGAAGCCCTTCACAATCTGGTCCCATTTATGTTTCCAGTCTTATGTAATATTCTTCCTATTCATACATTCTATTCTGGTTAAGCCAGCCTGCTGTTTGTTCCCCTGACATTTCATTCTGTCTCCTGCTTTTGTACAGGTAGTCTTCCGTCTCTGAAAAGTCCTTCCTTCTAATCCTTCCTTCAAATCCCAAATTTCCTTCAAAGCACAACTTACTGAATAAAAGAACTTCCCTAATAAACTCTACCCCACCAGTTATTAGCACTCTCCCTCATGAAATTACTTTGAAAAATTTTGTATACGCTTTGTATCTGCTCAATAGCATGAGTGCTATATCCCCTCAGCAGAACGTAAACAGAGGTCTATTTTAATTTGTCTTTATAGTGCCAGTACCTAGCAGAATACCTTGTAAATAGTAGGGTGTTAATACAGACATACATACAAACAGAAACATCTATTTGTGTGTGTACATATGTGTGTATGTATTACATATATGGATGTGTGTATACATATACACATATGCATATATACCCACACAGATACATCTACTCAATAATAAATAATAAAAGAGGCCCATCACCGTACTCCATTGCCTACTGGTAGATGATTACAATGGCTTCTCAGATGAGACCTTGTTGACCCAGCAACTTTACCAGGCCTCAGGAGACTTTTTGGTATAGGGCATGTGAGGTGCCCAGGATGGCATCAGGAACTGAGTTTCAGTGAAACATGCTAATCTCATTCTTTAGGAAGAACTACTTCCAGTTGCAAACAAAAGGTGGATTCATTTAAATCAGTCTCCAACAATGTTTTAGAAATCTGATTGTAAAAGGCCACTTCAGAAGGCAAATCTGTTCTGTTCTTTTGGAGAAATTCCCTCTCTATTATAATTAGAAGGCATCAGGATCCCTGGCAGGAATGCTATCTGAGTCTAATAAAAGAAAAGGGTAAAAACCAAGCTGACCAAAGGAATGGAGGAGGAACAATGTACCGTGGTAGGGGTAATATCATTTTGACTTTCTTTACAACGAATCCCAGAATGGACAAAGTGAGACTGGTTGCTAGAGAACTGGATGTTGCCCACCCACGGCTGAATATGCAAACTCCTGACCTCCTACAACATGGACAGTTTAGAAATCCCAGGAACTATTACTACTATGATACAGCTGACCACAATACTCACAATGGAGAACAGGTAAGAACTCCTTGCCTTTGCACTAACAAAAATGTCTTTGCCGAGGGATAGTGGTAATGCTACTTTCCTTGGTGAAAAATCTTCTGGAAAAGGATGATACTTTAACTCATCAGATATACAGATGAATGCTACTGTTCAGAGAAAGCTGCTTACCACCAATCAATGGTGATGTCATTTGAACAGATCAAACACTGTCCCAAAGATAAAAAGGAAAGCCATAAAACTATAAATTTGAGGATGGATCTATAACAAAACAACCAAGATGAGTGTAAATACTTAATGATTATAGGAAAAATTCTGGAATCAGATTACATTAACTTATTATGATATATAATAAATTATATAATTAAAAATTGTATGAAACATTCTGAAATTAAAGTATATGCAGACATAAGAAAGGGGAGAATTGAAGTCTACAATATTCAAGTACCCTGATCCAGTTGCCACTGGAAATGCTTGTCAAACAAAGTATGAACTTTACTGGCAATAAGTTTTGCCAGTGTAAAACCACAATGTTAGCAAACATATTGCTTCAGAGGTAGGGAACTTGTGGCCATGAGGTCACATGTGGCCTTCTAGGTCCTCAGGTGTGGCCTTTTGGGTCCAAGTTTTACAAAACAAGTCCTCTCATTAAGGGCCCCACTTGAAGCCCCAAGGCTGCAAGTTCCCCACCCCTGGCAGAACAAAGCCAAAAGACCATGAGCTATGCAGCCAATGGCATCTCAGTAGTGCAGCATTCTATCATCTCATTCTGTGTAAAGAATCACTCTTCCCAACTTCAGAGTCATAATTTAGATGCCCATTTGTGGTATGTCAACTCTATTAACCGTGCTTTGCATGCACCATAGACACAGGAAATACTAGAACTTCTTTCTATCCACAAGGAATTTAAATACTCAAATAAAAATTCTCAGGGCAAGAAATTTACGTGTGAAGAAAGATTAGGTGATCACGTTTCTGTGTGAGATTAAGATCTAGTTAGCTTTAGGTCAGTTCAGAGGTCTGTACTCTACCTGTCAGCTACATCCATATCTGATTCAATCTTGTCCAGGCCTTTCATGATGTTATCAAACTGCTCACCCTGATGATGAAGGACTTTGGCTGTATCTTCTAACCGTTTCTGGGAACATGCCATTAGACCTGTCAGTTCTTTACCCTTGGTCATCTGCGGAGAAGATGTCTGGGCTCCTGGGTGAGACAACAGCAACTCCCTCCAGAAATGCTCAATGATGTTGAAGACCACATTCCGGCTGGGCTGGAAGGAACTGAACCAGTGCTTAATGTGGTCCTTCTCCAGAATAGTGATAGAGCTGAAGATAAAGTGAGATGATTCTTTTTTAATCTCACTGATGCTGGAAAGAGGGAAGCTGACCAGTAGTTCTCCATTCTTATCAGCCAAAAATTTTAGCAAAACAGAAGTCAATGAAAGCTTGCCAGGGATCCATCGTTTCTCAGGTTCCAAATAATAAGAACACGGCCATGTGTGGATGCAGATGTCTCTGTTCATCAGTTTGCTGGGTCTACTAGACAGAAAAGGATCCAACTTTTTACCTTTAAATAGGAACATGAAAAAACAAGTTAACAAAGACATGTTCCCCCTTTGAATAAGAAAGTCCCCACCATCTGCAAAAATATTTGTTACGACACTTTTTGTGACAGCCAAAAAATGGGATCAAAATACATGCCCATCAATTCACTGGGGAACAACAAATGGTGTATAATCTTAAAGAGCTGGCTCTAGTTTGGTAACAATCCACACTCATGAATCAACCAGAAAATAATACAAGAGAGTAGTTAATAAGGTATACTACTATGATGTGTAGTACAACTACTATAAGGATTCCAAGAGAGACTCAATTCAATAAACATTCACTGAACAGCCACAACGTACAGCGGTCACAGCCGCAGAAATACAAGCATTAGTTAAGATGTGGTACATGGTTTTCTAAGAACACAGACCTAGAGGGAGAAGGAACCTTAGATGTCACTGAGTACAACCACCTCATTTCAGAGAGGAGTCAACATAGAGGCTCAGAGGAGTTAAGTGACTGGCCTGAGGTCACACAGGAGATAAGTGGTAGAGCCAGGCTTCTACCTCCTTCCCCTCTACTTATATTCCCAGTTCATTCCACTATTCGAATGTCTCCAATAAGGCCTAGAAAGGAAAAATGACACATTTGCAAAAAACTACATATGAAACAATGCATGACAAGTACAGAGGAGAGATGAGAACAAAAACAAAAAAAACCATGTGAGGTCTATGCAGCTGATGAGGTGTAGGCTCCAGGACCCCACCTAGAGCTCCTTAAATCTTTTGAGGTACAGGCTCTGGGAAAGTAAACCTTCCCAGGGAAGACATTTGCCTGAGGTCATGAGCCTTAAGTTGTGGCTCCGCCCAAGTCTTTAGCCCTCCTTTGTTCCAACAGTTATCCACCCTTAATGTTCCTGTTCCCACCCTTCTTCTCTGGGACAGTATGATTCTAACTGCAAGAGACTATTGTCATTTAAAGTCCCCAAAACAGGCCAGGATTCATGGTTTTCTAGGTAATAGCTA
>CM053599.1:73320936-73375656 GCA_028646575.1 Pseudocheirus occidentalis
AGATTGGGGAGGGTCTTCAGGAGGAGTCAGAGGAGGTCAGACTCCAGTAATGAGTGGTTCAGGGTGGGAAGTTGCTGGAGGCTACCTGGAGACCACAGACAATGGTGAACCAGGCCAGTTCAAGGGTGGGAAACTATTGGAACAAAGGGAGACTAAAGACTTGGGCAGAGCTGCAACTTAAGGCTCATGACCTCAGGCAAATGTCTTCCCAGAGAAGGTTTACTTTCCCAGAGCCTGTACCTCAAAGAATCAAGGAGAGCTCAAAAAGGGGGGAGGGGTCCCAGAGCCTACACTTCATCAACCAGAAAGCCCCAAAGATGGCAATACTGTCTGAGAATTGGCCCCCAGAGTCAATCACATCTCTAAGACAGTTTTCTCGCCTTTTACAGAATAAGTGAGACAAACAAACTTACAAGATAGGGGGACCAAGTTAGATACTGAGTTGCAACTGTCTCATCTTCTGGTTTTGTGTAGCAATAGTATCAATACTGATGTGAGTCAAGCCTGTTAATGCCTTAGTCATCAGACAAAAATCTCACTTTTAGAATCTCTAAAAATCACTGTCTATAGATGTTCTGAGGAAATCCTGAGGACTACATTTTTATCTGTTTCATGGGTGTCCAGGGCCAGTAAATTCTTTCTCTAGTAGGCTGTCTTCATTTAAAAGCTAGCTTGGTTCCTGGACAGAAGACAATCTATCATTGGGACTATACCTCAAGTTTTTCCAGTTTGATAGAATGTGTGTGAGCCAATCCTCTCCTAGCACAGCCTTTAAAAACCCAAGATCAGTTTCAGGGTATAATAAACATCAGAGTAAGATATTTAGAGAAATTTCTTTATTTCAGAAATGTCTGCAGATTAATCTTTTTTTTTTCACTAAGCATGGTTGGGAAATGGTCATCAACAATCACCACTATCCCTATTTACTGAGCACCCACTCTGTGCAAGGAAGGCAATGGGTGAATGCACTCTTATGAGGAATGATCCCCATTGATCAGATGCACCTAAATTTTCTTATCCAGAAAATATTTATCCATTCTGCCTCTGCTTAGTTTTAGAGAGGGGAGGGACATGAGGAAAAAAGAGCCACTGAAACATTTCTTAATTTTTAAGCTATAAAGGAAGAATAAGCACCTCAAGAATACAAAACATCAAAGAAGGAAAGCCACAGGCTACCTGTAATATATTACCACCAAAACATGCAATACCTTTCCTCCAAAAATCACAAAGGACTATGCTGAAGCCTAAAAAGATGAAATGAATGAGGCAAACATAAGGAAAACAAGTTTCATGGATCTCTTCCAATATAAGGAAGTAGGGGTTTTTTTTAAAGTTACTTGAAAACCTTAATGAAAAACAAAAAAATTTTTTTGCATGCTGCCCCAACCATGTAACTCACTAGACTTCCTTGAACTTAGCCCTTACATCTTTCACTGGTATAAAGTACAACACACATTTTCCAAGGATACCAAGCTCAGAGAGATCTGGAAATTGAAGAATCTTATTGCTGGAAAGAGACTTTGAGAGACTTTAGTGGAACCTCTTTCCTTCACAAAGAGGAAACTGAAACCAAAAAGGTAAAATATCTCTGCGCAGCACTACAATCTGTCAGTCCAAACTCCCAGTTTAGGGTTCTTTCCCCTACACTGCAACACCTAATGGGAGAGTTAAAGAAGAGCCACGGAATTAAGACAGTAAAATGACTACTTCCTGCCTGCTTCAAACTGAAGATGGACTTCAAGCTCTTATCCAGTGACAGAAAAAAGAGATTTAGAATTTGTAGGAACGTTACAGAAGACAAGGAAGAATAAAGGCAACTAGGGAAGGATTGTGTGCCATAGTCTTTGTGTGTCATGCAGCACTGGTTATAATTACAGGAAATCTTTTTAATGAGGAAAAGTGACAATACAGTGTTATCTGTAATGAAGTATAATTCATATGATGCCTATATACATCAGTTCCATCATACCTGTGCCTTCTGCATAAGACAAATAAAATTTTAAAAAAGTCTTCCTATTCAAGAATTTTTAAAATGGCCACATAGCAATGTGCTATTTCTTCCATATTTAGGGAATCTTCTGTTCTCCAAAGGGGAACCCCTCCATGATTTCAGACTGTCTTCATGAGTTGCTATAACAAAAAGAAAAAATTTTAATTCATCAGCTAGTAGTCATCTTCTGGTGATATGAACTTGGTTAGAGTGGTCCTCTCAGGACAGATACCCAGTTTCCAAGTTCATACTCAAAGCCTCTCTGGCTTGACAGAGCTACCAGAACTTATATTGATAAATCCTTTGCAGCTGTTTTCAAGACCCAGTGTCACCACAGTAAAGCACTGGATGACAACTTTAGGCCAAGAACATATTATGTTACTTCAAATAATTTACAACCAAAACGTGAGAAAACATGGCACTGACCTAGACTTTATAACCACTTACTGGTAGAATTTGGAGGAAGATGGAGGTGTCCTTATTAGAATTCTTCCACCAGATTTTTATTTTTCAATAGAACAAGAGCTGAAATGCTTTGCAAGCAGCTGCTGTTTGTTGGTTTTTGTTTTTCCTCATTACCTGTGCCTTCTGCTCCTTCCTTTCCTTCTTATATTCCTCCCACACATTTCCTTAAATAGGTCTCATTTTTGACCTTATAGTGTAAACCTTCTATTTTTTGGCATTATTTCTGCAGGGGTGCAGCAGAAAGAGTAAAGCTGGAGCCAAAAGACCTAGGTTCACATCTTGCCTCTAAAAACTTACTAGCTGCGTGACTTTTGGCAAGTACTCTTACCTCTCTAAGCCTCATTTCTTTATCTACTAAAAAAAGGAGTAATAGAGAAACACAAGTTTTCCCAATAAGATCAGGGGTAAACAAGGTTGTCCAATATCACCACTAAAATTTGCTAGAAATGGTAAATATTACAATCAAACAAGATAAAGAAATTGAGCAAACAAGCATAGCCCCCCCAAAAATAAAATTCTTGCTATTTTTAGGTGACTGGATGGTGTAGCTGCAACCACACTGGCATACCCAGGATGGCTGCTAGAACAGGGTCTTAGATTTGCTTTACCAGGAAAGATAGTTGTTCAAAGGGTGAACAATCTTTTTTAATTCTGTTCATCAATTTAGGGGAAAAAAACCAGCACCTTGAACTTCAGAGAAAATACAAAAAAAAAAAAAAATACAAGCAGAGAAATAAAGACCAGCAGACAGGGCTTCTAACTGAGAAATTAGCACAGATCAACAGATAGATCCAACCATCTGACCAAGGCAATACATACATAGTTACTAGAGAGAAGCACCAACATCCGGGTTTTTCAAAGCTTGGTGGTTCAAGAGCTACCCAGAGTCTCATCTGATAAAATTATAAAAATACCCTTCCAATGAGTGAGCTCCAAAGCAAAATGCTAACCTCAGAGTGTATATGTGTGAGTGTGTATACATACATATACATACATACACATACACATACACACACACACAAACTTAAGAGCCAGAGGGCTTCATGACTCATACTTCAATGCCTAATTAGAAATTAACAAAAGGTTTTCCTGAAAGCCTTCCTACAAGCAAGCTTCCCTCAATGCACTCCATGTGAGGCCTATTAATGGGAGGGGAAGATCTTATATCCCATTAATTTTACAGATGGCTTATGAAAACCCTAGAAAATTAACTAAATACAAATTTTACTTAATTGAAACAATAACTTCAGATAATAGCAAGATATAAAATATAAAATCCATGAAAATCAAGAGCCTCTCCATAAAATCCAAAGGAAGGAAATTCCATTTGAAATATCTACAAAACATAAAAAATATATAGGGGCTAACCTACCAAAAAACACTGAAGACTTACATGAATATAACTAAAAACACTGTTTACAGAAATAAAGGGAAAAAATTGGACACATTTAGAATCCTGGGGCAGCTAGGTGGCACAGTTAATAGAGCACCGGCCCTGGAGTCAAGAGGTCCTGAGTTCAAATATGAACTCATACACTTAACAGTTACTAGCCATGTAACCTTGGTCAAGTCACTTAACTCCAACTGCTCTGCTTTCTCCCTTCCAAAAAGAAAAGGAAAAAAAAAAATTTAGAATCCTACCAAAAGGTTGCTTTCTAGAACTAGAAAAAATAATAACAAAATTCATTTAATGAAACAGGATTTCAAGTATATGAAGGGAGATAACAGAAAAAAGTAAGAATGAAAGAGGCCTAGAAATATTAATCCTAAACTCTACTATAAAGCAGAATTATCAAAACTATTTGGCACTGGCTAAAAAGAAAAAAATAGAAAAGTTGCTCAATGAACAGATTAGGCAAACAAGACTCAGAAGCTCAAGCGTACAGTATGATAAAACCAAGGACATCAATTACTGGGTTAAGGACTCTGTTATTCCACCAAAACTACATGAAAAATTAGAAAACAATCTGGCAGAAATCAAACTTAAACCAGTATCTTCTATATCATAATAAACTTCAAACCTATTAAATATAATGCAAACATAGAAAGGTCATAACTAAAAAAAGAAAGGAAAAGCTACAAACAGGGTAATTGTATTGTTATTTTAAAATATGCTTTTAAAAACCAAACTATAGAATCTTATGGTGTTACAATCTATTGTTCTTATTCCTATATTGAAATGTTCATATTGGTTGATGATTAAAGTTATAATAAAAGGAATAAAATGTAAATAAAAATTCTTTTTTTTTTTTAAAGGCGTGGAGATGCCCTTTAAATGTGCTGCATTCTGGGACCTCTAAGGTCCCTCTCAGTAATAAATCAATGATCCCACTAAGTCTAATATAAATTCCCAAGAAAAACTGGTAATCCCACCTTTTTTCTAGGCTAGTGGCTGGACTATGAACCAACCACCTTTTACAAAACAAAACAGCAATAAACATTTATGAAGCACCTACTCTTCACCAAGCACTGTGCAGAGCACTGTAAACAGAAATGTGTTCTTAATGAAAACCTCTTCGGTTCACCTGGATACCGGGTTTCCCTGGAGTTCTGGGGAGCGCAAGCATTAGGCTTCACATCTGCTTGCGCAACCTTGGGTAAATCATTTGATATCTCTGGGCTTCACCTATTCAGAACCACATGACTCTTCACTCAGGAAAAAAACCTCTTACGTGCAGGTAAGGCCTGAAGCCCTTGTGTGTTCCCTCTCCTATCTGCCTTTCTCTGACCTACACGATACAGTTACCACAATCCCATCAGTCTCACCAGGAAGAATCCCTCACTGAATCACAGTCCATAGGGGGGAGGGGGGAGGAATGCTGCTATATTCAGAACTCTTGGGGCAAGAAGTAAATCTACCTTCCACACTGCCAAGACGATCTGTCTCCATCCCCCCGCCCAAGTTCTCTCCCACTTTACCTCCTACCCTAATCCTCTCTCCCCCTCCTCATGCCTCCTTCACCAGAATACTTCACCACTTCTTATACTGTCCAATACCTGCTCCGTCTCATGGCCCCAACTACTCCGTCGTTCCAGTCTTCCCTATCTACACACCTCACTGTCCTCCCCTCCCTCACTTATACCAGAAACCCCTTCCCCTAATTCCTTCCTCTCTGTCCCCTCCCACTCCCTCAATACGGGTCCCGCTCTTTCTACGGTAGGTTTAAAGGAAGGAGGGAATGAAGGAAAGACAGAGAAGAGCAGATGGAAAAGCAGGGGGTGCCTAGGTTGAGAGGAGGGGTGGAACAGCTGGGAGGGGGCTCTTTCTTCCCTCTCCTTTCTTCCCCTCACTCCCCACACCACTCGCACTCGCTGGGTGACAGTGGGCAGTATCCTTTTCCGAACCTCAGTTTCTCAACCTGCACCGAAAGGACTTGCCGAGTTCTGAAGTTGTGAGGCTGAGAAACAGTCCTGGTCCACCCCAAGGCTCCCCCCCACCCCCACTGCCGGGGGGAAGGGGAAAATGTTCCTTCACCATAGCAACGCGCGGGGGGGGGGGGGGCGCGAGGCCGGAGAACCCCGTGCGTACCCGAGGTGGATAGAAGGCAGAAGGAAGAGACGTCCGAAGCAGGGGAGGTGCAGACAAACGTCTCGTAGTATGCGCGGATTGTAAGGGCTGCGGGTTAAATACGGTCCAAGGCAGCTGCGAATGACGAATACACCGCAAAGGTGCCGGGAGGTTGCCTGTTGTTATTGTCCTTGCCAGGAGCGCTTCCGGTCCAGCGCACGCCGCCGCCGGTAGGGGGAGGAGTCAGAGAGCAGCGCGCGTGCGCACACGGCCGAGTCCGAGGGCCTGGAGGGCGGAAGCTGCAGTGCCCCTGCCCTTCGGCGTCGCGCAAAATTTTACGTCACATACTCAGGCTTCAAAGTTCCTAGGCTGCTTCCCTCCTCTGCTGACCCTTACAAGCCCAGCCCGGAAATGGATCGGCCGGTGGGCGGAGTAAGACTGAGGCGGTCGTGCGCAGGCGCCGACAGCCTGACTACAGTACTTCCTTCCCAGCTATTTGGTTTGTGTCTTTCGTCTGCCGTAGCTGGGCCTCACTCAGAAGGTATCGGGTGTCGCAATCCAAACTGCCGCTTCTGGTGGAGGCTTTTTTTTATTTGTGTAAGTAGGGGGAAATCATGTATAGAGCAAGAATCAGGCCCTGGAGTCCCGCGTCCCTGGTTCGAATCCCAACATTGCCCACCACTTGCTGTGAAACCTCGCGCAAGTCTCACTCCCTGGGCCTGTGGTCGGTTTTTTTGTTTGTTTTGTAATGACGCATTTGGACTGGGCGCTGTCAGACAGCCAGCAAACACTTAGTAGGCGCCTGCTGTGTGCCCTGCAGGCACCGCGCAAAGCACTGGGGCTGCAAAGTAATGAACGTGACATGTCGGTCTCGCTGCCCCTGGAAGATGGGAGGAGTGGGGGATGGGGGAAGAAGCCGCATGCTGTATATGAGCAAGCTGTGCCCCTGCCGCAGAGCTGAAGTTTAGAAACGCAGTTAACTTGTTTCCTCTGTCCCTTCCCCTCTTCCTCTCCTAGATTCTTCATGATGACCAGCCTTGTGTCCCTAGCAAGAGCCTCCTCGTTTCCCGTCCTTCCTACTTATGCTTTGGAAACAACCTTTGTTTGTGGGAATACTTACGCACCATTTAAAGCATTGCAAGCCTCCCCTTAGCCAGAAGGGTCCAGACATCTGACTGGAAACAAATTGTTGAGCCAGATAGAAAAATAAAGGCTAGGATGGCCTTTTCTTAGTCAAGCAGGAACTCACACCTGGTGTGCCCTGGTGGTGACTCGGTCGAAATGGATCGGGAAACCTATGTATATGCCAGCAAGTTCTTCGACAGACATCAAGGATCACCGCTGGCCTATGAGAGATTTTGCCAACCCCATGCCAGTGTTGACTATATCAAGGCAGAATCCTTTACTTACTTGGACTTTTTCAAAGGGTACCTGCTCCCAAATTTTCCCTGTGTTTTCTCTTCTGCCTTCACTAAGGACTGGGGAAGCAGGAAATACTGGGTAACCCAGGATGGGAAACCTAACTTTGATCACCTTCTTTGGAATTTTGGTAAGCATTTTACCCAAAAATGGTTCAATGTAAAGGGCAAACACTGATGGGTATCATTGTCCTTAGAGGAAAACACCTTCACCAATCAATTAACAAGTCCCTGTTGTCAGTGTCTTGTGACCTGGACACAAGATCTGGAAGAGCAGACAAAACTTCCCAAAGGACACACAACATAGTGGAAGCCCCTGCTGAAGCTTGCTTCATTACAGAGAAACTCACAAGGCTGCTCTCCAGCCTCTGGACCATAGACTTAGTGCTGAAAGGGAGGCCCAAATGTCTCAAAGTAGTAAATGACAGAGCTAGGATTAGAACCTAGGTCCCCTGACTACCAAGTCCAGGGGCCTTTCCACTTTCTTGAGACACTCAGCTCTGCACCCTAGGGAGATGTAGCCAATCTATAAATATCAGCTCAGTGGCTTTAACCTACTTACTGCTTTTTTAATGATATGGTCAATATCTGATTTATATGTTTCTTAATTTTCTTAAAGCAGGGTCTAGGTATATTGTGAGGAATTATCCAATAGAACGTAAATGATTTAGTCTTTACCTTCAGAGAGTTTACAGGATGATTCTTGAGGAAAGGGTACAAATAAATGTCCAAGAAAAGGGAATAAAATAAATGTGAAATAAAAAGTGGAGTGCTGAAAGTTTATAACATTAAAAATAAAGCTGGTCAGCAGCTCACTCATTGCTTAAACATAGGTAGGGAGTGGTTCCTTCTATTGAAGGAACATAAAATGAGATAAATACAGCTTAAGTTTTTATACCACTTTATATGCCTTCACATCCATGTTGAGGATGAGGTAGAGCTAGGAAGGAGTAAATTCATCTGATAGATGAATAAATTAAACCAAAATTCAAATCCCACTAAGTTACTTTCAGTGTGCTATACATAGATATAGCATATCTAAGGTAACTTAGTGGGATTCACACCCCTGGATTTGGACTCCTGAGTCTAGTATTCTTTACACCATCCCACACCGGAGGCATTTACCTACCACCTTTTCCTCCCTTCCAATCTTCACACATTGACTGAGTGACCTTGGGTGAGTAACTTAATCCCTAGGAGCCCAAGGCAGCTTTCAGACTAGACCTTTATGGAGTGGTTGCTTAGTACCAGTGAAATCACAAGTCTGATTTAAGTCCTCCTCATACTTGTTGAAATCTGGCTGCTTTTATCTCAGAGTTGGTTGGTTCCTAATACTTACTAAATACTAAAACTCTTAATATCCTGAGTGACTAATATAAAGAAAAGGTAATATATTGGTTTACATGTGTTTGTCTTTTCTCCCTAAGTATATTCTAAGTTCTTTCAGGACCAGAGCCGTGTGATAATACAGTACTTAAAGTGCTGGGCCCATAGGAGCACCAAGGAGGTTCCAAAGTCCGAAGTGTACAGAGGATCATAGATTTTCATTTTGGATAGGGTCATGAAGGAACTTCTCAAACAGCACTTTAAGCACTTACTGTGTACCAGACACTGTCCTAGGGGCTTTTACAAATATGTTCTCATTTTATCCCCTTAGCAACCCTGGGAGGTAGGTGCTGTTATTATCCCCACTTTACAGTTGAGGAAACTTGAGGCCAACAGACGCTCAGTGCCCTGCCCAGAATCATAGCCAGTCAGTGCCTGAGGTAGGATTTGAATACAAGTGCTCCTTACATGCTCTGTCCTCCGCTCTGCATAGCTACCAGTCTCCTAGTAGGAGGACAAAAGAGGACGGCGTTTGGTAGAAGAGGGGCAGAGGCCTTCTGGAGGAGGGTGGGAAGAGCTGCGGAGGTCAGAACAGCTCAGCTAGTGCTGTCTTCCGGCAGGCTGGTAAGAAGATCTGTGTTTGTTTCAGGGGATGCAGTAGTTCCTGTCGCAAACTGCAGTGTCCAGGAATACAACTCTAATCCAAAAGAGCAGATCTCACTGAGGGATTATATAAGCTACTGGAAAGAACACATCCAGGGTAACCACTCTTCTGCCAAGGGATGTCTCTACCTCAAGGACTGGCATCTGTGTAGGTAAAAGGCACAGAGTGTTGCTAGACCAACAAGTATTGATATGTCCATTGTCAGTTTTCTGAAAACTGACAAATCCGCTTCACCATGCATTTATTCAGCACCAGAAATTGACTGTAATGGGAAAACAAAAGGCAGAAGTAGAATTTAATAAAGATAAGTAAAGGTAATTTGAGGAGAGAGAAAGTAGTAACAAATAAGAGAAGGTTTTTCTCATGAAACAGCACCTGACCTCAGCCTTGAAAGGAGATTAGGGGAGAGACCTTAGTGGTGGCCCTGTACTCTCTCTGCTAGTGAACTAGTAAAAATTTGAATTAAAATGGGAATCATCTCCTTTCTCCCTGTTGTTGACATTGTCCATAGAGGAGTCATCAGATCTTAACTTTGCTAAAATCAAAATACCTGATAAAGTCTCAGCTTGTATATTGATAAATTTATCTTGAAAGTAGAGAAAATGAGGAGAGGAATTTTTTTATTTGGACCTAAAGTTGAGGGCATTGGACTAGGTAAGTCCCTTCTCTGACATTTTATGATTCATTGAAACCCAAGATGAAGGGAAGTGATAAGAAGAGAAAACACCTGACTGCCCTAAATGACCCAGATGAATTATACCCTAAACTTTAAACTATTGAAACAACTTGGAGATGTCATGAAAGAACCATGTAAGTGTAATGATGACTGAAAGTCCCTCCAAGACAGCATGTGCCAAGTGCCAATTTAAACAGTCTGTGCAGTTTGCATTTCTTGCCTTCTCATTGGGTGGGGGAGGTGCAGGAGAGAATTTGAAAGTCAAAATTTGTGAAAAAATGAATGCTCAAAAATAAATAGCTTTAAAATAAAAGAAACATATGCAATAGAAGTTAAAAGGAGAGCGATTTTAGAAAGGGCTTAAACAATCCAATAAGAATTCATGAAAGAGCCTCCGCATGCCTGAGTTTGTAGTGTTCTGTTTGTCACAGTCTTTGAAGGCCAAGTTCAAATGCTAGTGGCCTTAAATGATCCCTCCCAGAACACTTTTTGTCTCTTTTATAACACTTTTACCTTCTGCCTAGGTAGGGTAGGTGGATTAAGACCAGGTGTTATACTTACCAAGGGTTGTTGGCCTTCAATTGAAAGCCACAGAAATAATATAATTACTCTTCTTGGAGTGGGGAACCAGTAGGGTTTTTGAGCAAGAGAGTGATGACAGAAATGGTAGTTTTCAACAGTATTGTTAAAATGTGGAGCAAAGGTCCGGGTGATCATTTTATCCTTATCTACCAAGCATACTTATAACAGAAGACATCATATTGAATTACAATGCCTATACAGGTGTTATATACACAGTTACGTTCAAATCACTTACTAGACTGTCAGCCTTTACCAAACCAGTGAAGATTGAAGGGGAGTGAAAAGGCATGTTGTTTGCTTCCCATTGCCCCTTCTGAGCTGCCTCTCACACTATCTCCAGTAGCCTCTCATCCTTCAAGGGTCCATCCATCTGTCTATATTGACTTGTCTAGATTCTTGTTATATGCTGGTCTCCAACACATGACTCTTTATTTTTTTTGAAAAGTATTTTGTAGAAATAATGAGCTAGGCACAGAACACAATCTTCAGAATTATACAGTGTCAACATGAGAGGAGGCCTTAGAGACCACCTAGTCCAATGTTCTTCCATTTTGCAGATGAAGATCCTCAGGTGCTTCTCCAGTTTTACATAGCTCATTGCCAAGTTGGGACCAGAATCTAGGTTTTCTGAGTATTCAGTGTTCTTTCCACTCTACCATACTGCCCTCCATGAATAAATGTAAGTTGTAGGATTCTGACCTATGGGCAAGTCTACTGTTGCTAACAGAAAATTACAGTTGGTATCTAGACTGTCGATCAGCAAGTATTTTTTAAGCATTGGTTACATGTAAAGAAAACATCATGGTGTAGATGCTAGAGACAACCTCAGGACCATCAGGACCAGGGTTCAAGTCCTTCTAACATACTGTCTTTGTAACCCGGGGCAGCTTAGCCTCTTGGTGCTCCAGACAGCTCTTAAAATTATAGTTTGCAGAAAATGTGCTGATGTGCATTGGTAGAGGCAATTTACTCATCTGAGAGTTCCCAATGCAACAGGTCACCAAAGGGCAGTGGGCCTCTTCTCAGGTTTCTAGATTAGTGAATACATTTTCTAGAAGTAGAGCTCAGGAGCCCCACTGTGCTTCCCCTGTTGATTATCAGTTAAGAGGAGAAGAGATGGGAGAAAGAGTTCTCTCGTACCCACCCCCCTAACCCCAAAGGGATTCTCTTTCATGGGATTAGCAGGAGTTTTCTGCCCCCCCTCCAAGTTATCCCACTACTAATATCTTGGATTCTAAACTGACCTGTTATTTTCTGCAAGACACACAAGGCATGACTGAGGCTCATCAGCCAGTCCCAATATACTTCCCACATGTTCCTGAGCAACATCAATAACTTTTATTCCTTCCAAATTAATCAGGGTTTTCTGCACTGAGTTTAATGCCTTTGTGTGACTGATATTCTCACCTAATCAAGGTACCAGGGCTAGAGTAGGGTTTTTGCCAATTATTTTATATATAGTGAGATGACTGATTCCTCAGCCCTCACCTTTGCACAAGGACAGAAATGAAATTGCCCCTGCCCTCAGAGATATATTCTTTTGGGGAAATCATGCATGCAAACTAATTTGGAGGACAGGGGGTGCTCTAGCCCCTAGGGCACCAGGAGAGGCCTCCATGTAGGAGGTGCTACTTAAGCTGAGCTTTGAAGGAAACCAGGGTTTCTAAGAAGTAGAAGTAAGGAAGGAACACGTTCCAGGAATGGGGGGGACCAAGGAGGTCAGAGAGGACCAGTCCGACTGAACCAACATGTGTGAAGGGGAGGTGTGTGTAGCAAGAACCTACAAAAGTCAATTGGAGCCAAGTTGTGAGGGCCTTTCAATGCCAACCAAGAGTTTGTATTTGATTCTGGCAGCAATAGGTAGCCATTGGGGGTTTCTGAGCCAGGGAGTGACGTGGTCAGATATGGTCTTTGCTCTAGGAATCTCACCAGGGCGACTGAGGGGAGGTGTCTTTGGAGAAAGGTAAGCCTGGAGGCTAGGGGCCAATGTGGAGCCCATCTCAGTGCTCCTAGTGAGAGGGGAGAGCTGAATGGTGGCTGTATGAGTGTTTGTGTGAGAGATGCTATTGAGATAGAATCAACAAGACTTGGCAGCTGATTGGATCTGGGGCATGAGAAAGAAGGGGGAGGGGGATTGAGAACAACTGCATTTAGGAAAATTTATCCAAAGAAAGAAGATGGGCACTAGAATCTGTAGAACTGCATGAGGCAACCTCCTCTCCTGCTTTCTCTCACCCTGTCTTTTCTCATCTAAGGAGTTTCCCAGATCACCATGTATACACCACGCCTGTGTATTTCTCCTCTGATTGGCTGAACGAGTACTGGGATGAACTGGCAGTGGATGATTACCGTTTTGTTTACATGGGGCCAAAAGGATCATGGTAAAGCTGTGTTTTGGACTCTTGGTAGTAGGGGGGCATGCAGGGTGTCTCCAGCTCTCTGGAGTGCTTCAAGCTCTGTTTCCTCCAGTCTGTACTGCACGCTACTGCCAAGCTCATGAGTGACCTTGCCCATTGTGACTAACTTAGTGTTGATGAGCCTCTTGGTTTCTTGCTAGGCTGGTCCTCAGAATGCAGATGCAATGTGACTCCCAAGACTAGTGCAGGCCTTCCCAATGTGACAGCGCCTGCTTGCGCCTGTGCTGAGATGGCCTTTATAACCCGAGATCACCTCGATACCCCAGGGAGACAACTTTCCTAAAATACTACTTTTCATCATCACTTTTCTTCATCATTAAGTTTCAGTGGATTCCTCATAGCTGTGAAATAAATTCCTTATTCTCCCATCCCCTATAATGTTAGGAACCTCCCTTTCTCTCCTTCCCTTCCACTATTCCCTAATACAGACAACCCTCTGGTCTGGCTAGATTGACTGCCCTCTGAACATACCTTATGGTTTTTTGCCTCAGTACGTCTGCTTATGTCATTTGCCATTTCCCCTCTTTTCTGGTGTGTCTTCTCCAGCCTTTCTGCTTTGCCTAAATCCTAAATATCTTTCATCTCTGGTACTGGTCCTTGGGAATCATTGGTCTGCAGGTACTTGGGATCCCAGCTCCTCCCTCTTTCACAGCCAGTTCAGAGGTCACTGTCTTTAGGCCCAGAGCTCTGTCACCTTGTATTCCTTACTAAAATTCCCTGATTCCTGGCCTCTAGTCACTGCATCCCTTCCTTTTCTGAGTCTAGCACAGTTTGGGATTCACCCACCTCTCAAATGCTGCATGTTTGGATCGAAGGACCAAATGTGTCAGTCTATTCTTATCTTTGCTGGTCCACTCATTTGTTTTCTGTTGTTGTTTTTGGAGGGCAATTGGGGTTAAGCAATTTGCCGAAGTTCACAAGGCTAATAAGTATTAAGTGTCTGAGGCAGGATTTGAACTCAGGTTCTCCTGACTCCAGAGCCAGTGCTCTATTCACTGCGCCACATAGCTGCCCCTCTTTTTTTTTTTTAATTTAGTATCAGGTGGTTTTGATAATAACCATTTTATAACATAATTTGAGGTCTAACAATACAAATTCCTCCTTTGCCCAAATAATCCTTTGGTTATTCTTGCCCATTTTTTCCTCAGTATAAATTTTATCACTTGACTTAAGAAGGGAGCAGAAGCTAAATAAAAGACTGAATCATTCAATGAACAGTTTTATCAGCAAATGGAAAAAAAAACACAAAATTAGAACCTTTGCAGACTGCTGATACCAGGTCACAGTGCTTTCAGATTTACAAAGCACTTTTCTCACAACCTGCTTCGTGAGACAGTGTATCAGTCCCATTTTACAGATGAGGAAACTAAATTAGAGAAGATGATGTAACTTGCTCAAGGTTACACAGCTAGGATCAGAGACACAGCTCCTGTCGAGGTCTTTTTCTCCTATTAATGTGCACAGATTTTAAAGTATCATCAGTATTACCTTGACACCTGTAACGGGAAGACTGGTTAAGGTTTTATGGATCTGAGAGATGGGACTGAACTTTCCCTGTTTTGTGCCATGGAAGATTTTTCTTTAAACTGAATAAAATTCATTGTGCAGCTCATTGGCTCACTCCACAGGACGCCGTTCCACGCCGATGTTTTCCGCTCCTACAGCTGGTCTGTCAATGTCTGTGGAAGGAAGAGGTGGCTGCTCTACCCCCCAGGGCAAGAAGAGAGTCTGAGGGATTGTCATGGGAACCTGCCCTATGATGTCACTTCCTCTGCCCTCCTGGACATCAAAGTCCACCCGACATACCCCCAGTGCTGTCCGCCTATTGAAGTTATCCAGGAAGCCGGGGAGATGATCTTTGTCCCCAGCGGATGGCACCATCAGGTTTATAATCTGGTAAGATCCATGAAACCTTCTCTGTGAAGCTTTTCTTCATTCTCTCTCCTTGTATCACAAATATCTTCTAGCATAGATTTCTCCTAACACTTTGTCTGGACTTCTCCTTTGCACTTAGGACATTCCTTCTTAGCACTGGACCTGGAGTTAGGAAGATCTGAGTTACAATTCGGCTTGAACATTGTGTGACCTTGCGTCACCTGTTTGCCTTGGTTTCCTCAACTGTTAAATGGGAATAAATAATAGTGCCTACCTCCCAGGGTTGTTGTGAGAACCAAATGCTTAGCACAGTCCATAGCACATCATAAGCACTATGTAAATGTTAGTTATCATGATTACACATGTATGTTTTATTCCCTATACTGGATGCTGGCTCTAGGACTTGCTCGCTGTGTGACTGAGGGCAAGTTACTTAACCCCTCAGAATCTCATTTAATTACCTGTAAAAATACTAGGGATTATCATATTTGCACTGCGTACTCTACAGAGTTTTAGAAGGAACCAAAGGTGACCTTTGTGGATTTATAGAAATGTGAAGTCAGAATTATTCTCACTATTTAGAGTTAGGCTCTTTGTCATTTTTTACCTTGGAATCCTCAGTGCTGAACCCGGGGACCCCCACATAGTAGTGTTTCATAGATGTTCCTTGAGTTGAGTTTAGGCCAAGAGAACAAATGGCTTTATTCATTTAACTCAGGGACAGATAGCGCCTGGGTTCAGAGGCACCCTTGACGCGGGAATAACGATGCCTATTATACCTACCTGCTTTAAAGGCTTGCCATAAGGATCACATGAGATGGAAACATGTAAATGCTTTTGAACCTTGAAACACTATAAATGCTGTTCTATGTGCAAATATCCCATAAATGTAAATCTTACGTGTGTTTTATTTTTTCATCTTTTTTAAATAATATTTTCCATTTACATGTAGTCTTTGATTTTAAATAAACATTTCATAGGATCCTAGAGCATAAGATTAAGAGCAGAAGGAGACTAGGGGGGTCACCGGCCTCAGCCCCTTCATTTTGCAGCTGGGCAGCTGAGGCCTGAGGAGCTAACTTGTGCGGGGTCTAAAGCAGCATTTCAGGGCTTACTGGTGCCCAGGCCTGTGCTGGATGACCAGAAAACAAAGAAAGAGAAGGCATAGTGCTTGCCCTGTAGCAGCTAACAATTGAGTGGAGGAGATAGGATATGCTTGTAAAGAAGGATACAGTGTCAGATGTCCAAGTACAGGAATAGCAGACTGTTGGTCAGGGTTGGAGCCTACCTGAGAAAGGTTAGTAAGACTGTGTTTGCCTCATAGGGCCTTAAACTGAAAGGAAAAGGTGGGGAGGGTGAAGCTGTTTGAGTGTGAATGTATGTATGTATGTTTGAGTATGTAAGCAAGTTAAATACCAAGGAGGGAAGCCCCAGTGTAGGTAGAATAGCGGTAGAGAAGCCAAGGAATTCATAGGAGGAAAAAATCAAAGAAAGGAGCCATCGGTAAGAGCCATGACCTTGGATACCTGTATTCAAATGCACAAAGAATGGGTTAAGAAAAAATGGGGGGGGTGGTTAATGAGAGATCCTAATATAAGGAAGCAAATATGATCTCACAGATATCACCAAGACTTGATAGGCTAACACCCAGGGGTGGAATGTGGACCCAGAAAGGTATGTGTTATTCAAGAGTTTGAAGTAGGGGTGAAGTATCACATATGAAGATATTATCACATGAGGAGATTCAGGAACCAGGGAGGTGTCATGGCAGTACACTATTGACCACTTGGACAGAAGCAAGAACTAGATGAAATCATGCATAGAAACATGTTTCGTTCACAGAAAAGCATGACATATAGTAGAGATAGGACTTAAGTATCCAAACATCTGCTGGAGCTCTTGGCCAAAAGCAGAACTGCTAATGATTTATTAGATTGCTCAATGATAATTTTATGCTTCAAGAAATGGAAAAAGCACTACTCTGGATGTTATTCTCATCAACAAGGAGGAACTTAATGAGTGAAGTAGAAGGAACTTTGGTAGCACACTCAGGGAGGGAGCAAACAGTGACCTTACAGTCTTAGAGTTCATGACAAATAAGGAAAGGAAAACCAGGCATGGTCTGACATGTACCCTGTTTTGAGGAAGACCAGATTTTAAAGAGTTCAGAGGAAGACTACGTAGTATCTTTCATGGAACAAAATCACTTATTTATGTTAAGAGGTAAGATTTTCTCAGAGCTTTATTAAACAATTAGAAGTAACTGGGGTAAACTTCTTTATGAATTTCCATTGCATTTCCATTCAGTGAATCAAAACATCTTAAATACATCAACAAATGGGAAGAAAAGTTTTACATAATAAAAGTGTTGGGATATCAGTTTGGTCCAGGCCAGGGGCAGGGAACCTGTGGCCTCAAGGCCACATGTAGTCTTCTAGACATGTTCCCCACCTCTTGTCCAGATTCTCCCATAATATCTAGCTTGAAGCATCTTGTTATAAAAACCAGATTGAGAGCAAGACATGAACTTGAGCTGACTTTAACAGCAGTTGGACAGCATCTTCCTAGGCAATGGAGAGTACAGTTTATGGAAAACAGGAGTGACCACAAGGATGCTGAGTTATATGCCTCTTCCCTTCACTCCACAATAAAAATAGACAATTCTTAAATAGAATTACTTATGCAAATCTAGCTTCTACTAAAATTCTGTGGGAGGAGTCAACCCAGGAGGAATGGGACATTTTCAAGAATGAAATTCTCAAGTCACAAAGAGAACAGTTCCAATAAGAGAAAGAGACAGCACCCTGAAGAGAACAATGTGAATGAACAACGAATTCATAGAGCAACTTAGGTTGTGTGTGTGTGTGTGTGTGTGTGTGTATATGTGTGTGTGTGTGTTTTAATAGGCATGTTTTCAGAAGGCTGGTGCAGAGTTAAATGGGCTAAGAATTCCAAAACCATGACATAGGCCTGTAAGAGTCAGGTAAAGCTTGGAGTGAGCTGAGACTGTTTAGAAAAACCAAGAACAAAGTAGAATTTTTAAAAATCTATATTGAAGAAAGAAAAGGAAGAGAGGGCTGCGTAACAAAAAGCAGACAGAAGTCTTGACTTAATTTGCTTCTGTTTTCTGTACTAAGGACAACTTTAGCAAAGATAGAATAAAATGAAAGCTTAAGTTGGGGAATTCTAATAAAGGAGGACCCAGAGGCCTTGAATTCTAAGTCACTAGAACCAAACAAAGTACATCCCAGGCCACTGGAAAAACTGATAGGTGTAGTTTCATAACCTTCATCAGCAATCTTTGGAACATCCTAGAAAAAGGTTAATGTGGTATCTGTTTAAAAAACAGAGAGAAAGAAAGTGGAATCCTCAAACCAGTGAACATAACTTCAATTCCTAACAAAATCCTAAAACGTCAGGCAATGGATGGTGACTGAACATCTGGAAAAGGAAGATAACAATTTGTGCAAAATGTTCTAGTGGACCTAGATTTCAATAAAGTATTGATAAGATGAAATATTCAGTGGAAATGAATGATGTAAACTAAAAATAAACCAAGGTTAATAAAGGAAAAAAAGATGAAATATTCATAGAAAGAAATGCCTTTTACTTGAGTTCAAAGTCAGCTTCAAATTCAGTATCTCTATAGCAGCTGTTTGGTTCTTCCTAATGGTGGTGTGTGAGGGGAGGGTAATTAGTGGATTGCAAGGTCAATATTAGTCAGTAATGTGACCTGGCAATTACAGAAGCCACCAAATTCTTAGATTGCTTTAAATAGCATGATGTCTAGAAGGTGGTTGTTATTCAGTCATTTTTCGGTTATGTCTGGGTCTTCATGACCCCATTTCAGGTTTTCTTGTCAGAGATACTGTAGTGGTTTGCCATTTCCTTCTCCAGCTAATTTTACAGATTGGGAAACTGAGGCAAATAGGGTAAAGTGACTTGCCCAGAGTCACGCAGCTAGTAAAAGTGTCTGAGGCCAGATTTGAACTCCAGAAGAAGAGTCTTCCTGATTCCAGTCCCAGCACTCTAATCTACTGTGCTACCTAGCTGCCCCAAAAAGAAGGAAGGAGATGATAATCCCACTGCACTCTGTCCTGGTCAAACCCCCTCAAGAGTGTTCTGTATTTAGTTCCAGGGCAATATTATAGGACCCATCACTTGGTCCCAACAAGGCTGAAGAGTATCCAGCAGAAGGCAACAAGATGGCAGAAGGCCTCAAGATTTTGCTACATGAGGATTAGTTGAAGAGGCTGGAGATGCTTAGCCCAGAGAAGGGAAGAAAGGATTTAGTGGCAACATCCTAACAGTCTTCAAGTATTGGAAGGCCATTCTGTGAGATTAAATGAGATTAAACAGTTCTGTCTGGCCCCAAAGAACACAGCTATTAGTGGATAAAAACCGCAGTGACAGATTTTGGTTCATTGGGATATTTGTTATAGTGCTGGGCTTAGAACTAGGAAGCCCAGGGTTTAGACTCTACCTCCAGCCCTGGTTGCCCACCAAATTGTTAGCTAACATGTGCCTCTCTAAAGGGTCTTTATATTTTCATAGGCACTTGTAAAAGGCTAATCAGAGCACAAATTGTGTCTCCAGTCCTCTCTACATTTTTTTGTTTGTTTTTTGAGAGACAGTGTCTTCCTATCTCAGCTAGGCTGGAAGTGGTACAGACACCCAAAGGCCTAGTTAGTCCCAATTTTGATTGAAGCTTTAATGTGTTCTAATTTTTCTACCTGGATTGGTTTGCCCCTTTAGCAGGATGGAGGCCCTTGGTGCTCACCGTGTTGGTGCCAGATTTAACATAGATATCCAGTCTGGCTTCCCCCATTTCAGTTCCTAACTCCACAACTGGACCTGCCTCAGTCTCCCCAGCAGCAGGGGCCACAAGCATGCACCACTGACCTTGGCTTCTTTTCCTTATGTTGACAAGAATGAGACTTGAGAAGATCTCCTTTGGGGTCTGTCATCTGGTGACTAAATACCACTGGCATCTGTTAATTCTTTCACAATGCCATTTAGGGATCCTCCGAATACTCATTTTAACCCAGTTCCCTGTGAATCACTCTTTCAGGATGATACCGTCTCCATTAATCACAACTGGATGAATGGCTGCAATGTAAATACCATGTGGCACTTCCTCCAGGCCGAACTGGATGCTGTGCAACAGGAAATCCATGAGTGGAGGGACACTATGGAAGACTGGCATCAGCATTGCCAGGTAGGATGGAGATAAGATCATCATATTTGTGGTTTCCTCTCTTAAACCATGGCTGAAAACCAGAGCCCTAGAAAGTCTCTAGTTATGGGTTCCTTGCCTCCTGCAAAGAGGGTCCCCTACTTAAGACAGGGAATATATGTAAGGTGGTGCTAGGTTAAAAAAAAATCTTTATATTGATAGGGGCCTCCACAAAGCTCTTCTCTGAAGCATGAAGGTTACTCTGGGTTCTGATAGTAGACTGAGTTGTTTTCTGAGGACCAACCAAGCTAAGTATGGAGAGGTTTATCCCCAGAAGACTCATCATTTGGTGTTGACCCATCACTTGGTCCCAACAAAGAAACATACAAAATGACTTTCACCTCTATATAGCCCCCTTCTGTCTCTTCAGTGTTAGTAGCAGAGTAGCAGGAAAGGGGTAGCAGGGGTGCAGAGAATGACATAGTTTTAAAGATAGTCTATACGCTTTCATTTGACTCTGGGTATTCTAGATATGAAGTCATTCTCCAGTGACCAACAACTTGGCATGCTGCTAGAGGAACTGAATCATAACAATATTGACATTCTCACTATAAATATAACCAGAAGACAAAAAGAATTTGCAGCTTAGTCGAAGGATTCACAGGTATCCCTCCTAGACGAAGAAAGGAGTTAGCTTTGTCATGTAGCCCAGGGCTACAGGAAGCATCACTTCATGGATGTTTGACATCTATCACAGTACTCAAGTATTCTCAAAACCATGAAAGTAACAGCTTAAACATAAACATCAGTTGCAGAGAAGGAAGAGGTAGAGAAATTCTGAATCAGGATATACTGATACCCATTGACTTTGTTGCAAAGTGAGAAAAGGCAAGGATGGTGGAAAATAGATTGGAAAGCATGGTTCAGAGAAAAGGATGGAAGGAGGCCAAGCCCTTGAAGTCCACTCAGAACCTTCATGTCTTTATATTTTTAATAAAAATTTAACAAAAATTCGTGGTCTCTGGACATGGCAGATACCAAACAGCATCACAAAAGATGAAATTGATTATATTTTAATAGATGGAAAAAGACTTGGCATTGATGAGGAAGCTATTCCTCAGTCAGTTTTCTATATATAATTAAGACCACCAACTAGTGTAATGGTAATGGAATTTGAAGATGCCCCTGTATTGGCTTGGTTTTGGGGTTGAGTGTTAAAACCCAGAGCTTGTGAATCCCACTTGTGGGTTGGACTTATTAATGTGAAAAGAGAGGGCTAAACTGGGAGAAGCTGTGAATTGGGAGATAGGCCCAAGCTGAGAGAAGGCCAGAAGGACTTTGGGAGAGCAGTATCCAGTATTGTGGAGCCTGAGTTGCTGAGAGAAAGACTGGTGAGAGCCCATTGGAGCTGCCCAGGACTTTTGAGAACTGCCACCCAAAGCTGCCAAGAACTAAGGAGACATGGCTATGATGCCGGTGTTTTATCTGTCTGTTTTGATGTTGTTTTGCCAGATTTACCTGCTGGTGAAGGATAGTGCTAGTGTTGTAGAGGTTCTGGAACCTTGCTGTTGGTTCAGAAGCCCTGAAGGAGGATTTTCTTGTGGTGTTCACAGAAATCCTGAAAGAGGGCCTTGCTGATGTTTTCAGGGGTTCTGGGACTGTTCTACAGGCAGAGAGTAACTTGATAAGGACACTGGCTATGGCTTTGTTGAGCCTTGTCTCCCCAGGAACTGAGATTGCTATGGGCTTTTCCTTGGGTTTTCAATGCTGAGATGGTATCTTAACCTTGTTGTAACTTAAGGGTGGATGACCTTTTGTGCTCTTCTGCCTCTTTTGAGGAAGTGCTTGGTGTTAATGGATGGTATTGTGATTCATTAGTGTCTAGGGATAGGAAACCTTTGGCCTTTTTGTGCTCTGTGTTTGACTAAATGAATGTACTTTGTTTATAATTGGAAACTAATCTCCATTTGAGAAGAGAGACTTTGACTGACTAAATGAATGTACTGCCCAGGAATAGGCTCCTTTGACTAATATACTGGCCAGGGGGTGGGATACCTGGACCTTGGTACTTTGCAACTGAATTAATAACTTAGTTGCTAAATGAATGAGTAGCACTGTATTTTGACTTTCTCTGTTCTGTGAATGTTTTGCTGAACAAATGGGGCTTGCTGTGCTGGTAATCCGAACCTTGGAAGCTGCCTTTGCTTGGCATTACAGCTTGTCAGAGCAAAGATAGAAGAATAAGGAGAGAATGATATGGAATACCTCTGAAAACTTTATTCCAGACTATTCAGACAACTAGTGGATAGTGAAAGTTTGGAAATCAACAATAAAAATCACATGAATACAAGTCATAACAACTTTATGCAGAAATTTAAGCAATATAAATCAGTTGCCATTACAAGACCAGAAGAGCCTCAGACTTGCTGCCCAAGCAGAGAGAAATGGTGGCCAAAGGCATTTTAAACTCCTTTGTAAAATCTTTATGAATGATAATACATGATGATGGAAAGATTTTATTTCATAAAGCAGGGGGAAAAAAACAAGCTAGAGAGCTGGGTAGAGGACCAACTATGCAAAGTCATCCCAAGGGCATTTAAAAACGAAGATGGAAGGACAACAAGCAGAAGAAAATGGAAAAGGTTTTCAAAGAGCATTTATAAAAACTGTCTTAATCATCAGTGACAGGGCAGCTAGATGGCACAGTGAATAGAGCACCAACCCTGAAGTCAGGAAGACCTGAGTTCAAATCCAGCCTCAGACACTTAACACTTACTAGCCATGTGACCTTAAGCAAGTCACTTAACCCCAATTGCCTTGCCTTCTCCCTCCAAAAAATAAATAAAACAGTTCTTGGGTTGTTGTTTTTTTTAATCAACAATGACCATGAAGCTTAGACTTTTCACATCATGGTCCTGAATGTGCTTATAGGGGAGGTAGCATCTGTACTAAAGAGAACAATGACAAAAACAAATGGATCAGGTGTATATAAAGGAGATCCACATTAGAAGTACCACAACTGTGAGATTGTTGAGGGAGGGATACAAAAAGTATCTGAAGGGAGGCAAAGATCAAAGGTGTGAAAAAATTTAGGACCTTATCAATACCAAAAAAAAAAAAAAAGGCACCCAGGAGAACATCAGTAACCATATGCCTACTTTTGCATCTATGCAAAATGTTTATTAGTCATCTAAACATAAACTGAGGGCATCCTTAGTGGGTGTATTAGTATGGAGTGAGCGGGCTTTCACAAGGGATATTCAGCAATGGGTCAGATCTTTTCCGTTTTACAGTTAACAAAAAACGTGCAGAACACAGGACTCTGTTGTTGCTTGTTTCATTGATTGTGAAAAAGCATTTGATTGAATAGAACAAAAGACCACCTTAAACACCCTCTTCCAGCAATGTGTTTCCCATCCACACGGTAAAATCATTTGATACCTTGAATGACATAATAACAGAAATAAGCTCCGATCATAAACCTCAGCCACCACAGGCATTCACTACTGTGATAAAGCAATCTGCAGAGTCCAAGTTGAAGAGGGATCCCCTGTGGATGGATGGTCTTCCGGAGACTGCTTGTGGATGATGATGTTGGTTGCATCAGGAAAGACCATATGGTTGAAGACTGTTGCACAGATAATGATGATGGACAACATATTGGGCCCAAAGTTTTAACAGGAGGAGAATGAGCTGGATTGCCTTTGTGAAACTGTAAAGCATCTTAATGACTCCAGACTTGCCTTTGTAACAGAAGCCCATCTTTCAAATATCAGCATCCTACAAGTGTTGCTATATGACATCAAGGGATGGAATGCAGCACTTTCTGAAGAATTAAAATTAAATTTCACAGAGGACATTGTTGGTGTGAGTAGGTTCTACCATGTGACTGATGAGGAACTTCACAGGAAAACAGGAGTAAATAATGTCATTAAGGAAATGTATCATAGGAAGATGGGTTAGTCACATGGTCAAAAATGAGGGATGACAAGTGGACAGCCATAGTTCCCCACTGGCATCCTAATAATGTCTGGAGGAATCAAGGAAGGCCTCCAGCACTCTGAGTAAATTGTGGTGAAATCACAAGTTGGGCAAGAACAGATGAGCTATAATTGGCATCTTTGAAGGAAACAACAAAACAAGATCAAAGGTCTTTTGAGTTTCCCTATAGGACTAGAATAGTCTTCCTGCTTTATGTTTGTTAGGTTGGGTTGAGTTGCCTATTTCTGGGTCACAAGGCAGGCCTGGCTTGGGAAAGGTGCATTCTTAAAATCATCTGAAAGTTGCCCCCAGCCCAACCATGTAGCAATAATGGCTAGCAGTTGTCAGAGAGAAAACAAGCCACTCACCAGAGGGAAGGAGGCTTAAAAACTTGCATCCAGCCCTGAATAGCCTAAAGTAACAAATGGGAACAGGAGGCTTGTGCCTCACAACCTACTAACCTTTGAGATCAAGCATCTGTGCTTTATAATTCAGTCTGCATTTTTTTTTTGGTCTTGGTTTTATTATTTTCACTTCAGTTTCTTAGTAAAAATCCCAGCCTGGTCTCTGGTACATTGAGAAAAAAGGGTTTATTTATGTTCAGGCCAAAGTACCTTGAGAAATCAGAAAGCCTCTGAAGTCCAGGCATGATGGTGAGTCTCTGATCTCATCACCTGATTGAAGTGTGTTGAAGCAAGGACATGTAGGCAAAGACTAAGATGCAGTAGAACATAGAGATCCCTCCCTCAATCTCACCTCTGAACTCTTAAGGTGATTTATCATTGTTGTTCCTTATTTGGCGTTCATTCAAATACTACCTTAGGACATTACATGGTTTTTGTTGTGTTGTTCAGCTTTTCGCATTTTTATGTCAGTTTTCTCCAGCTAAACTATGAGCTACTTAAGACCAAGGACCCTTTCTTAAAATGTTTCTGTCCCAGAGGTTCCCAACTAAAGAGTGAGTATATGCTCAAAGGGTCCTTGCAAAATTAATTTTTATTGAATGAAGAAAGTGCTTTGGAAAGTGTCGTTTAAAGCATAATCTCATAATCCTTTTTCTTTCTCATCTTCAGGTAATCATGAAATCATGCACGGGTATTGACTACAAAGAGTTTTATAACTTCCTCAAAATTATAGCAGAAAAGAGAATTTCTCTCCTAGAAAAGGCTCCTGAGACCAAACCTGTGGAAGATATTTGCACTGACAGCCCTGGGCTGGGCCCTCACCATGCAGCTTTTGATTTAAGTCGAATTGCTGATGTGTTAGCATCCTTGATCACAAACCCAGATTTCCAGAAACTAGACACTAATGAACTTTCACCACTCCCAGAGGACCTTTTCAAGCACCTGAAAGAAATAATAAATGCTGCTTCTTTGTAGTTATGCTTTTTAATTAAGTAGCAAGAAGTAACTATGAATGGGTATCCATCAGTACAGTCCACCTTGCCCCAAAGGGGATCTTGAACTTCAAAGTCACTGGGAATTCAAATCTAGCTCTGCCATTTATTTACGTGACCTTTGGGGGGTCACCTAACTTTCTCATCCTTGAAATGAAGTGGTTGGACTAGATAAGCCCTAAGGTTCCTTCTAGTTCTCTGGGTCAGTGATACTAGGAACATAATTTAAATGAAAAAATTTCTTTTTCCCACAACTTTCCCGAGATCCATTCTAGCAGGACTGGTGTGATGAAAAGACAAGAAACTAACTTCAGAAATTCTTCCAGTAGCTGTTTATTGACCTCTGTTCTTGGTGTGACTCTGCAGAGCCAGGCCAGCCACAGACCTAAAGACCTAAGGCAGCATCTCTCCATCCTGGGTGCCCTTAAAACCCTACCTCCTGCACGGCTCCCCCAAAGCCATCCTATGCCAGCACCAAAGGCAACACTGGTGACCCATGGAATGAAGCAGAAACAGCAGCAACTCCCTCCCCTGCCCATCAGCTTGCCCTCTGATCCCCTCTCTCCTGGATTCACCCCATGTGACTCCACCAGCTGTGCTGCTCACTTGGTGATCTCCCTGTGTTATTTGACAAACAGCTGCACTTCACTCCAGGAAAAACTGCCCCTTGGCTCAAAGGGGTCTTTGTCTGTTAGTATGGAGCAAAGATAATGAGACTGGGCCACATGTGGGAAACGGAGACCTGAGTTAAAGTCCCAATTCTAATTCTCTCCATGGAAGCCTGTCATAGCCTCAGTCTCCTCATCTGTAAAATGGAGCAGATCGTACTGGCACTAAATACCCAGTTGGGTACTTGTGAGGAAAGTGCTTTATAAACCTACAAGCCCTATAGGAATGATAGTTGCTCTTATAATTAGGGCTGCTGAGAATGATACAGTTTGGAAATGGGGTGGGGGTCAAGGAGATCATTCTTAAGATTATTCCCAAAGCTTGGTGGGTACGCTGTACTCTATAACCTGGTACTTTATGGTTAGCTCTCAGACCTTCTCTCACTTGTGTCCACCCAGGGGACTAGGGTCATGTGCTTCACAGTGAAAGGCCCTGGGGTTCTGCTTTTAGGATCCTGCTTTCCACCTTTCTCTCCCTTGGCTTCTTGGGAAAAAGCAGAAGGCTGGAGGGGCAAGGGTACACAGGACACATGAGAACAGTTACTGTTGCCTAGATGGCTCAGTCCTGCCTCCAAGCATAGAGAATCCAGCCCCCCTAGGGCTGTCTCCACAGTGTAAGGTCTTTGAAGAGAAATACTGAGTCACAAACATTTCAGTATTCTCCACAGCATCTCACAGTAGCTTTGTACATAGCAAATGTTCAGTTTCTTTTTTAAAAAAATTCCAGAAGTATTTAAAGTGCAATATTATTTCTTCCTTAAATTGATAATATCTTCCCCAAGGCAAGAATCAGAGAAGCCTACCTAGCCCAGTGGAAGATCCTAGAGCCTGCTGGGTAGTCCAGCAGGAGGAAGCTGCAAAGAAAAGGTGAGGGCCAGAGAGGAGTGATCCATTTCCTGAGGAGCAGCACCCTGAGGAGGAATGGACATTTGCCTTATGTGACCTAGACTGTATCCAGAATTCCTTCCCTGGGGATGGAAAGAACAGACCAAAGCATGGTTCTTGTAGTCACAGTGATGCTCTGCACATTATAGATAATGTCATCAGTTCTCTACTCCCCCTGTGTAGATACGTATGCTGGCTTCTCCTTCCTTGGCCTTCATCTTGACCCAGAAGCAGGCTCAGGCCAGAGATCCCCTGGCAGGGTTGAGCTACCAAAGAGCCTTCTGATTATGGACTCCAGCCAAGCGGTGCAGCCTCATGTCCTCCTTCTGAATGTGCTCATAACAGGACTGGGTCAGAAAGAGAAAATAGTCAGGCACCAGGAGGAAACATCAAACCTGAACACCCAAGGGGGTTGGCCATCCAATGCCACAGAATGCCAGAGCTGGAATGAATATTAGCCTAATTTGTAGATGGAGGAGGCTAAGGCCCAGAAAAATGAAATAATATCTGTTTTTTTCCATTATACCAGCCTGCTTCTGCCATGCTGGAGAAAACACTGGACTTAGGAGTCCAGATGCCTATGTTTGAATATGCAATCCATCTTTGGGGGTCAGGACAGGTATAGGAATTAAACCGGTGGTTTCATTGGTGTAGGATACCGTCTTGATCAGGCAACTTATTACACCTTTCAGAAAAGGTGCCAAGCTGTATTGGTGTAAGGAGTTGCCTTAGCTAGTTGCTGGGAGCATGGAAAGAATTTGCCTGTGGGCACACAGCATGCATCAGAGGTAGAACTAGAACTTCCTGACTCTGAAGCTAACTCTGTATCCCTTTCCCCTCTCCTCCCCACTTCCCCCCATTATATATCCTCTATTCTAACATGTACTGAGAGGAGCTTAATTACTAACATTCATAAATCATGAGATTGCAAGAAACCTCCTTTCCATAAATGGAGAGACTGCCCCCAAACCAGAAGACCAAGGGTCCCCTAACCTTACCTTACAAACACATGCCACAAGAGAAAGGAGGAGAGAGTAGAAATGCACATTTGTTTAACAGCCAGTATGTGTAAAGTATAAGTCATTGTGTGAATAGTTCAGTTGACCCCATTGCTGTGACTAAAGACCCATCTTAGAGCTGATTGACAGCTGGCCCACGGAGCAGAAAGAGATAGCTATACGTATGGAAGGCAGCATCATGTAGTAGAATTTCTACCAATTTGCATTATGACTTCAACATGTTATTTCTTTCTACCCTGTTAAAAAGGAGAGGAGGTTTGGGGGGAGGAAAGGGAGGTCCCTTCCAGTCCTGACCTGATTCTGTTAAAAAATTAGATCTGTTCCACACAAAGAAAGCAGTGCCCCTTCTTCCTCTTCCCTGGCTACTCACCTCCAGGGCTGTCAGCAGGAAATCATACAGTCCTCCTCTGTGGATGGGGTCCATCATGTCCCTGATCAGATGAATTTCTGCTCCCAAGTGCTGGATCCTAGGAAACATACGCAGAAATCCTTCAAGTCCTACTTTAGGAATGGCGCAGGGGAATAGTTTGTGATATCACAGCTGGCATCTTGTCCTAAGAAGAGCTCTCACCACCCAAGCCAGCTGAATAGGACAAAACCTCTGTATATCCAGTCTGTACCAACTTTCTGTCACTGCCTATGTAAGAGTTGGCTTACCGGGCACGAGACACAACGTAGATGAGTAAGGGCAGCAGGTCATCCATAGGAAGCTTATATTCCCTCTCCAGGACACGGGAAACTGTGTCCTCAATCTCAACGTAGGTCTTCTCAAGCATCTCCAGCTTCTCCCGGGGATCCACTGTGGTGCTATTGTGGAGAGGTAGTAGGAATAGCTCTCATTTAGACAGGGCTTCAAAAATGGGAAAACTCTAATCTTCACAACAGTTTGTGAAGTAGGTCGTATAAGTTTCACCATTTATCAATGAAGAAATAGGCTCAGAGAGGTCAGTTCACTTGGGATCACACAGCTAATGTCACAGTCAGGATTTGAAACCAGGTCTCCTGACTTCATTTTGTCTCCTAGGAGCGCAGGATATTGTAAGGTCATCTTATCTGTAAGTCTGCCTTCTTGAAGAACTATGCCTTAAACCCCACTAGGCTTTGGGGAGTGGGAGAGAAAAGAGAAGTGAAAGGGAAAGAGAAGCTTCAATCTGGAATGAATTTCTCCTCCACCCCCAGTCTGATGGGAGATAATTTCTGCCCTCAAGGATCCCCTCCAGTCTGAAAGAAGACCCACCCCTTAAGAAATCCCTGTTCTAATGAGAAATACTAAATCCTTGCACTGAAGTAAACCCAGTGTAAATCAGAAATCCATCAGAAGTGGACCAGTATGGAAATACACATTAAAAATACAAAAGTGGGGTGGCTAGGTGGCGTAGTGAATAGAGCACCAGCCCTGGAGCCAGGAGTACCTGAGTTCAAATCCAGCCTCAGACACTTAACACAAAAACTAGCCGTGTGACCTTGGGCAAGTCACTTAACTCCAACTGCCCTCCAAAAAGAAAAAAAATTTTTTTTAATTAAAAAAAAATACAGAAGCCAAGTTCAGAAGAGTGTTAGCTAAATATATGCATTAAAACTAAAAGGAGGCAGGAGTGACTGGAGGCAGCCAGAGTAAATCCAGGAAGACTTTCTGGTAGAAAGAGACTGTGTGTTGAATTTGGAGAGAAGGACACACTTGTAGAGAGAAGGGGCAGAAATCCCATCGGGGGAATGGTCCATGTATCGAACACTATAGACTACAAAAACCCAGGGCAAAGCAGGGAATATTGTTAAAGGAATGTAGTTTGAAAGAGTAGAATAGAACCATTTGACACAGTGGTTCTCAACCTTTCTAATGCCACAACTCTTTAATACTCATATGTGGGCATATCTGCATGTGGGCAGACCCGCCTAGAGACCCACATATCAGAAATACGTGTTTTCCAATGGTCTTACACGACCCCTGTGAAGGGGTCACGACCCACAGGTTGAGAACCACTGATTTGACATAAAGGAAGCTGTATGTATAAGGGCATTGAAGGCTGGCTGGGCAGACTGTCTTCAGTATGGTGGGGAGGGAACTTTGATGGACCCATCTCTTGTTTTACTGCCAAATTACATGAATGAGTGAATTGGGAGACACTAGGGCCAGATATGTCTTGTACATCCACTTAAAAAGCAGTTCAGAGTCATTTGATGAAAATAAAAAAAAAAAATAGAAGACCAGAGCAAAATCTTGAAGGTAGCACCAGCATGAATAATAAAGATGGCGGCATTAAGGTCTCAGGTCAAGGCTGACAGTATTCCCTGGTATGTGTGGGCTTAGGGCAGCAGGCTGCTACCTGCCTGGAATAGGATATGGGCATGGTCTTCAACTATGGGTAGAAATGAAAGGGGGTTGTTCCTCCCCCCTCCAACAGGAGAGGAAGATAGCCCACCCAGCTCTTGTATGGGATGGTTGACCCCAAAAGGGTAACTCACATGATCTTCTGCAAGCACTCAGTGGCAGAGAGGAAGCATTTGTCTCTAACCAGGGAGTATCTCTGCAAGGGGACAGCAAGAACCAAAATCAGACTGGGACCTTCTACTCAATCTTCTCCCCCCTACCTCAGCCCCTCCATGAGACCAACCTAGAACCCAAACCCCTTCATCCTAATGATCCTCAGCCCTTCAAAATTCCCTTTTAATCCCTGCCACTCACCTAGCCCTAATGCACCTTTTGATTCCCAGCCTATAGTTGGGCCATTAAAGACTCATCAATTCTATGCCCCAGGAGCAGTCAGCAGTGAATATAGGCCTTCACCTAAAGGTGAATATTCTCTCATCATAATTTATCCCAGCATGTGAAAACTGAAAAGGACCTTGGAGATCACCTAATACAGGAGTGGGGAAACTGGGGTCTTGAGGTCACATGTGGCCCTCTAGGTTTTCAAGTTCAGCCCTTTGACTGAATCCAAACTTCACAGAACTGATCCCCTTAATAAAAGGATCTGTTCTGTCAAACTTGGACTCAGTCAAAAGGCTGCATCCAAAGACCAATCCAAAACATTCATTTTAAGGTAGAGGAAACTGAGTCAGAATTGGATCCATAGCTAGTAAATGGTTGAGTCAGGACTACAGACCAAGCCCAGTGCTCATTCTATTACATCCTTCTGCTTCTCCAATCTAGACAACGCAAGTCTATTTTCTGTACCTAGCATGTTTTTGTGTTCACTGCACAGTCCATCTACAGCCCCCCACACACTATTCAGTCTTAAACCTGACTCTTTTCCTAACCTCTACACAATGCCTGCTCCCTCTAAGAAGCCTGCCCTGATGATGCCAATGACTTCAACAGAACCTTCTCACCCCTCACTATGTTTCTACCCCCCCGATTGTACCAATCAGGAAACCTGCCAGAAGTTAGCTGGGTAGGCATTAGCTACCTGGGAAAGCAGTCACCTCACCTGGTTGGTTGTCAGTGTAAGGTCCTTGAGAGGCCACAGGTGCCTGGACGAGAGAAACAGGTTTTAGGACGAAGCAAGAGATTCTTGCTTGAATTCTGGGCTCAGAATTTCCTGACCCTAAGAGATGGTTTTATCACTGAACATTTTGCCAAAATAAGCCATAAAATATTCTTGAAGCATGTACCATTAGAGCTGAGAAGGCCCTTAGAGAATATCTATTTGACCACCCTCCCCGCCATTGTACTATATGATCCCCTCCCAATATGTCCATCTTATTTGTATTTTTTATTTAAATAATAAATTATTTATTTATATTATTACATATCATTTGATAAATATAAAACTGATGCATTCTGCTCATTTTCTTATTTTTTTGTATATTAACTTGTTTATTTTTAGTTTACTGCATTCATTTCCACGAGATTTTGAGTTACAAATTTTCTCCCCATCTTTCCCTTACCCATCACCCCAAAACAGCAATCCCACTGTATATCCCCTTCCCCAATCTGCTCTCTCCTATCTCCTATTTCCTCCCCCATCACCCCTCCAACTTTCCCATAGGGTAAGGTGGATCCCCCTACCCCAGTGCCTATATACACATATATATATATATATACACATACATACATACACACACACACATATATTCTTAACATATGATTTTAGAACTTTAAATTCTAGATTCTTTCCCTTCATCTCTCATCACCTACCCCCACTGGAAAGAAAGCAATTCAGTGCAGGCCATACATGTGTAGTTATGCAGAACACCTCCGCAATGGACATATTGTGTAACACTGATAATATTTCCCTCCTTCCTATCCCACCCGCCATGTGTTCTATTCTCTACTTTGACCCTGTCCCTTTACAAAAGTGTGTGCTTCTAACAACCCTCCCCCCAATGTGCCCTCCCCTCCATCATCCCCCCTCACATCCCCTTTCCCTCTACTCTCCTGTAGGGCAAGATATCCAATTTAGAGTGTATGTCATTCTTTCCCTGAGCCAAATTCAATGACAGTAAGGTTGACCCATTCCCTTTTGCCTTCCTGTTCTTCCCCTCCATTGTAACAGTTATCCCTTGCCTCTTCTATACGAGATGATTAACCCCATTCTGTCTCTCCCTGTCTCCTCTCCTTCTATTCCTCTCTCAACTCTCAATTTTACCTTTTAAAATATCATCCCTTCCTATTCAATTGATCCTGTGCCACCTGTCTATGTACACACACACACACATACACACATATATATACACAATCACATATGTATTCATACACATATGTACCCTCCTATATAGACATATGTGTATGTATACTACATATATACATTTATATTCCCTTCACCTATCCTCATACTGAGAAAAGTTTCATAAGTTACAGTTATCGTTTTTTTCCATGTTGGCATGTATGTAGTTCAACTTTGATAAGTTCCTTGCGATTTCTTTTCCATGTTTACCTTCTCATGCTTCTTGTATTTGATTGTCAAAATTTCTATTCAGTTCTGGTTTTTTCATCAGGAGTGCTTGAAAATCCTCCATCTCATTGAATGACCATATTTTCCCCTGGACCACCTTATTTATATTTAATTGTTGATCACAAATTACTTCTGATACAATATAAATAGTAATACATAGGCTTCAGCCTCATTGGACAGACAACAAAATTGAGGCCCAGAGATAAGCCTGAGATCACAGGATTTAGGGTTGGAAAGGACCTCACATATATCTTGTATAAGCCCCTCGTTCTAACTAAGGCACAAGGACCAAACCTGCCCGGAAGTTACATAAATAGTAAGGAGCAAAGGATTAAAACCCCCAAGGTTTTATGGCTCTCCCCCTTCCCCACTAAAGCATCCGGTAGTACATTGGATAGAGCCTTGGACCTGGAGTCAGGATAGACCTGAATTCAGATCCAGCCTGAAGACAGTTACTACTACTTACTATGATAACCTCTATCTACCTTAGTTTTCTTGTCTATAAAATGGGGAAAATAATAGAACCTAGATTGTTGTAAGGATTAAATGTGTAAAGTAATTTGCAAATAAAATGTGCAAACCTTAGTTATTATTGTTATGGTTATTATTGTGAAGTGAACAGTGACTTAGTAGAAGAGCTAAACCCAGGTCTCTGGACTCCCTGGAGTTGACCCAATTATACAATATCTTGTATCTTCAGCTTGTGGCATTTAAAGACTGGTTAGATGTTTATCTTACCTGAGATAATTTCAAAGGGGAACTACCTCCATTGAGAAAGGGACCCAATGAATGATCTCCTATGGTCCCTTTCTATCCCAGATTATGAATTCTCAATGATTTTCACCAGCTGTAGCCCTAAATCTTTGGCTTAAGCCCATCAGTCTGTACCAAACTGTTGAGGAAGCGTATTTTAAATGAAACAAAACAAAAAAATTCCTTTTTAGTCTCTCATGAAGTATTTCTCCAGCCTTTCCAGATTGTTTCCTTTAGGCAAATGGGGAAGAACAAAGGCTGAGATCTTCCTTTGAAATTCAGTAAGAATGATAACTGAACATAACTCTGGTCTAGATAAGATCATTGAGCTGCCCCCCTCTCCTTTGAAGTGATTGGCCCCTTGCCCCACCTAAGGACTATGTCTTCTCTTTGGGAATTCGAGCTTAAGATTTTGATCAAAGAAAGGAATTCCTTAGGAGGAAGAGTCCAAGAAGGAACTGACCAATTTTAAAATGTTAACCCCCAAACTACATTTTAATATATTATAATCTTTTCTTTGTTCAAGATTCCTATAAGTGTTACCTAAAATCTTCCTGGCAGAGAATCATGTCAGAGAACGTGGAGAACTAACCCTGTCTGAACATGTCTTCAAGCTAGAAATAGTTTTTGAATATAAATTAATGTTAAATTCAGTAAACCTAGAAGTAGTTTGAATATAAATTAATGTTACATTCAATAAAATTGCTTCTGACAAACTCAATTGAAGACTTTTATTATTACTATCATTATTAATAGTACATTATTGATACTAATTTTTTTTCTTTCACACTGTCCCTCTCTTGCTCTATGACAAAGCCCTCTCCTAGGCACAAGGGGAATAGGTATAAGCACATCCAGAGTTCATGCCCATGGGGGATAATGTGACAGTTACAATGGCTAGAATAATAGATGCATAGTGTCCACAAGTGTCCCTGTACTTTAGGGGGCAAGACAGCTGGATTGTACAGGAGAGGAAAACTGCAAGGTCAGGCCAGTGCTCCTATAAACGTCACCAACACGTAAATGGTACCATTACATAGCAGAAGAAATCCCTAGGTTGGGAGTCAGAGGGGCTGTGTTCAAATCCTTGCTCTTCCCCTTACAGGTAACCTAATCTCTCGACTCAATTTTCTCATCTCTAAAATGATGGTGTTGGATTGGATGCACTCTAAAGAGTCTGCCAGTTCTAAATCTATGATAATAAATATGATCTAGTTATTTGGAGTACCTTTTTCTGAATACAGGTTACATTACTCCCCTGTGAAAAGACTGTTGGAGACCCTGCTGGGGGAGGGGAAGACTGTCAGATGTTCACTGAAAGCAATGGCCAGGATGTATCAGATAGAATGGCTTTTCTCTACACCAGTGGTGGTTTCCCTTTGTAACCTCAGTGGCATCAAGAAATGGAGGTTAGATGGTTAATCTGTACTCTAAACAACTCCTTCCTCTGGAGAATCAATAAATATATGTAAAGGGCATCAAGGAAAAAGAGTGGTTCTGCCCTAGAAGAGGGAGAAAGAATGGGCAGCAAACCCAAAGCGTTCCTTTGGAATCTGGGATGGAAGGGAGCCCTAACCAAGGGGACCCCACTCACTTCTGCACATCCAGGCATTCCAGCAGCTTGGTGTCTGGGAACAGGCTCAGGTCGGCTATGCCCTGGCTGTAGAGGTTGTCTTCTTTCTCATGGTACAACATGTACAGCATGAAGAGTTCTGGATAGAAGCAGGGCAGGATGATTGGCAGGACCAGCCTGTAGGCCTCAGGGTCACTACAGGAGGGAGAAAGTTAGCTGAGTGTGTGTCTGCAGGAATGATGCTTGGTATGACCTTTCTGCCAATAAGACCAGGGTTACACATTGTTGCTCTTTGGTCATGTCCGATTCTTTATGACCCCATTTGGGATTTTCTTGTTTGCCATTTCCTTCTCCAGCTCATTTTACAGATGAGGAAACTGAGGCCAACAGGGTTAGGTGACTTGCCCAGGATCACACAGCTAGGAAGTATCTGAGGCCAGACTCAAACTCATAAAGAGGAGTCTTCCTGACCCCAGACCTGGTACTCTACCCACTGTGCCACTTAGCCGCTCCACTAAGGCCAAGGCCACAAGTATCTCCTCAGTAAAACAACTATTGGGAGGGAGCTCAGCCTTTCCTACTTCAACCACATCCAAAATAAATGCGTCCCATTTTAAACTTTCCAAAACAGTTAGACAAGCATGGTCTTACTTGATCTTCCCAGGACCAGAATGAGCGAGAAGGAGGATCCTTATTCCTCACTTAAGCAGAGGAGGAGGCATAAGCCCTGCCAGGAGAGGACTGGGTGGTTTCTGAAGCCCAGCCAGCCCTAAATCAATGATTCTGAAGTCATAGAGCGAATCAGTCACTAATGGAACAGGAGCCTTCACTAAGACCTTTTGACAGCCCAAAGCTCTTCTCTCTCTACCATTCTACCATGGTGCGTGTCCCTATTCAGATGGTTCAGGGTGGGGAGGAAGGAACAAGAGGTTCCTTAACCATGGGGTACATACAATAGAAAGTGAACTAAACTTGTGGGGCCAGAAGGCCTGGGTTCAAATCCCACCTTGGAATTTTACCACCTATTGGACCTAGAGTAAGTCACTTAACCTCTCTGTGGGCCTTATTTTTATTATCTATAAAATGAGGGGTCACACTGACATTTTCAGCTCAAAATCTATAATTCTACGATCCCCTCTTTGAAAAGGTTTCAGCCTGTGATGCGCTTCCTTTTCCCTCGAGGAAAGAATGAAAGGGAAGGGGTCTGCCTCCCTTGGCGTGAGGATGGCAGCTAAGCCTTGGACTTAGTAAGAAAGCTGTAAGACCACCTCCCCCACTGACCAATAGTTTAGGCCAGCCTTCTAGGTATGTAGCAACGGCAACATCAATCAACAGGCATTTAGTAAGCACCTAGGACGAGTCACCAAGGCGACAAGGACAAAGAGCCGAACAATCCCGACTCACAACAAGCCCCGCCGTGCCGCCTCCAGGTTCCCCCCCCCCCATTGGTGGAGCCCTCATCTTCCCTGCCCTACTGCATTTAGGATCTGGTATACGCTCGCCGCACACTATTTGTTTATTATTATTACTAGTATTAATCAGAAACTTTTAGATAAGTTTTTAAGGTTAGTATTTTAAATATTTTAGTTTTTAAGTATTTTAAGTTGGGTATTTGTCATGTATTTTTTTTCTAAAGCTAGGTGGCTCGGTGGATATAGCACTGGGCCCGCAGTCAGGAAGACACGGGTTCAAATGCAGCCCGAGACATTTACTGCATGTATCACTTCGAACAATCACTCAATCCGTCTGCCTCAGTTTCCTCAAATGGAGATAACAGTAGCATCTATCTCCCATGGTTGTTGTGAAGATCAACCGAGATAATAATTATAAGGCATTTACCACGGTGCTTGGCGCAAAGTAGGCACTATACAAATGTTAGCTGCTATTATTATTATTATTATTATTATTATTATTATTATTATTATTATTATTATTATAAAACATGTGTTCAAATCCAACCTCAGACCCTTGTGAGTTGTGTCCCTTTAAACAAGTCAGTTAATCGATGTCTGCCTCAGTTTCCGTGACTGTAAAATGGGACGATGATAGCGCTCGCCTCCCATGGTCATGAGGAGGATCGAGTGGGGTATTTGGAGGATATTTGTAAAGCCCTTAGCACAGTGCTTGGCACACGGCCAACACTATATAAATCCTGGCTGTTATCTTATTACTAATGTATGATTTTATTATTGCTAATACTAAGAAAACTTTTAGATGGCTTTTTAAGGTTTGCAAAGTGCTTTGTAAATGTTACCTCATTTGATCTTTGTGTTTGTATCTTGATCCCCTACTATAGCTTACCTAAACTCTCCCAGAGACAGGGATGTGCACAAAATAGGCACTGAATGTATACTTGTTGAGGTTTTTTTTTAAAAGCACAAATTTGGAATCAGATTTGGTTTAAATCACAAATCATTAGCTATTGCTGGACCTCAGTTTCCCCACATGTAATATAAGGGAGTCAGATTAGATTTCTAATTCTTTTTTTTTAAGCACTCTAATCCTTTATTTATTTATTTATTTATTTTGTAAAAGAGGGTGAATATGATTTTTATTTTTGGGTTTTTTTTGGAGGGCAATTGGGATTAAGTGATTTGCCTAAAGTCACAGGGCTAGTGTGTCAAGTGTCTGAGATCGGATTTGAACTCAGGTCTTCCTGACTCCAGGGCAGGTTCTCTACTCACTGCGCCACCTACCTGCCCCAGATTTCTAATTCTTTAACTTTTTTTTTTTTTTTTTTTTGCTTTTTGGAGAGGGGAAGGTAAGGCAATTGGAGTTAAGTGACGTGCCCAAGATCACATAGTTAGTAAGTATTAAGTGTCTGAGGCTGGATTTGAATTCAGGTCCTCCTGATTCCAGGGCCAGTGCTCTATTCACCGTACCACCTAGACGCCCCAAGATTTCTAATTCTTGATCCTGAGAATTGAAGTGAGTTCAATTTAATTAAATCAAATGCCTTATACCTCTGTCCAAGATAGTGAGGACCACAAGGATAAGGATTCAAAATTTCCTGTGGGCTCTACATGATGTAGGCACTTAATTTTTATTTATTTAATGGAATTTTTAATGGAGGGTTTGAGATCTCACAACTATTTTAATAATAATTTGTTCATAATAATTTTCATAAATATTGTCTATTAAAATCCTCCTTTTTTTTCCAGTTACATATCTGTATGAGGTCAGATTTTCTTCATATACTTCAACCAAGACAACATATCACAACAGGTTGGATACAGAAGTAAATATGATAACCTGGCTGTCTTCTATTAAGCCAGACATTAATCTCTTTAAAATGTGTCAAAAATATGTAAAACAATGCCTCTCTTCTCACTAAATATTTTGTTTTAGAAAATGTATTTTTCATAAAAACATGTTAACATATAATGGATTTATTATTTTAGTGAATTAATATGTACTTTAAATTTTTTATCAATTTTAATTTCTAATGTGACAAATATGGATAGGTATAACCCGTATAAACAAAAGCTCTTTGGGAGAAGCCTCAATCATTTTTAAGAGTGTAACGGGATCCCAACACCAAAAAGTTTAACAGCCCGTTGTACTAGATATCTAACACCGGATCTCAGTCCTCTGCACACAGTGGGTGGTTAATTATTGTTTGTTAGATAGTTCAAGAATGAATTGAATGAACCAGGCTACAGAGCCCCAAAGCTTCTATCATGGATCTGTCATCTTTTTCATTTTAATTAAACATTCCTTTGTTGTTACCAGTGTCTAATTTCTCTTTAGTCTCATCTAATTTCCTCATTTCACCTTGTACAAGTCACCTCTCTTTTCCAGGTCTCAGTTCTCCATTTGTAAAGTGTTGGTGGTAGAGAATTTAGGAGTGGTACAAAAGGTAAAATACAGTAAGAATGACATGGACAAACTTGGAGCAAAGACAAAAACACTCATACTAAGGTGACAAGCCGTCAGTGGAGTCTAGATTATTGAAATCCACAGACCTTGCTTTAGGGAATAGTACCCAGCCTTCTCTGCCCCATCAAGATGGAGTGTACCCCTCTCATCCTCCTTGGGACCCTATCCCAAAGACCTCTCCTCTGGAAGTAAGATCCAGAAAGTGAGACTGGGATCACAGGATTTAGAGCTGGAGGGAATTTAGAGACCGACTTTCCAGGGGCCCACAAAATACAGCCCTAGGGCAAATCCAGCCACCATACCTGGTTGGAAAAAAAAGCCAGGTGGCCAACAGTAATTTGTCAGTCTCGAGACTAGTCCAACCCCTTTGTCTTAGAGTGGAGGGAACTAAAGGGTCTGGTAGTTCGAAAAAACTGAGATTTGAACAGAGGTCTTGGGACACTCAGCCCCTTTGCCTCTTCCATTATACTTCTCTGGGAGGGAAAACCAAGGGCCTGAGGCAGCTACGTCTCAGGAAAGTCTAAGGAAAGTCAAGGAAGTCAAACCTTGGGGAAACCAGTTCAGAAACACGAACATGGAGTGGGGGACCCCGGTTACCTCTTCTTGGCGTCTTCACTCTCTTCCTGAACCTGGCCCTTCTGCTCCAAGGCTACTCCCAACAGCCCCCTACAACCGGACAAGAAAGAAGCAGTTTTTCCATGTTCTCCTCTTAGAATCTCAAGAGCCATAAGATCTTGAGTCAGAAGATATCTAGAATCTGCATCTGAGAAGCCACCGCCAACTTACTGATAGAAAGCCCAGATCTCCTTGGCATGATGTTTCACCTCCTCCTGTGCCAAGACCAAGAGGTGTTTGTTGGCCCCAATGCCAGAGTAGGTGGCCTGGAAAGCCAGCGTTAGCAGCTTCAGCAGCTTCCCCAGAGGATGCACAGAAGATTTCAGGGCCTGCACAGGAAAGGAATGGTTCTACACTCCCTCAGAGAATCCCATATTCTCAAAGCTGCCCTTTATCACTCGGTCCCACTTGCTATAGGTTGTCAGACCTTTAGGGCATTCCTAGGTGCCCTATAAACAAGGCTGGGCACTGTTGAGGGTCCCTATTTTTTCTTTATGAAGAAAGCAGAAGTACAAGGAAATAGACACCCATCTCCTATGCCAGGGGTTCTTAACCTTGTTTGTGTCATGGACCCCCTATGGCATCCTATGACTGGTGAAATCTGTGGGCCCCTTCCCAGAATATTCCTTTTAAATAACTAAAGGAAAAACAAAATTTCAATTAGATGTTGGTGAAAATACAAATAAATAGTTTCCCATCAAAGGGAATCCCCTGAAATCTATCCATGTGGACTCCAGGTTAAGAATCCCTCTCCTACACAATAGGAGAGCTGGAAGTACCCAAGAACAAAGAATATCAAGACTGAGAGGCCCCTTAGGACATTGAATAGAAAACATTTGGCCTGGAAGCAACTTTGGAACTCCACAATGTCAGAACTGGGAAGGGACCTAAGATCATAGGAACTTTGAAAGTCATAGTTAGGAGGACTCTTGCAAAACAGAACGTAGAAAGATAGGTGGGACCTTAGAACACAGGATGTCAGAGAACATGAGTCAGGATTCAGAAGGAACTTAAAACATAGAATGGGTATCCTGACTCCTCCTCCATGTTCTAGACTGAGGAGAGGATGGGAGAAGGAAGACAAAGCAGCAGACCGGGGCCATTGAATCACTGTGTGACACTGATGTCATAGTGCCCAGCATGGTCTTCTCTCATGAGAATGGACTCTGAGTTCAGGTTTTCCTCTGACATTTGGACGAATCATTTTTTTTCCTTAGAGAACTGCCCAGGGCACTCTGAGGTCAAGGGGTTTGTCTACTATGCTGCTTTGTCTCCCTTGTAGATAGAAACTAGGGCTCCTACACTAAGGGGAGTAAGAAAATAGAAGGGGGAAGGGGAAGAGGGAGAACAGATCACCCAGTTACAGTGGCAGAGAGTTGGAGATTAGATATTGCAGCAGATCTCGAAGCTCAGAGAGCCAAGCAGGCTCAGGATCCAGGTGCTAAGGGCCCTAGGCATTCTTCTCTAGGGAAAGGTATGATTCTTAAGGCTGGATACCAAACTAGACCCAGGGTCAGCTTCACCATTGCCTCCTCCCTGGCTTATTGGTGGGACAGTCTCTCCCTGAACCCAATCGCAACACCAATACCACCACCAAACCAAGGGAATAAACAGACCCAGGACTAAACTCTGAAGGCCATGCTGCCTGGGGTCTCTACTCTGCCTACCCTGTCTACATGTCACCAGCTCCCAATCAATCCACACAGAGTGCTGTGTCCATCACTCAACCACTCTGCAAGAAATCACCATGTCTTCCAGGCTTCTTCCTCTTCTTACTAATGAGGTGACCCCAAATGTCCTGGTAAACTAAGCAAGAAGAATGGGGAAAAGGAAGGCCACTACCTGCCCTTACTCTCTGCCTCCCAACCCCAAGGTATTCACTTTCTCTACCGGAGCAAGAATAGGAAGGGAAGGGCGAATGCATGAACAAATGAAAATTTTCAGTCATTTATACAGAGCCAAGAGTAGGAAATGCAGGAGGGATGAATGGATGGATGGATGATTATTCATTCATTCATTCATTCATTCATTCATACTGGCCTAAGAGCAGGAAAAGCAAGTTGGGAGTTCAAAAATCAAGGAAGATTTAAAAAGCAGTAAAAAGTTTTTATCAAAAGGTCAGAGTTCTGAAGGTCAAAGGTAAAAGATTCCCTAGACTGTTTCCAAGCAGGTAAAGTCTCAGGAAGTGGGCAGAACTCATGGTGGTCTCTGACTTAGGGCCTGATCCTTCAGTCTTCTCTCTGTTCTTAGCATTAACTTTCTCATAAGCAAAATGGAATGATAACCTCTGCTCAGCCCACCTCATAGTGAGGACCAAGCCAAGCATTAATAATAATAAAGTCACTCACATTTTATGTGGAATTTTAAGGTTTCCAAAATGTTTTTCATGCATTATCTCTTCTGATCCTACCACCCACTCTCCATAGCAGAGATTATCTCCATTTTACAGATAAGGAAACAGGCTCAGAAATGTTATATGGCCTGCCTATGGTCATGATGCTAATAAAAAGCAAAGGACAAACGTGAATCCACTGTACCCTTGGCCCCAAGTCCAGAGCTCTTTCCACAATACCAAGCAGCTTTTAAAGGCATAAACCAAGGACTATGTGGGAGGCTGTTATTCACGTTCCCCACGGGCAGCTGTCTGGGAGCTGCCAGAGGCACAATCCCCCTCCCTCCCCCACCAGCCCCCATTACTTTCTGTAGGTAGAGTTGGAGTGACTCTGCTTCCCGATGTGTTGGCAGTTCTGCAAGTATGTCCTTGATCTTTGCTGAGACTTCATCCGGGTTACTTCTGGGTCCCAGAAGACACCAAAACATCTCATAGAATTCATCATCCTAAGGAGAGGGGACCCCACTTCCTGGCCTTGTCTTCCCCCCCTCTCAGACCAGGGATGTCTCCTTTTCCTACTCCTTCTCAGAGCTCAGCACAGGACTGGGCACACAGAAGGCCTCAGTAAATAAAGTGTAATGAGGGTGACGGGGTGAGAAATGCAACCTTCCCACCCATCCATCCATTCATCTATCTGTCCACAAGCCCCTTAGGAGCTGACCTGTGGTCCTCTGTCCTCACCTTTAGGGTGGCCTAGCTCCACCCTTACCTATCACAGAAGAGGTACTCCTGGGATTTCCGGAGCTCCTTGGCTGTCTGGACATGGAAGCCCAAGAAAGCCTCTTGAGCATCTTCTGCACAGTTAGAGTGGATGAATTCCTGGAACTGCTGGTAGATTCCTTGCCATCGAGTCTCCACAGGAAAGGCATCTAGCCCCAGCTGGCTGGAGACGGGAAGAGAGAGCATCTGGGTCATGTAAGCCTATTTCCCTTGATTTAAGAGACAAAAGGGCAGTTCCCTGCCTATATTCAGATAAGATACAAAGAGTCAGGTATAGGGTAGGGCTGTAGATGTAGGAGAGCTCACCGTTTACAGGTATGCATGGGATCCAGAGGCTGAGCTGTGGTCTCCAGGACACCCTGGGTATGGAAGCCCTTACCAACCCCAATGCTGAAGGAAGCCTTTAGGAAGTAGCCATTGGGAAAAGTGATTTTACCCTGGAATAAAGAGAGAACAAAGTGGGATGCCATGCTTGTGAGTAAAGAGGCCGTACGTCCTCTTTACAGAAGACACTCTTCCATTTGGAGCTAACTTCCTAACCTTTGGTTGCTATCAAGTTAACCTGATGGAATTCATCAATTTTATCTTGCAATTTACCTGGCACAGGCTACCCTTAGTCATGCTCTACCTACCCCTCTACCCCATACTCTCTGCACATTATAGTGAGAACAAGGACTATCTCTCTTTTGTATTTGTATGCTCAAAGCCTGGCACAGGGCCTAGAACATAGGAGGGGATGAATAAGTGCTTGTTTGTTGTTGATTAATTGATTGTCATCATCTATAGAAGGCTCCTGCCAGAAGGCATACGCATGACCTGGAAGGAGGAGTTGATGTCTATGAGCACTAAACTCCCCCTCTAAAGTCCTCTTCCAATAGCTCATTATAACCGAGAGGTGACCATGAGCACTTGAGGGCTGTGCCAGTGGAGAGGAATGTCTGACAGATCCTCCCGACTTGGTGTAGCTTCAAATATGAGCCCAGGAAGGGGTGTCATCTCAGGATCCAACTAGGTGCAGAGAGATTCATCTTAGACATTGGCTACCTAGGGATGAATATTTCAGGTTGTAAAAATTCATGATATTTTCTATTAGTGCTCAAGAGCTCTGTCAGCAGAGATAGGGTCCCTACTAAGGAATTTATAGAATTCTGGCGGGTTTTACTCATTGGGTGTGTGTTTGGAGAAGGCAAGGAGGGGCTGGTTACAACCAGCTTGGGGGAAAGATTCTATTTAAACCTAAGAAGCTTTAGATTTGCTTTATGGGCTAGGGGGATGGGAGGAGGAGGTGGTCAAGATAGTGTGCTTATAAACAGAATCACAGGGAGAGGACTCTTTATTGTTGATTCCAATCCCCAGGCTTCAAAGACACCCAAATGTCCAAAAAGACCCCTCACTCTGCCAACCCTGGACTTCCTCTAGTCAATACCACCATTTGTCTCTTCCTCTACAGAAACACAGCATAACTCAACCCAAAACCTGGCATTAATAGTAATTCTGGAAGAAGGGAGAATTTAAGTGACCAAACCCCCAAGCCCAAAGCTATAATCAGCTCTGCTGTATCTATTCTACTATAGCTTGTCCCATTGAATAGCTAAAGGAGGCTGCTCACCTTCCCTGTGTAGGCCAGGTCTCTTGTGAAGCTGCCCTCATAAAGTGAGTCATCTTCCAACAGGAGTATCCCAGGGCCCTGGTGGAGATACAATGGGAGGAGGGCCTGATGAGCACTTAAGAAGAGTGTTAGCAGCTGGCTAGAGAGAGAGCCAAAGCAGCAGCAGTTAGCCCCTCGGCTGGCCAGGACATAGTAATGATGTTGCTGCTGTTGCAGAGTACTTTGGCTATCCGTTATTGACTTGATCTTTGACAACAATGATGTGAGGCAGGTAGTACAAATATTATTTTCTCTATGTGACAGGGGAGGAAACTGAGGCACAGAGACTGCCTTGTCCAAAGTCACACAGACGACAAGGGTGAAAGATAGGATTCGAACCCGGGTCTCCTGACTCCAAGTCCAGGGCTGTTTTCAGTATACAGTGCAGGTATTTTTGTGCCTCTTTTGTAGAGGAACAATCCAAGCTCAAAGAGGTCGCCACTTGCCCAAGGTCACACAGCTAATATATACAATGCGGTATTTCGTCATCTGTCAGACAGGGCAGTCATTTGGACAGTATAGATATTATCACCAATGCAGGGAGAACTACTGGACGACAGGGCAACCCCAGGTCTGGGGATTTCAAAGCATGAGAAATCACATATGCTCCATTTCTGGAGAGAGCCAGAGAGCAAATTCACCAGGAATCATCCCCATGGTCTTCAGAATCTGGAGCTGGAAGGAGCCTAGAGTGCATCTGCTCTGCCCTCCATCATTACAGATCAGGAAAGAGACCAGTGAGGGAGGGAGGGGCAATTCATCCAGGGTCATACAGCTCAAAAGGAGAAGATCAGAAATCTCACTCCAAATCCCACGTTCTTCCAACCACACCAAACCAGAGCATGAGTTACAGATTGTTTCCCCACCTTGTACACTTGTAAAGTACTTAGTACAAGTCTGTTATCCCCCTTTTACAAACAATGAAAGTGGGGTTCATAAAAGTTAAATGACTTGCCTAAGGTCACATATAAGATCTCATAGTAAGTGGTAAGCTGGGGTTCAAACCCAGGCCCTCTTACTTCAACAATAGTGCTCTTTCCTTTAGACCAGAGGTTCCCAAAGTGGGGTCTGAGGAGGCTCCAAATCCAAGACCCTTTCATAGTCTACAAGACCCCCTTTCAGAGGGTCCAAGGGGTTAAAATTATTTTTGTGATAATATAAAGGAATTATTTCCCTATTCAAATGTTGTTGTTGTTGTTGTGAGTGGCTTTTCAGTTGTGGCTGACTCTCCATGACCCATTTGGGGTTTTCTTGGCAGAGATATTGGAATGTTTTGCCATCTCCTTCTCCAGTTCATTTGACAGATGAACAATTGGAGCAAACCAGGTCCCATGACTTACCCAGGGTAACACCGCTAGTACATGTCTGAGACCAGATTTTAACTCACTTGATGGGTCTTCCTCCAGGCCCAACACTCTGCCCTATTCAAATACTCCTCCCCTTTCCAACTACATATCTATGTGAAGCCAGATTTTCTTCATATCCTTCAACCAAAACAACACATCACAACAGATTGAATGCAGAACTAAATACGAGAATACTGCTGTTTTTTAATGTCAGACATTAAAAAAATTTGCAAAAATATAAATGTTACTTTTCTCCCTAAGTTATTTTTGTTTTATAAAATGCAGTTATTATTCATAGAAATTGTTACCTATGTTAACACAATTGGCTTATTATTGTTACTTTTAAACAAAGATTTTTAAAATTTCTAATATGCTAAATATTGATAGATATATCCCAGATATACAAGAGCTTTTGGGGAAAAGGAGCAGATCAATAATTTTAGGGGTGTAAAGAGGCGCCAGGACCAAAAAGATTTAACAACCTTCGTACTAGACTTATCTAACTTTGTATCTCACACTTTCACACACAATTGGTTAGTCAATGTTCCTTAGGGTTCCCAAATTGAACTACCTAGACCACAAAGCATCAGGGCCTTTATCAGGAGGACATTGAAGCCAAAGAAATTCAATGAGACTCAGGTCTCCTTGACCACCATTGTAACATTTTTTTTCTACCATACCATAACTGGTAGAGGGGCCAAGCCTAGGAGCTAGTTGGCCCTGAATGCTATGCCAGGAGATTCTATGGCCAGACCATAGTCCCCTAGGAGGCAGCTGGTATATGTTGGAGAGAACCTCTGTCTTTATAGCCAGAGAGCCTGGGTGGCTCAATGCCGAGAGTGCTGAACTTTTAAGAATCAGGAAGACCTGGTTCAGAACCTTACTGTAATCCCTGCTAATGTCATACCCATTCAGCCTTGTGAGCATGTGTGTACATACACATATATAATCTCATTTGAACCTATATAAATTTTAAAAATATACACATACATTAGTTTTTGAAGCATATATATGAGATATATGTATACAAAGGTACATATATTCACATATACACATGCACACACATATACCCACAAATACATTACTTTTTGAATCATTGTGTTAGTCTCTTATTCCTCTGTTAACGCCATGAGAACAGGAACTGTGTGTTATTTAAACTCTATGTGTCCCCTAGCCCTGAACAAGCTGCTCTGTCCACAAAAAGCACTAATAAGTATTTGTTGAATAAATGGAAGAATGAATGAAAGAACAAAAGAACAGATGAAGGAATGATTTATCCTCCATGGATGAGACCAATTTAAGGTAATAGACAGTGGGCTTGTGTGAGCTAAAAGCAACAATAATCTTTATTTAGGATTTGAATGTTTTATCAAATCTTTTATTGTCCCTTAAAACACACACACACACACACACACACACACACACACACACACACACACACACCACTTTTGGATAATTATATCAGCACTCTAAATGTGTTGGGGTTGTTGTTGCTCCTTAGCACTTTATTAGCCAAGCCAATGTTATCAATTGCAGAACAAAGAAATAAATTAGTGTTTGGTTTAAATATCGATTTGTTTCTTTTTATTTGACTCTATAAATTTTATGGGTTTGTTTGTTTTTTTAAGTTAAAAAGCAATGGAATGACTTACCACCATCTTATCTGCATGGAAAGTCCTCTGATAACAGATGCCAGACTGGGTGACCACAATGCCCTGCCCATGCCGGTGGTCAGCCTGCCACATTCCGATGTAACGCTCCCCCCTGGAGAATGACAGATAGTCCTGTATGTGAGCAGCTGGAGGGAAGAGGGGTTGGATCATAAACCATTACCCATTTCTGCCCCCCACCCCCTTGATAATATAGCCAGTTCTGGGGTAGGAGGAGTGGGTACTATTGGCAAAGTGAATATCACACAGCAGACAAGCCACATGGGATCTTAGAGACAGAGATGGAAAAATTAAGGATTATTTTTCCCCTTTCTTTAATTGCTACACTTTAAGGGAAATGAGTTGTAGGAGAGAGCACACTAGAGTTGGAACCAGGAGACTTGAACTGGAACTCAGGCTCTGACACATATTATCATGTGACCTGGAACAAACACCTTCATCTTTCCAGGTCTCAGTTACTTCATCTGTAAAATGGGGGTATGCACCATCAACCCCACAAAGTTAACACCAGGAAAATGCTTTGAAAACCACAAAACACTACAGAAATGGGGGGGGGGGTAATTTATTATTCTAGCACAGACAAGATTGGGAGCCAGATACCTTCCTAGAAATAGGGTGGAATAGCAGAGAGGACAGGGCATTGTTAGGGGTCAGGAGCCTGGGATTTGAATCTATCATCCAAAACTTACTAGCTTTGTCATCCATTTCCTCATGTATAAAAGAGATCAATAATGATCCATCAATCATTAATCAATAATTATACTACCTACCTCACTGAGTTGTGAGGAAAGGTTTCCTAAGTCAGAAAACACTATAGAAATATGATTCTCAATAAATAATAATAGTCACTAATATTTATATTGTACTTAACTATGTACAAGGCATTGTGTACTATTTGATCCTAACAATAACCCTTTTGAGGTATTCCTATTTTACAGGTAAGGAAACTGAGGAAAACAGAGTTGAAGCAATTTGCCCAGGGTCACCCAATGAGTAAGCATCTGAGGTCATATTTTAACCAAGATCTTCCTGACTACAGGCCTGCACCTCATCTGCTCCACCACCTGGCTGTCCAATCAACAGCTTCCCTGACCAACAGCTGGACGAGACCCCAAAAAAGAAAGAAGCATGTGACCCATTCTGAGAAGGTACAAAGGGGTGTCAGGAAGGGAGCACCTAAGTTTATCCAGCAGGATGGAGAAGCCTCCAGTGTGGGATGCTGATAAGTAAACTAATTTGGAAATACCTGTTTCTATGTTTAAACTCATTCGGTCTTCTTCTTTAATAGCATTGGTCTTCAGAAGATCTCTAAGTCTTCTCTCACACTTTGGACCAAATCTTTTGAGAAATGGCAATTTCAGGGCACTTTTTCCTACTTTGCTAGTGGAAGAACCGTGTGGTTTAGACAAGTTTCACCATATTAAAGCTGAAGGGTCGTCTAGGCATGGTGTCACAAGTTTAGAGACAGAAGGGACTTCTGAGGTCATCTCATCAAAATCCCTCCTTTTATAAGCAAGGAACTGAGGCCCAGAGAGGGTAAGCAATTTGCCAAAGGTTATTATACAGGAGCAGAGCTGGAATTTGAAGCCAGGTCCTCTGACTGGCTCACTTACGGAGGAAGAGACTGAGGATCAGACAGGGAGAAGGATTCGCCTGGTAGGATAACAACCCTGGCTTCTCCAGTTCTAGTCCACGGCTCTCTCTGCCGTGCTCTGCTGTCTGACCCAAGATTACCTCAGGAGGGGAAGGAGCAGAACCTTCCAGTCCCAATTCTGACTTTCCCAGTGTGGAAGCAGAAATTGCTGAAAACTCAGTCCCTAGAATCATAGATTCAGAACTGAAAGAGACCCTAGAGGCCATTATGCCCAACCCCACTTAGTTAATGGAGTGATAGAGGGCAAACAAGCATCTGAGGTAGGATTTGAACTCAGGTGTGCCTGACTCCAAATCCAGTATCCTAACTACAGCATGCATGCTGCCTCTTGTTCAAATCAGTCTTAGAACAGTATCCTGATCTGAGCTGCTTGGTTGAGATAGAAAATCTAATTAAATTTTCCTTGAGTAGGAGACTTAATCAAAATAGGGAGTGTATTGAATTCTCCCTGAGACAAAACAGGAAGCTAGGCCATGATGCAAACTAAGAGTGCCTTGTTTATTGTTGACCAAAGGAAGCGGGGAATGCCTTTTTTGTAAAGAAAACCAAGAGAAGGATCCTTTGTGAGCCAGCCAGAGCAGGGGCTCTTTCTTAACCCATTCTGTGCCACAGATGCCCCTGGGCAGTGACTGATGAAGGCTGTGGACCCCTTCTCAGGATCGTGTTTTTAAATGAATAAAATGCAGCATCACAAAGAAAATCAATTACACCAAAATTCAGATATCAAAATATTTCTTAAAACAAGTTCATAACCACCAAATTAAGTCCTCCTGCATTAGGGGAGAAGCAGTGGGATTCTTTGGAGAATTTGGGCCCACATGAACATAAATCTTAATTCATAATTCCACACCCCCTCCCCCAAGGGAAACCATGTCCTTTTGTTTTCCCATTGCTATGGTATCTCATCTTTGCTTTCATGGTTCCTTTCAAATGTCAGTTAGGCCCTGCTTTTCTCATTTAGAGGGAAGAAGCAATGTCCCTCCACGCAGATGCTTTTGTATTTGTTCAATAATGTGTCTGACAGATGGGACTGAAAGGCCAGTCTTCCACCCTTCATCACCTTCCCCAATATATGTTACCTGGTTCCAGTCACTGGAAAGAGCCATAGAGCCAATTATAATTTTCAGATGTCTCCCTAAGGGAGTTTTCTCTCTGTGAGTGTCCTGTTTTCCCCATCAGACTAGAAGTTTTAACTAAGCAGCAGATTCACAAGAACAGTGGTCATGATTCTCCCTTAATGGGTTCCCTATGGCATATTTCTTCCTCAAACAAGAGATCTCTAAGGATAAGGACTGCTTATTGCCAATTCTCAGATTTTGCCCAGAGGGCAGTGACAGACAGATGAATCGGCTACTAGTAATCCAGGAGAGACTGGGCGCCTGCGACCATGAGGAAGCTCCATCCCCACCTAAGGCTCTTACCTGTCTTTGTCCTCCCAGACCCCATATCCATTCTTCTTGTCCCTGTCCCAGTGCCCTACGAACTTGAAGGGCTGTGGAGCCTGAGGGGAGCTCTCCAGGACCCCAAACCCCTGCCTCATGTTGTCTCGGAAGTAGCCTTTGTACACAGACTCGTTGGCATACCTGAAGGGGACAAAAGAGGTTTGTAGGTCAGCAAATACCAGGAAGGACACACTGGCCAGAACATCCTAAATAAGAACTCTGCATCCCTACGGTAAGAGAACTGTGAATGAGACACATCAGAACCTGGTGCCCATGAGACCCAAGGCCACATATGCCATATCTACTCAAGTCAGTTCACTGAGAAAAATGCTAGTGCCCAGTTACAGACTGAGGCCTGACCCTAGTCACAGGGTGAGTGCTCATGCTGTTAACCCTCCTCAGTCAGTAGCCATGACAGATAAATGTCTTAACTCTCCTCAATAACTGAGAATTGGCAGGAAACTTACTGAGGGACATCTGGGCCACTTGCTCTCAGAATCTGCCAGCCCCACTTGGCCAGTGGTTTCCTCACTGCTTCCTGCTGCTCATTATACTACTGATGTCATGACTACCGACTTAAAGAGCCAGCAATAAGAAACAATAACGAGGTCATTCAGAATGCAAGAGGATCAGGATTTGTAGAAGAAATCAGGAAGAATATTTAGCGGATTCTCTTCAAATAAGTGAAGACCTAACATGTGTTAGTTACAAGGATCAGACAGCTTCTCTTTAGCTCCAGAGGGAAGAATTTTCAATAAACAAGGGGAAATGAGAGAGAAACAAATTTCAGTACCACATAAGGAAGAACTTCTTAATGATTTATGTTGCTGAAAGGGCTGCCTTGTAAAGTAGCAGGTTCCCTATCACTGGAGATAACCAAGTCAAGGCAGGATAGCTGCTTCTTGGGGGTGAGGTAGGAGGAATGCCTATCAAGCTGGACAAACTTGCCTCCAAGGTCCCTACCAACTGAGACACTGTCATCCTCACCCAGAATTCCTGCCCTTTCCCCTTGTTTGGGAGACTGATGAGGCTGGGAAATCCTGATTTTTTTTTTTAAAGCCACTGCTGCCTAGGGAGAAAAGCACCTAGAAACAGGATTCATAGAACAACAGAATGTCAGGACTGGGAGGGATCTTAGTTCAGAAACCATTTAGTTCAAGTGCTTAAGTACATGACTCCTCCATCCCCCAAGAGATCCATGACTTTGAATGGGAAAAAATTACATATCTGCATTACTATAATTAGTTTTCTTATATGTTTTATTTTATGCATTTATTAATTCTGAGAAAGAAGGCAGAACTCATATGCCTACAACGCAAAAAAATTAAGAAAGCTTGATCTAGTCAGGCCCTTTCATTTTATAGAAACTGGAGTTCACGGCGAGAAAGTGATTGGAGCAAGGTCACTCAGTAAATTTAAGGGCAGAGCCAGGGTCTCACACCCGTGTCTCCTGAATCCACCTTGGGTGTTTGTTCCATTACTCTAAGCAGAGAGATCAGGACGATTTCAGAGTCACTCTCCTCCCTCTCCCTTCCCATCTGGTCCTGGTCTTCCACCTCCTGCCTCCCCCTCAAGGCCCAGCATCATCACTTACTCACAGATGCCATAGCCCTGCATCTGGCCCTCCCGCCAGTGGCATTTGTAACAGTCATACTTGTCTTCAGCCCCGTGAGGAACCAGGAGGATCCCGAACCTGTAGAGTCAATCAAAGATGAGGCATGAAGTCCGTGGTGGTCTCAGACTCCTTCACTCTCCCATATCTAGGACTATATGCTAGGTTAGACCTCTGGCCCCGTCTACTTCCTGCTTTCTAGCCCTCTCCCTTTCCCCATTCAGCTTCTAAAAACCTTCTTCCTACAGGAAGAATTCCTGGATTTATAAGTATTGATGATGATAATGATGAAGAAGATGACTTATCTATAAATCCAGGAAAACTGGGTTATTAGCAGTTCATATTTCTAATGAGAAGATATATACAGTTTCACAAACTTTGAAATACTTTGTAAATGAAAGATATTATTATAATTATCTTTGTTACTAAGTCATGTCAGTTGTGTACAACATAATCCCACATTTGGGGTTTTCTTGGCAAAGATACTGGAGTGATTTGCTCTTTCCTTCTCCAGCTCATTTTATAGATGAGGAAACTGAGGTAAACAGGGTTAAGTGACTTGCCCAGGGTCACACAGCTAGTAAATGTCTGAGGTCAGATTTGAACTCATGAAGATGAGGCTTCCTGATTCTAGGCCCACCTTTCTGTCCGCTTCACCACCTAGCTGCCCCACTTTATGATGCTTACAAAGTCACTTTCTACCTGACAATCTTATAAGGTAAGTAATTATTTTTATTTCCATTTCATAGATAAGAGATTTGGCCAAAGTCAAGGTCAGACCAGCAAGAAAGCCCAGGAAAGCAAATGCATCTTTGCTTCCCACTCCCCTTCTAAAAAGATACCATTTCCTCCTCCTCTGGTCTCTTTATCCTCTCCCTTACAAAAGCCAAATTGGTTCTTACAGAAGAGTTAGTCCTACTTCTCCTGGTCCCCTTCCCCATGTGGCCTCAGGATTCAAAAGCCAATCTATGCCTCCCCTTTCCTCAGCTGCCCCAGGGGCAGTCACTTAGGTTTCCTGTCCTGGCTGTCATGACTCTTCTTATCCCAAAGGGTCTTACCCATGCTCCAAGCCCTGGTGGAAATCACCGACATGATTTCTTCCATCTGGCCACTTCAAGGTACCCCTGCAACACAGACAGGTGAAAATTAAAGACCGTTGAAGGGCAGATGCTCAGTACCAGGAACAGGAGAGAGGCAGAGCCATGCCTCTGGTTCTTCATTTGTTCCTCAGCTCTTCCAGATAGCATTCGCCCATCCTCATGACACCGACAAGGAGTGTGGGAGCAATGAGAACCATGGATAAGGGCGACTGCGTGGCTTTAGGGTTTTCTAATAATGATAAAAAAAAATAACAGCTGGCATTTATCAAGAGCCTCTCTATCTATAAAATTCATGGTGCAAAAGAATATCAGATTTGGGATCAGAAGACTCCAAAAACATTGGAGCTGTCCAAAAGTGGAAAGGATTGTCAGGGAGGGGAGGTTCTTCTTCTTCCTCCAAGGTCTTCAAGCAGAGAATGGACAAAGAATGTGATGAATATGTTATAACAAGGATTCCTTTTGTGCATAGGTTGGATTAGTTGAGTGCTGAGATCCATACAGCTCCCAAACTGACACCTCTCCTCCCCTGCCCCCAAAGAATCCAGCATGTCCCCCTGCTTACTCACTTTCCATGAGGTTTCCCCCAGGACCAAGTGCCATCATAGGTGGCAAGATGGAATCGTTCTTCAGTTCGAAAGGTGTAGAGACAGCAGCGGGAGACAGGGGGTTCGATCCCCTCCTGATTCTGGTCCCGCTTCAGCATAGGGATGTCCCTCTTCCCATTCAGTGCCTGGCAGATGGCCTGGCTCATCTTGGACAGCCAGCAAGCCTGCAGGAAAAAAAGCTAGGATGGACATTTCAAAAGTTTGGGGAGGGTAGGAAAGAAGCTGGGGAGGTAAAGTCATCATATTCCTTTCATTCATACCACTTCTAGAAGGTTGCTCCATGAGGAAACCTTCCTGGATTGAAAATCTCGAAGCCCATCTCTGTATCCTTAGGGCTGCTAGATGGTGGAGTGTAGAGAGCACTGAAAACTACAGATTAAGAATACTAAAAGTTTAAACCCTGCCTTAGACACTAACTGGCTTAGTCAAACCACTTAACCACTGCCTGCCTCAGTAATCACATCTATGAAATGGGGATAGTATCAGCACCTACTTCCTAGGGCTATTGAGGACCAAATCAGTTGATCAATGTTCAGGACTTTGCAAAACTGAAAGCTCTATGTAAATAGATTACCACCACCACCACCACTACTACTACTATTACTACCACCACCACCAAGGTAGTACTCCCACAGCTACTACCTACTACTACTACTACTGCTACTGCTACTACTACTATTACTGCTGCTGCTACCTACTACTACTACTACCAGTACTACTACTACTACTACTGCAACTACTGCTGCTGCTGCTGTTACTACTACTACTAC
>CM053599.1:73376156-73390604 GCA_028646575.1 Pseudocheirus occidentalis
GTACTACTACTACTACTACTACTACTACTACTACTACTCCTGCTGCTGCTGCTACCACTACTACTACCAGTACTACTACTACTACTACTACTACTACTACTACTGCTGCTGCTGCTGCTGCTGCTGCTGCTACCACTACTACTACTGGTACTACTACATCAACAGTAGAACTCTCATAGCTACTCAAAACAATCCTTCTCTTGGTCATCCCCTCCCCATTCCAAATTTTAACCATCCTTAACTGCTATTGGTTATTTAGAAATAATTATTGAGTCCAGTTAGCCCACTGTTTAGAGAAAGACATGTGAGAACCCGATCAGGGTTGGGAGAGAAAAGATTAAGGTGGAGAGGGAGTTTAACTCCTTATAGAATGGTTAACTTTATAGAGAAAAAAAAAATGTGTTCTAGTGACTGAGGCTTAACCCAGGCCACAAAACAGTCATCTCAAAATCTAATACTTTGATTCATAGGGTCAATCAATTGCCTTCTGACTCCAATCAGTATTTTCTCCTTAGAATCTTTGCTGACTAAAATATTCCTCACATCTTCTCTAAATGAATTGTCTATACCTATTAGGATGTAAGCTTACTTGCTTATTTTGGTATTGCCAGCACTTGGCACAGCTCTTGGCACATAAACAGTGTTTAATAAATGCTTCCCTCCCCCCAGTTTGTCCATCCATTTCATTCAGAGAGAGCTACATGAACAAATGGTACGGCTGTTTGAACAGCTTCCCTTGCTAGGGACACAGCTCCAAGCACACTTCCTTCCACCTGAGGGACAAAGGAGGTAGCCGCATATGCAAGACACTATGGTGGGAAGAGAGCCCCGGGCTCTATAGCCAGTTGTTAAGGATGCTTGTGGCTCAGGGACAGGAGGCCTCTGCTTTCCCCGCTTACTCACCTTGCCCTGGGCATCCTTTGCAGAGAGAGAGAACTCTTCTTCAGGTGTGATGACATGCAACCCATAGCTGGAAGGACAGGAGTTACAATGAGCAGCCCACGATAATCATCCTGTGATGCAGCAGAATAAACACTGCACTCAAGGCATGAGACCTTGGCTCAAGGCACAGCCAAGGCAGCTGATGTTTTATGTGTACTTCTGTCTAAACCTCAGTCTTTTTCTCTGAAAAATGGGAGTGATAATACCTATGCCACCTCCCTCTTAGGGTCATTCTCAGGAAAGTGCTTTATAAACCTTTAAATGCTATAGAAATTAACTGGTATGACTATTATTAACATATCAGATAAGCAAAGCGCCATCTCAGAAGGCACTAGCATTGACACAGGACTTTTAATGTTTGCCGTATAATGTTTATAAATATCTCATTTTATTCTCACAACCACCCTGGAGAGGGGGCGAGTGGTGGGAAGGGGGAAGGGAATACTCAGGGGTGTCAGGGTGTTGAGGAGGACTAGTACCTCTGGTGTGGGAGCTCTCTGAGCCCTTTCCAGGGATGCTCATTCACCTTTGTGCCCACCTGGCACCTGAGGCTCCAACAAGCTGTGGCATGCCACATCCCAGTAAACCATCTTGGCAGACAGGCTGAACCAGATTGAGGGTAACCAACAAGCCTCAAACCTGTTAGTGACTTAGGGGGATGCTCACCCCAAGTATGTAAAGGCTTCCCCGGAGGAATGGGCAGGACAATTTGTTCCAGTGACCATGAAGTTGGCTGAAGCAGGTGCTGTGGTCAGATCACTGAGACACAAAGGTCATCTACTACTTCCTGGGTCATCGCTGATTGTTCTGACTTTTGTCCTGTCACTGGGCTCCAATAACGCTGGTAGAAAGAGTGAAGCTGACAACTTCGTGCGACTCTACCTCACTTAAATCTGAATCACACATGAGCCGAGACCTCACCTTTGTCATTGGTTCTCTTAAAAAACTAAAAACAAAAATTGTCTATTTGCCAGGCACTACGCTAAGTGCTTTACAGCTATTATCTCATTTGAGGTAAATGCTACTATTAATCCCAATTTTACCATGTGGAAACTGAGCCACACAGATAGGTTCAGTGAATTGCCTAGAGTCACCCAGCTATCAAGTATCTAAGGTGGGATCTGAACCCAGGCTCTACCCAGGGCAGCCCCTAGCAGGCTACTGATAAAAGAGAAAGAGAAAGGAAGGAGTAAAGTGAAAACTGAGAAACCTTGACCACGGACCAGCAGCACATTGCTTTGGGGGAAGAGCTTGGGATCTGAAGTCAAGGGACAGAGGCAGTCAGAAGGCACTTTAGAGATGATGTCCCAGCCCTCTCATTTTACAGAGAAGGAAGCCGAGGCCCAGAGAGGTTCTGTGATTTCCCCGAGGTCACACAACCAGTAAGTAGTAGGGGATCGTAGTTAGAAGAGCGCTTTATAAACCATTTAAAAAGCTGTCATTTTTATTAAATGCCTACTATGTGCCAGACTGTGACATACAAAGAAAGGCAAAAAAACAAAAATAAAAAACCCAGTCCCTGGTCTCGAGGAGCTCAGTCTAAGAGGGGGAGACAAACAAGATGCGTCCAGGCTAGACTGGGGGTAGTCTCAGAGGGAGGGAAGGCCTGGGAAAGGCTTCCTGCAGATGGGGGGCTTGAAGGAAGCCAGGGAATCCAGAGGCAGAGATGAGGAAGGAGAGCATTCTGCACACTGGGGGCACCCAATGAAAACTTCCTTCCTATGGAGGAAGAAAAGGGGGACAAGAACCTGAGTCCCTCTAACTCGTGGAGTCGAATTACATCCTCCCTCACTCACCTGCTTGAGATTGGCTTCTGGTCAAGCCTGGCATCCACCCAGACCAGCTTCAGGTCAAAGGTCTGGAAGCTGTGACCCTGAAAGAGCAAAAGGTGACATCATTGACTACGACCACACCAGAGCCCAACTTTTGTTGTTGTCTGGTCATTTCACTTGTGTCTGACTCTTTGTGACCTTATTTGGGGTTTTTTTTTGCAGAGATACTGGAGTGGTCTGCTATTTCCTTCTCTGGCTCCTTTTACAGATGAGGAAACTGAGGCAAATGGGATTAAGTGACTTGTCCAGAGTCACACAGCTAGTAAGCGTCTGAGGTTGGATTTGAACTCAGGCCTTCCTGGCTCCAGGCCCAGTGTTCTATCCATTGTCTCCTAGCTGCCCCAGCTACAAGGAGATGAAAGTATATTTTTATGAAGCGATAAGCCTATGGTTTTTATTGGTTTGTTTACAAACTCTTCTCTTATGTTCAAAATACACTTAACCTATTTGGATAAAAGACCTCTGGTCCTGGGTTAGGAAACCTGGACTTTTATTTTGGGTCTACCATTGACAAGATATGACCCTGTGGAAAGTGATTTATTTCTAAGGCCCTTGGTTTTCCTGTCTTGAATGAAGAGATTAAGGAAACACAGATAATCAGTTTAGGAGCTCTAAGCTACCCAGATCCAATCCCCAGCCTGGATCAGCTGCACGACCTTGAGCAAGTCCCAATTTTCAACAAAGTGAACAAACACTAATCACATAATGGGCAGCCCCCTGCCCCAAACCCTGAGCATGCAATGTCTTCTGCTCTGATGCAGTCAGATATGGTACAAATACAAATAAGCCTGGGAGCATGTGATATGGGCAAAGAACCAGAGGAAAATGTCTAGTGGAAAAGATCATCTTCAGCTAGGAATGAGGAGAATATGGTCCACAGAGGTAACACTGGAGGGAGCATTTCAGTGGCTGGAGATGCAAAGGGTGGAGAACTCTGATCCTCAGAATTCTCCTTTCTAAAAAGCTTTCACCGTCTCCCCCACGGGTTGTTGTGAGACACATGCTGCCCCAACCAGAGCCATTATAATTACTTTATCTAGTGTTGCTAGTCTCAGTTTCTAAAAACAGCAGCCTCAATTTCTCTGGCATTGAAAGGCACTTCCCTTCCAACAACCTTGTTGAAGTAAGGATTATCTCATTGGGTTGGGATTATTGTCCCCATTAAAAGATCAATAAACTGCGGGTCAGAAAAGTAAAGGAACTTATCTAGGGTCACACAATAAGTAGCAGAGCCAGGATTTGAACCCTGGGTCTTTTGATTCCAGCTCCAACAGTATTTCCATGATACCATACTGCCTCTCTGAAAAGAAAAAAATCCAGGTTGTCCTGAAATCCGGTGAAGAACACCTGACTTGGAGTTAGGAAATCTGTGTGATATTAAGCAAGTCAGTTTTTCCGGGGGTCAGTTTCTTTATATGTAAAATGAGAGATTGGAAAGGATGATCTCTAAGGTTCTTTCCTATGCTAAACATCCTAACAGAGGGAATTCATTTTTTTATTGCTGGAAAGCCCACTAAGCAATGAAAAAAGTTATATAATAAATCATATTATTCCTTTAAAGTTTGCTAAGTGATTTCTTATTAAACCAGATCTATGATTTTTTGGTATAGGGAACTCTTAATGAGTAAACTCTATCAGTACAGGACAGTTATCTACTCTACAACAGCTAGACACTATCACAGGAAGAATTAGAATTCAGGTATTCTAAAGACATGCCCAATGCTCTTGCCAAGGGGGCATACTTCTGCTGGCCTACCCATGTCTTTTTATAATAGGGGCTGGATACCTACCCCTCTATCCCTCCCTATGCTCTCTGCAAATAAGGCTATCCCCCTCCCATTCCCATCCATGGGACTATTCCCTTTGTCTCTTTTCCTAGACCTTCTCTTCTCACCTGCAGTAGAACAAGAACATCATTGAAAAGGAGGATTCGGTCAGCTCGGACTGGGCTGGCCACTACGGGCACTTCCTGGCTGTCTTGAAGCAGTCTCCGGTCTGCAGTGCAGAGAGCATCCTAAAAAGGGTGGGGGAAAGGGGATGGGAACAGGGTCTTGATGGAAAGGGAATTCAATGAAATTCAGAAGCAGCCCTTGGCTCCCTCTCCCTCCCATCTCCATCCTCCAAGAAATTAACCCTTCCTTTGGCATCCAATGCTCATGCATTGGGGGGTGGTTAAAAGTACAGCAAGAAAGATGTGCATAAGACAATAAGAGTCCTTGTTCAATAAAGCCTGAAGGACGATACACTTAAGCTTGTTAAGCTTTTTTGGACATCTTTTCTGGGATGCGATTTGTGTTAGCGGCATTTATGAAGAAAAAAACCTTACCATAATGATGCAAAAATATTGCTACAAAGTTAGCTACATCAATCATTAAGCTAATTAGCTTAGAACCATCAAATGTTAGAGCTAGAAGGGAGTGTTGAAACAAAGGAGATAGAATCTCAAAGATGGGATAGTTTTTAGAAGACAGAACGTGGGATATCTAGAACCCAAAGAGATCTTAAAACACAGGGCATAGAGCATCAAAGTTAGAAAGGTTCTTAGAACCCAGAATTTAGAATGTCAAAGCTGAAGGATGATATAAGGAAAGAGGCGGGAGCTGGGGAGAATGATCCCTTCATTTATAAAGGTGGAGACTCAGGTTCTTTTTTTGTTGTTGGATCATTGTTTCCAAGTCCAGAGAGAGCTTTCCCATAATCAGATAGGGAGTTGGCGGCATAATCGGAGCTCTAGACTGTGTCATTTTCACTAGACTCAACCACAGTGCAAATCTCCCGGTGAACTGGCCCACTCCCAGCGTAGGAAGAGAGGTGCTTCTCAGAAGGGCAGGTTAAAATCATAACCTCTCCAAGCTCACCGTCATGAAGCGCAACCTATTATTCCTTTTCCCCAGCTCCTGCTCACCCTCCCCCAGAATAGGAAGGTTTGTTAATGAGCTGTAGGATTTTGGAGAAGGAGGCCAGTGAAGATTGAGGAATCTCTATTCCTAGAGGATCTTAAGACTTAAAACCCTCCCCATTCCCACCTCCTGGACAAAACGCCCCTGCCCTGAGCAGACTCACCACCAGCCGGTTGCCCAGCATCTCCCACAGAGCCTGGGTGGCCAAGGCCTCATCCAGAGCCTGTCTGATGAAGGACTGAAGAGTCACGAATCGGTCAGCAGCCTGGATGGCCGGCTCCCTGGCAGAGTGATGCTAACAGAGGGAAGGTGTGAGTGAGGGGCATCTGGCACTCGGGGGTCTAGGGCAGAGCCTTGGCTTCAGGCGAGCCATGTCCCTGCATCCTGCCCAAGATGGGGAGAGAGGGGAATACATGACAGCTTCAAGCAACAGTTGTAGATCGCCTTGAGGTTCGTAAAGCCCTGTTCATATGGAATCTCATGGGATCCTCATGAAACACCCCTGTTAAGGCTGTGCTATCATTGTCTCTATTTTACAAATGAGGGAACCAAGGCTGAGAAAGGTTAAGTGACTTGACCAGGGTTACACAGCTACTAAGTTCATAAGTGGGATTTGAACTCAGATCTTCTAGACTCCAAGCCCAGTACTCTCACCACCTAACTGTCTCAATATTTATAAGACTATCATGTGAAAAGCATTTTTTATTTTTTCTGCTTAACCACAGAGGCCAGAACCAGGACCAGTGGATGGAAGTTACAGAGAGGAGATTTAGGCTGTAAATTAGGAAGACTATTTTAGCAATTAGAGCTGTTCAAAAGTGGAATCAGTCTTTCTGAGGCTAGATGACCCTTTGTCAGATGTATTCTAAGAGGTGATTTCTACTCAGGTACAGATCTAGAAAGATGACTCCTGAGACTCCTTCAGGTTTGGGATGATGAGATTCTGTGATTCTTTAATACAACACATCTGACCTTACCCCTAGATCTCATAGCAAACATAGGGGCGGCTAGGTGTCGTAGTGAATAGAGCACCTCAATGAATAGAGAACTCAGGAAGACCCGAGTTCAAATCCAACCTCAGATACTTAACACAAGAAAATGAGCCATGTGACCTTGGGCAGTCACTTAACTCCAATTGTCCTACCTTTCCCCCTCCAAAAAGAAAAAAAAAAGCAAACATGGAACTGGAAACCAATCTCTTGGGTTCTGATCTGAAAGACCCTGAAATCCCTAGAATGACTCACTTTTGTCCTTTATAAAAATCACTTCCTTCAGGATTTTTTATTTAAAAACTCATCTCATTTAGAACAGGAAGAGGCTAGACCTGACTGATTACTTCTTTACTCTGAGCACTTAACTATAAACCCCATCTCCAAGCCTGGTGCTCTTAGACTTTATAGAAGTTCTGATGTTTTGTCATTGGTAAGTGGTTTTATTCCTTTCTCCTCTGTCTACCCTGTCCCTTCCCTGTGGGCAGGGACACTTCATATGAGAGGTTCTTTAAGCCTAGAGGCTACATCTGTCTTCTGAGACCAAGGGCTCCCTGGGGGCAGGGGCTACGACTCCCCTAGGAGCAGGGCCTCCCCTCCCAGACAATACCTCGCCAACGGCATCTCCGAGTCTCAGCAAGAGAAGGACATACTGCTGCACATGATCTGTGAGGGGCTGGCAGAGGACGTGAGGCAGGCCAGCTGCCCCCGAAGTCTCCAAGGTCACATAGGTCAGGAACTGCTTCAGTGCTTTCTTCTGGTTCCTCCAAAACTCACTGTCATTGCGTGGCCCCAGAAAAGAAATGAACACCGTAGTGGAACTTCTTTCTTTTACCTTCCTTTATCCCTCTCTATTCCTAAGTCTCTAGATGGCAGATTCAGGATTTGAACCCAACTCCTGAGACTCCAAATAAAATAGTCTCTCTACTCTTATCACACTGCCTCCCACTGATAAGTATACACAGGCTTTTAAATAAATATTATTATTTATTAATGAATAATATTAAGTATTAATGCCCAAGGCTGACCTAGGTTCTGCTGGGCCTGGCTCTAGGGAGCTATAGCCACCCAGCCCAGCATTTGATGCCTTTTCCCAGACCCTGACCCCCCTGACTCCCACCTTTCACTCACCTCTTCTTCCTGGTAGCCTTCTGAAAGGTCTGCACAACTATACAGCTGGTATATATCACAAAATACCTGCAGGGAACAGTGTTACAAGGTACCTGCATGGAGGACATTGTCTGTTTTTCTATTTTCTCTATTTTTAGTTAATCTTTGTCTTATCCTCTTTAATATTCCCCTAGCCTTACCTCCCTGGGAGACTGGGAGACGAGGTGTTCCAGAGAACAGGACCCACATAGAACCTCTGCCTGTCTTCCCCAGAACACAGCCCCTCCAGGTTCCTCCAGACACCATTTCTAGGACAGCCTTAATTCATATTGCTCTCATTCAGAGTTCTAGTCACAAGAGCTTTTAAACTAGTCCATGAGCTTTCTTTTTTTTTTTTAAGATATTTTGATAACTGTCTTGCAATATAAATAATTTCCTTTGTAATCCTCTATTTTTTATTTTGTGCACTTAAAAACATGATTCTGAGAAAAGGCCCTTCAGCTTCCCCAGACTGAGCCTACAAAGTGACCCCTCAGTCCCAGCACTCACTGTCTGTAGGCCTCCAGGAACAGGTCGGGACTGTGAAGGAGGTGCAGGGTGTGCAGGCCCACAGTGGCTGGAGAGTTAAGCCTCTGCCTCAGTGTTCGGAGGCTGGTCTGGGTCAGGTCCCACAGACGCTGGTACTGCTCACTGAGTCGCAGCAGCAGCTGCACGCACTCCTGATTCTTCATGTTAGAGGGCTCTTCTTAGACAAAGAGAAAAATACACCTTCCCTAAGCGGTTGCTCACTTTAGGGAAGGTACCCTGGCATGGTCCTTCCCCAGAACTTTGGGAGGAAGACACAACCAGGTAGCACCATGTGGCTGGGGCATTCAGTAAGGAATGGTGTTCTCTAGGCAAGGCAAAGCATGTAGGATGGGGAACCACACCTTCTCCTAATCTCTCCATACACACATTTGCCCACACTCAGATATATACTTGTGTATGTATACATACACTCAAATGCACACTCTCATGCATACACTCACATTAACTCACAAAGGTGGAGGTAGAGACTAGCAGGGATTACTGACTGCTTTGCAATCAATGCTTGCCACAAATTTAAGTTAATCTGCATTACATTTTCTCCATTACTTTCTGATACAATCAACAAAGCAATAAATCAAGTCCTGGTCTGTAGGTTTTGCTGATTTCAGAGGCGGAAATGCTCACACTGAAAATTTAACATTCAACTCTTGTGAGCAGGTTTGAGCTGGTCTCTACACCCTGGCCCACTTTAGATAATCTGAATAAACCCACTCACTTGTTGAAGAGATAAACCTACCTATAGAAGATAAGAGAGGTAAAGCAGAGTTGGGTGGTTTAGTGGAAGGGACAGAAAGGAGATGAATAGGCCTGAGGAGCCAGAGAAGAAACAGGAAACACCCAAAGTTATATGTATATAAAAACATATACATATATACATACATGTGTATATGCATATACATATAGTACATGTTATCATATATAACGTTACTATACTATAACATAATATACTATATAATACAATATTATGTTATGTATGACATTTGTTGTTGTTCAATCAATTCAATTGTGTCCAATTTTTTATGACCCCATTTTGGGGGATTTTCTTGGCAAAGATACTGGAGTGGTTTGCCATTTCCTTCTCCAGTTCATTTTACAGATAAGGAAACTGAGACAAATAGGGTGAAGTGACTTGCCCAGGGTCACACAACTAGTAAGTGTCTGAGGTTAGATTTAAACTCTGGAAGATGAGTCTTCCTGACTCCAGGCCCAGTGCTCTATGCACTGTGTTATCTAGCTGCCATGTTATGTTACGTTCTGTTGTGTTGTGTTAAGTTTGTTACATTACATTGTCATGCTATGCTGTGTTGTGTTGTGTTATATATTATGTTGCATTATAATAATATTAGCCCTTCATAAGTCTCACCAGACTGACTTCGTATTATTGCCTTCCATAAACTCACTGTTCCATCCAGACATCCCTTTGCTGATCCCAGTAGGATCATAGATAAATTGCCGCAAAGGACTTCAAAGGCCATCTAGGTCACCTCCAGCATTTGACAGATGAAGAAACTGAGGCTCAGAAAGGTTTAAGTGACTTGGCCGTTGTCACCCTGGCAGCCAAGTAGCTGTATTCCTCCTCAGATCTCTAAGCTTCTTCATAGGCATCTCCCTCTCCTGTAACACCGTCCCTTCTTACCTCAATCTCCTAGAATCCTATACCTCCCTCAAGGCTAAGCTCAGATACCACTTCCTATAGGATGCCTTTCCTGATGACCCCAGCTTGGAGTACTTTTCCATTCTGACATCCCAAGTGACTTTGTATTCATTTTGTAGCTGTCTCACAAACCTTGTATTTACTCACTTGTGTATATGCTGTTTCCCCAAGTGGCAAGTAAGCTCCTTGAGGACAGGTCAGTGTATCCTTGGCACCTAGAACAGTGTCTGCGTACAGTAGGCACTTAATAAATGCTTGTACAATTCACCAAGAATCACAGCAAATTGGCAAGTGAGCTGAGCAAGAAGCCAAGTCTTCCACTCTGCTACCAACCAACCCATGGTCTTTCCTTTCATTTACCTTTGAGGAATGGGCAAGCTCAGAGCGAAGGGGAGGGAGAGAGTGGCAGCCTGCAAAGACACAACTAAATTGGATATCAGCAGAGGTGCAGTCTAGACCCAGATCTGCTACTTGCTGTGTGATTTTTGTCAAGTCACTGAACCTCTGTGGGTCTCAGGAACTTGGAGATGGCATCTATCCTACATACCCCCCAGGGTCATAGTGAAGATCCAAGGAGTTCTTTGGAAGCTGCAAAAGCTCAGGACACATGGAAGGGATTATTAAGTATTACAGATTTTCTTATTAAAGAGAGGCACAAAACAGTGTCTAGAAAACAGGCTCGAGTCAGGAAAACCTGGGTTCAAGTCCCATCTCAGACATAGACTAATTCTGTGACTATGAGTCATGGAACCTTGCAGGACCCCCAGCAGTTCTCAAAGACTGGAAGTTGCAAAGCAGCTGCTGATACACAGTGGGATTTTCCACCAAAGTTCCTCACACCAAAGAAATCACAGATCCAGACAAAAAAATATTGTTGTTATGGTAGATCAGGACCAATCCTATTCCAAATACACTGCTGATGTCAAGACAGCACAGCATTAAAGTTAGCATTAAAGGAGACCACCTCATCCAACCTCATACTTTCTGAGAAGGGGAAGCTGAGGCTCACACAGGCTCAAGGTCATGCTGAGCAAAGTAGAGGAGACTTTGAATCTCTTGGTAACAGCTCATTGACCTGTCCGCCTCATCAAAGCTCCTTGATGCAGTAATTCAACAAACATTTATTAAACACCTACTGTGTGCAGGGTCCCATTCTCGGTACTGGGAAAGATAAAAAGTTTTAATAATCCCTTGCATTTATTTGGAACTTGAAGGTTTAGAAAAAGCTTTTGTTTATCTGTATACATGTTTAAACCTCAGGAGGATTCAGTTACCTTAAGGGCAGGGACTGTTTTCATATCCCTAGCACCTAGCACAGTGCATGACACAATTGTAGGTACTTAACAAAATGTTTATTAAACTGAATTGAATCATAAAAAGTATTTGCCACAAGGGCTAGACCTTTTTCATAGATGGGGAAATTGAGACATGAAAAAAATTGAACAACTTACCCCCCCCAAAAAAATTACCCTCTGATGTAAGTATTGGAAGGACCATTTTAGAGATGAAAAAAGTGCTTTCAGCTCTCAATCTTTGACCCTGTGACTTGTTGAAGATCACCCTGCTAGTAAGTGTTGGAATGAGAATGTGAATTCAGATCTCCTGACTTGGTGTCAGACACAGTCTCCATCTTCCAGGAGTTTACATGGAGACAAGATACAAACAAATATAGGGTGGACATGAATCTGCCAAGCAGGAAGAAGACAGTGACCTTGTCCCTTTGGCTTAACTTGTGTCCCTCCCATTCCCCTATTTCCCCTCCCATTCACCCTATGATAGATATAAAAGAATCTTTTTTTTTTTTTGCAGGGCAGGGCAATTGGGGTCAAGTGACTTGCCCAAGGTCACACGGCTAGTTTTGTGTTGTGTCTGAGGCCAGATTTGAACTCAGGTCCTCCTGACTCCAGGGCCAGTGCTCTATTCACTGCAACGCTTAGCCGTCCTGTAAGAGAATCTTAAGGTAGAGAAAAACTTGGAGGGGAAGTAGTACCATCGTGTGGGTGCACACACACACACACACACACACACACACACACACACATCTAAGATCACTTAGCAATTTGTTGGAAAGACAACCTGGAAACTGATATTCACTGGGGAAGAAAGCAAAATGAAGCAGAGGCTACAAGGAATCTCTATCCCTAAATCAGATTCAGGCTTCTGTCAGAGACCCAGACCTTGGTGATCAGGAACCACTGGTTAAAAGAAATTTTCTTAAAACCTAGAGGGCCACTGAGCCCCTGAATTCTGTGTTCTGGAAGCCTGGCTCATGGAGCAGTGAATCTTCTTTTGGAGAAGGAATGCCTAGTATAGGCTCTGAGAACTTCCAGGGCCTCTGGATGGGGAAGAAAAAGTCAAACGGCTAAGGGGTTTTCCCCGTCCTCATGACCGGTCGTGTGAGGCCTCTGCCTTGCCGTGTGAGACCAGCAGAAAGTAATAACTTGATAATGGCCTATGCCGCACGCCCGCCTGCCTGGAAGACGCCGGACACCCATGTGTTGGTTCCAAAGCATCAGAGGTGCATTCACCCCCTGCACGTGGGGTTCTCTATGAACATGTCTTTCCATGAGGCAGCTGGCAGTGCAGTGGACAGAGTGTTTAGGCCTAGAGTCACAAAGACATGAATTCAAATTCAGCCTCAGACGCTTACTAGATGTTTGACCAGGGTACGTCACTTAAACTTTGCTTGCCTCAGTTTCATAGCAGCACCTACTTCAAAGGGTTGTTATGAGGATCAAATGACATAATAATCTTTCTTTATTTTTTGCTTTCTAGAGGGGGAAGGTAGGGCACTTGGGGTTAAATGACTTGTTCAAGGTCACACGGCTAGTTTTTCTGTGTTAAGTGTCTGAGGCTGGATTTGAACTCAGGTCCTCCTGACTCCAGGGCTGATGCTCTATTCACTGCGCCACGCAGCCACCCCAAGACAATATTCTTAAAACACTTAGCACAGTGACTGGCACATGGAAGAGGCTCTGTAAATGCTAGTTCCTTCTTCCTTCCTAGGCATTTATCTGGCCACAGCTGTTTCCTACATATGCTTATTCTTTGCACCGGTGGTTTGCCTATTTGTGGAATAGCATAACCCAGTTGCTATTTTTTAATGTTCTATTATGAACATTCTTACTGTGCTATTTTATTAAATGCCTTTGTTTTTGTTCATTTACATTTTCTGACTGATTGATAAAAGTAAAAGCCTCAATGGGGGCTCATGAATCATAAAGTAGATACAAACCTACAGAGGGCCTTGAGTCTGGAGACATCCACCAAGCAGCAGGAGCAGGGGAGAGAGGAGCTGGGAAAGATGAGGGTGCTGCGTGCCAGCCCGAGGGGAGACATCACAGACCTCCACTTCACTAAAGCTGCCACAGAGCGCCAAATTAGTCTTCTTGTTTTTAATTGTACTTTAGTTAGTTATATGGTATAACTAGATCTTAGTCGGGGGCGGCTAGATGGCGCAGTGAATAGAGCACCGGCCCTGGAGTCAGGAGGACCTGAGTTCAAATCCAGTCTCAGACATTTAACACAAAAACCAGCCGTATGACCTTGAGCAAGTCACTTAATTCCAATTGCCCTGCCCCCCCTCCAAAAAGTAAAATTTTTTTTATTAAAAAAAAAGAATTTTACACAAAGTAGGCAATTAATGAATATTCGAGCTGAATGGGATTTAAATCACTGAGCAAATGGGCTATGTAGATGGGCAATATTTCATTTTGTCTTTTATCTTCTTTGTACCTGCATACAATAGGCACTTAATATTTATTGATGAATTGATTGACAGAGGACTAAATTGAAAGATTGTAGTAGATCTCAGTTTGAGTTCAGATGGGGACAAGGACCCAGGAGGGGATTGTACACACAGTCAGTTTATCAGGCAGAAGCAACGCCCGTAAATTCATTGACCAGAGCCAAAATGGGACTCATTCCAGTCCCTTCCCTAACCCTTCCTCCTTCCCTGAGACTTACTCACCTGCCAGGAGCAGAGGCTGGAAGACAAGGGTGTTGATGCGGCCAAGCAAAGCCAAGAAAGTTTCTTCCACTTGTAGTAGTGATGTCTCTTCAGGAGTACACATGGTGTCAGCAGGAACGTGGCTGGGACTAACCCCCAGGCTTCATCAGGGCCCACCTAGTCAGGGACGGACACAATTTCACCAAGCTTCTCTGGAAACTGCTGCCAAGATCACCAGTCCAGCCCCACCATCACTCGAAAAACATCCAGAGGACCAAACATAAGCAGATGGATTGGGAAAGGCTAAATCAAGTGTGGTACATGAGCACAACAGCATCTTACTGTGCCATAAGAAACAAGGAAAATGATGAATACCAAGAAGGATGGGAAGATTTACATTAACTGATGCAAAGTGAAATAAGTGGAGTCAAGAAAACAGTGAACGTGACTCCAACGATGGAAGTGGAAAGAATAATCACAAAAC